>CM055850.1:1547500-1877500 GCA_029490765.1 Euthynnus affinis | reverse complement strand
AGTTGTTTGCAGTCTGGTGTCAGTTGCTCTCAGATATCATGAAGACCAACAAGTCAAACTGCCATCACATTTAATGTAACGAGGCTGATGTGTGGGCCTAAATCACAGAGGATGGTATTTACCGGTCTGGAGGACAGTCTCAGGGTCAAAAGAAGGCAGGAGGGCACAGTCTGCTGACCTGCAGGGGACAGACACACACACAGCTCTGGATCACATCTGGCTACTGTTAGTACACTCTAAACTCTGTGTGTGTGTGTGTGTATGTGTGTGTGTGCGCATACTTGTCCTTGTCCACCGTGCTGCTCTTGTCACCGTCATTGATGATCGACAGCTCATCTAGCAACGATGTCGACTCCTTGGTGAACTTCTCAAAAACCTGTATATATATTAAAAAAATTGAAAAAGAGCTCAGACCTGGTGCGAGGTTACCATAGTGATGAGCTTTTGAAGTCATGAAAATATAAAATAAATGCGTGCGTTTATGAATTAAATAGTGACCAGTCTCTTGTTGAGCCAGTCGTTGTGGTCGTAGTCCAGACTTCCTCCAAAGTCGTCCGTCAGCTGACACGGTTCGATGTAACGAGTCAGCTTATTGGCCGAAACCAGGATCACCTGACGGAGAACACAGACACCAGCGTGCAGAGAGCTAATTAATCAGACAATAAGCACAGAGTTTCATTTGACACACGGAATTAACCTGAATACGCACCGCCACACTTTTCATACCAGCCATATTAATAATCACAGACGCTTTAATTCAGACATTCTGTATACCAGCTCACAACCACCACTACCTATACAACAGGACATGATGGATTCAACATGAATAACAAAATGATAATCAATCTAGACACATGTATTTGCCAGTAAACTGACACTTTTATAAAAAACCCTCCGTTCTCTATTTTGGAAAACGCAGCAATTAAACATGCATGTGACTAATATAGAAAGATTAAACTCATTTAAAGTCCACTTCCACTCCCAAAAATGTTCTTCTTGTTCCTCTGATTATGTTCTGTGCAGGGTTTGTTTTCACATTCATCTGCTGAAGGAGAAAGTTTCTCTGTCCTCACCTTAAAACCTCGGATTTTAAAAGGCGTGTACGTACGAGCAGGATTTGCGACATCACACACACAGCTGGCTCCAACACGAGTCTGGAGCCAGCTGTGTGTGTTCCGGTATGCAACTCATACTAGCACGGATGAGTTGCACAAGCAAAAACACTGAAAATGGACTTTTGACTTGAGTAAGACAACTTTTTTTTTTTAATCCAGCAGTTAAACTTTAGAAATGAAAAATATTTTTTCTTTTAATGAGAAAGAAGGAGTAGATGCATTTTAAGATTTTTTTAAAGAGTTCACTTGAATTTTTATGTATTAAAACACGTCTATAGGGGATTTTAAAAGGTTTATGAATCATATCCTAATTAGCATTCATTGATAGTTTCAACATATCTGTAGGATGACTATCTTCTTGAATGATGGGTAGTGTTAACCATGATGAGGTGAGCATCAAGCTATGGTGACTGGTGTGATGTGGCATGACCTGCTATTGGCTGATTCAGAGCCTGAGGGCGGGTATTTTGGGTACTAAATTGTAGTCCTTTTCCAACAGTGAGGAGCCACTTCAGTCAACGCTCCAGAACCACACCTAGAGTTACTTTTAGCTTCTTTATACAAAGCCTCTCCCACTTATTACCAAAAAATTGACTCATAAGTAAAAAAAGTTTAGGACCATTCTTGATCATTTCTTCCATGTTTTACACCTACAAGCTCTGGTCACAGATAATAAATCTAACATCCCTCCTGTTTAGAAACACAACAGACTTCTTAGATCACAAGACACGCTTCTCGTTCAGCCTCCCAGAGCTCTTTCTAAATGTGGAAATAGAGCGTTCAGTGTTTCTGAGCGATCTGCGAGCTGATCTGAAGCTTTACACTTTCTTCTTTGAAGGAAAACACTCAAGAGAAGTGTATGAGCAGCGTTATGTGTGTTTGTGCGTATTTAACGTTGTTAAATGACTCCATAAAAACACTGCAGACGTGCGTTTGTGTGAAAAGTTACTTTACAAATAAACAAGACAGTCTGACAGACAAATGGTGGAGAGTCTGTCTTCCAGTTGTCACGGCAGCAGATGCTGTCAAAGATACTGGACTCAACTCCGTGTGTGTGTGTGTGTATGTGTTTATTTAAATGTGAGGTCACACTTCGGAGCAGCTGTATGACACACACCCCACTGTGACATCCCCACACGCACACACACACACACACACACACACACACGCATGCATACTCCATAGTTTAGATGAGTCACATTTCAACACCCTCACTGGAATTGCCCTTTCAGCAGCTGTGTGTGTGTGTGTGTGTGTGTGTGTGTTCAGAGTGTGCTAGTATTAAAATGAAGTGAAGTAGATGAGCGCTCTAACAGACTGTAAACATCCACTAAATCCGAGTACGTTATTATTATTATTATTATTATTATTATTAAAGCACCAACGATTTTCAAAGTGCATTTGTGTGTGTGAACAATCATAAAGATGAAACATGTTTCAACACTCATAACTTACACATAAGCAAACATGTGACTGTGAACAGGACAATGTGACTGTGAGTCATTTCTCGCATTAAAACTGTGGCCATTCATTAACCAACTCTTAAATCTCAGATTTCCGAGCATCCTCGAACACACCAACAGGTACAACTTTTCCTCTCAGCACATGATGATGATGTCATTTTGACCCCCCCCCCCCCTCCAAAAAATAATGCAATCTAATATTGACAGTGATTGATTATCTTAATGCGGCATATTCCAAGTCGCTAAAGATCCTCCAACATGCTCCGGTTACCCTGGCAACAACCGTGGAGCCAACATGGCTGCAGAAATCTGGGTCACAGTGACTACTGATCTCTGTCAGTAAAACCATCTGTTGTAGGAGGAGAGGACGCTGGCCGAAAATCACACACTCTCTCACGCACACACACACACACGCACACACACCATTGATCCTGGCTCAGGTTTCCAGAAGCACTCAGGACGGTTAATGATGCTCAAGGTTATTATAACAGGCTCTGTTTCTCTGTTTGATATCAGGTGACACAATGGAGGTGTGTGTGTGTGTGTGTGCGTGTGTATGTTATGAGTGTGGGTCATTTGAAAATCAGAGTAAAAATGAAATGAAGATTAAAAACTGGTGTGGCCCCTCTGTATGACAGCAGGCCTTCAGGTGCGGCTGTTCAGAGGAGCTCTAAACACTTTTAGACGTGGTCTGCCTTTAGAGGAGGGGCCAGTGGTTAGAAACCAGATTTCAGGGACTCACAGACATGAGAATACAACAACTACTATTATAAATGACAAAGCTGAAACTAGTAAAAGTGAGAGAAAAGAGCTCACGACGCGCACCGCGGAGCAAACTGTGTTCTGACGTGCTGGACGCCACTTTGGGCTGCGGACCAGCACTGTGCTTGGATTCAGCACTGAAGAATGTGATCAATAACAGTACGAGCAGCCACTTCTTCCACTGCTGTTTGTCCCACAACTGTTTACTTCACTGGCCTACTAACACAGCACATAATAAACACTCGGGAGTCTAGAGCTACGGGTCCAAACCCAGCGTCCACAAGAGGCCTGAAGCACTTTCTAGACTTCCACAGTCCACTCAGGGTGCAAAGTTCACTCAGAAAACTACCCATAATCCTGCAGTGATGGGCTATAAAGTGACAATGTAAAAGAAAACAATAATACCAATTATTGTTACCAATAATAACAAATATAATAATCATAATAAACAAATAGGTAATGTAAAATATTAACTTTTAACTAAATATTAACTCAAATTAGCTTTTTTCACTTTTTGTATGAGTGACTTGATGTAGTGAGGTGTAAAGTGCACACACAATAACAGGCCTACAGGTTTAATAATATAAACATTAGCTTATTATAATCTGCTAAACTAGATGAGCAAAGGTTGGTTTTTGTCCATCTATAATGTGAAGGTCCTCATTGGAGGATTTCATGTAAATATAATATGAGCAGTATTAAGCAGGTCATGTAGAGGGAGAATCTCCCTGAGCATTCTGACCAGATAGAGATGTAGCAGCAGACCTGCACATATCAGAACCTTTAAGAACCACTCAGAAAATCACTTTGAGATGAGTTACAGGGTCAGGAATTTCAATGGATCTCCATGGAAACACTGGAGGTCTTAAAGTCCAGTCTCAGAGTGCATTTCTATCCTCTTGTGGCCCAGCGTGAGGAGATAAAAGGACCAGAGAGAGACTAACTTTACTATCTTAGTTTATTATCTTTAGCATGTCAGCATGGTGACTTTCATGAACTAGCACTAACTGAGGCTGGTGGGGATGTGATTCGTTTTCTAGGTGTTTGTATTGTAAGTGTTGGACAAATTAAAATTGAACCAATTGTCAAAATGCACAAAGACGTGTGGTTCCAGGATGATTTCAGTTATCTCTCAGCGCTGGCTTCCTGCAGGGTCAGTGAGTGTAAAGTGAGCGTGAAGTCCAGTTTGAAAAACAGAGAGTGTGTGTGTGTGTTTAAATAGGACACCTGAGGCTGGCGGGTGCTGAAGCACTTCACTGAGCAGCAGCTGCCACACTCACCTCAAAGCCCAGGCGGTCTTTCTCCTTCCAGAAGCAAAAATGTGTGACTTTTTTATCCCAGAATTCATCTGGTTTCACCACACAGACCAGCGACACCTCGGCCGGGATCACATTCTGAAACAGGATCATCAGCATCATCGACTTTTCAATATGCTGACAAAGTGACACAGGCAGTGATGTCATTATTGGGGGCCGTATTACTCTCAGCTGGTTATTGTTAAATGTGTTTGTACCTGCAACATGAGCACCACAGTCTTCACAATGTTCCACTGAGACTTCCGTCCGTCCACAATGACGGTGAAACCCCGAGCCTTACACTTCTCACTGAGAGAGAGAGAGAGAGAGAGAGAGAGAGAGAGAGATGAAGGGAGGGAGGGAGGGAGAGAGCATTTAGTTGAACAATGATATCATTCAAACTTTGAACACACACTGACATTTACATACAGTAATTATCCAAATATACTAATCCAAAAAAAAAAAAAAAGAATGTGTTGTATTTCTTCTTCTTTTCCCATAATCTGTGTTTCCATTAAGATAAGTGTGTAGACTGTCATGGTGCTGCATTCACGTCTCATTAGTGAAAGTGGACAGATTAGCTGCCAAACGCAGAAGCTTCTGAACACAATGCTGTTTTCTAGCCAGCTCGAGTGCTGCATGCTGGAGCGTCTGAACACTCGGAGAGACTTCCAATCACAATGATGTCCGCTAGCATGGATGGAAATGATAAATCCACTTAGTTACAACTTGGCTCTTGTCTTCATAGTTCTGGATATCACTGCTATCAGTTATCATAGTTGCCAAGTCGCTTAAATCTCAGCAGTAAGTTTCGCAAGAACAAAGTGAGCATAAGCAATATCATGACCGGGAAATACCAATAACGATAAGCTTTTCCTGAAAATGACATCCGAGTTTCATTTTTACAAAAATATGAATGCAGAGTGTAAAAAACCGGCTCCTACAAAAGAATGTTGCGTTATGGGTTGTTTGTAGCAGGGCTGGAGACTAACGGCACGCTGACGTTCCTGCTGGAGAAACCGGTGCAGTCAGCATGTTACAATCTTTCCAGACCTCATGAGTTATCAGGAGCAGAAACAGACCGCAGCAGGCAGCAGGCGTAGTAAGCTACATAAATATGAAACTGTATTGCAGAGGAACACTTCACTATGGAAACATTTACAATTACTGAAAGCAGCATGTTTAAACCTTTAAAGTAAATCATTAAGAAAAACACACTCAAACATCAACGGGAGTAGATTTAGTGATTTGGAGGCCTCAGGAACAGTTTACATTCACTCTGGGACGGCTCCAGGATGCTGGTGAAACAAAGTGAGTCCAGAGCCCTGCTTTGTAGTCTCAGTGTTACTAGGCTAGTGAGTATTTTCAAGTCCATTTATAGTGTGTCTTTGAGACTTTGTTTTTTGAACTTTAACTTGAAGTTTCTGATGGATCCTGCAAAGTTTTCCTGATGAGTGATAACAAGGAAAAAGTGCGGAGCAGTCGAGTGTTACTGCTGTCACACATGAAGAGGAGCTGAACATTTTATGTACTGAAAACTGAAAACTGTCAAAGGAAATGATCCTGGCTGTAAATGTGGAGTTGCTGTTTAGCTTTAATGGAGGTATTTCATGTTCCACTCTGTTAGTGTCTCTGGGGAAAACTTTCCCAACAGGACACTGAAAAGTGTCTCAATCTTCAGAGTCTTTTTTCTAAGAGCAGCTGCTAGAAATGAGGGTGGAGGCTCTTCAGTGACACAACTCCAAACATGTCCAGATTAAAAATGAGGCAAAATAGTCTTTTGTAAACATAAATGCACACAGGCACATATGGACTGCCGCTTCTGCTGCCAGCACTCCTCCTACTACTACTATGTGTGTGTGTGCGTGTGTGTGTGTGTGTGTGTGTGTACCTAGGGATGCTGAGTAGGTAGTCCAGTGTGACACTGAGCTCCTCCATGCTGGTCTGATCTGAACTAAGTGGGATGGTCAGGATCAGACCACTGCGCCTGTCTTTGCCCCCTAAAATGAAAACAGACAGAGAAATGTGATTACAGAGCAAACAGCATGTAAACTGCCATTATACAGAGTGTGTGTGTGTGTGTGTGTGTGTGTGTGTGTTTTACCTGACAAAAAGGCCAGTTTCTTCTTGAGAATGGAGAGGATGGTGGTCGCTTCCATGTTAACGTTGGACATCTGTGGACACACATACCCACAACACTTAATGCAGATATTTCTACTTCTGTTGTTTGGACTAGTGTCTCTGAACCCTGAAGACCAGATGGTGACTCTCAGTCCACACTAGTCCACAGCCTCACACACTAGTGCACAGCCTCACACACTAGTGCACAGCCTCACACACTAGTGCACAGCCTCACACACTAGACCACAGCCTCACGCACTAGTCCACAGCCTCACACACTAGCCCACAGCCTCTCACATTAGCCTACAGCCTCACACTAGTGCACAGCCTCACACACTAGTCCACAGTCTCACACACTAGTCCACAGTCTCTCACACACACTAGTGCACAGCCTCACACACTAGTCCACAGTCTCACTCACTAGTCTACAGTCTCACTCACTAGTCCACAGCCTCACACACTAGTGCACAGTCTCACTCACTAGTCTACAGTCTCACTCACTATTCCACAGCCTCACACACTAGTGCACAGTCCCACTCACTAGTCCACAGCCTCACTCACTAGTCCACAGTCTCACTCACTAGTCCACAGTCTCACACACTAGTCCACAGCCTCACTCACTAGTCCACAGTCTCACTCACTAGTCCACAGTCTCACTCACTAGTCCACAGCCTCACACACTAGTCCACAGTCTCACTCACTAGTCCACAGTCTCACTCACTAGCCCACAGCCTCACACACTAGTCCACAGTCTCACACACTAGTCCACAGTCTCACTCACTAGTCTACAGTCTCACTCACTAGTTCACAGCCTCACACACTAGTACACAGTCTCACTCACTAGTCTACAGTCTCACTCACTATTCCACAGCCTCACACACTAGTGCACAGTCCCACTCACTAGTCCACAGCCTCACTCACTAGTCCACAGTCTCACTCACTAGTCCACAGTCTCAAAACACTAGCCAACAGCCTCACACACTAGTCTACAGCCTCACACGCTAGCCAACAGCCTCACACACTAGTGCACAGTCTCACACACTAGTGCACAGTCTCAAACACTAGTCCACAGTCTCACACACTAGTCCACAGTCTCACACACTAGTGCACAGTCTCACACACTAGTCCACAGTCTCACTCACTAGTGCACAGTCTCAAAACACTAGCCAACAGCCTCACACACTAGTGCACAGTCTCACACACTAGTGCACAGTCTCAAACACTAGTCCACAGCCTCACACACTAGTCCACAGTCTCACACACTAGTGCACAGTCTCACACACTAGTGCACAGTCTCAAAACACTAGCCAACAGCCTCACGCACTAGTCCACAGTCTCAGACACCAGTCCACAGCAATGGACATACAAAACTCTGTATGAACTTATGTTACTGTATGAATATCATATCACGTATGATTAACTATTAAAGAGTCACTATTAAAGAGCGTGTGCAGCAGCAGAGACAGCAGCAGCTCCAGTGAAGTATGACTGAATATTACAGAGACAGCAGTGATTTTCCAAGAGGATTTTCTCTCAGCTGGCACGTCTCCAAGCAGATTCACATTCTTGGCTTCACGTTGAGCTCAGTCAGTGATTTACTATCTGTTTTTATCAGTGTGAGTGTGTTTGTGCAGTTAAAGCAATCAGTCAGTAAATCAGTCAGTCAGTTTACATTTCTGTCGATTATCTATTACAGATCGACTCATCAATAATGAAAATAAGTGTTAGACGCAGCCCTGCTTTGGACTGCCAGTGGAAACCATTCCAGACATTAGAACAGCTCCTTCTGTGGAAAGCCTTGAGGCCAGACACCCAGCGTCACCTGTTTTCTCACTCTACACTGTATATTATCTGACTACAACTACAACTACAACCATCTGCTTGGTTCTACATCTGTGTTTGCTGTAACCATTTCTCACCGCACTCCACTGGGGTGTAAATGACCATTGTTTCATTCTTTTTTTAAATCGCTGAACAATTGATACTTTTTCATATCGTATGCTCTCATGACTGTACGCTAAAAATGAAGCCAGGTGATGATTAGCTTCGCATATAGAGCGGAAGCAGGGACAAACAGTTTTCCTGGCTGTGTCCAGAAGTAAAAGAATCCATCTACCAGCAACATCTCTAGTTTGTTTCATTCATACAAGAACTGAAGTGAAAATAAATAAATAAATAAAAACAGGTTGTAGTGTTTCTTGGCGGGAAAAGTGACATACTAAAACCACGACTTGAGGTTTTGACACTTCAGTTTTGTCAGGATGAAACTAACAAGATATAAAGGTGTTAATTAGTGAACTTTAGAAGGTGTTCACAGGTAGATCTTGTTAACAGAAGCAGGCAAGTTGTTTCCTCTGTTTCCTGTCTTTAAACTAACATAAACTAAACTAAGTGTAAAATCAAGATAGACATGCTTGTGCTATTAACGCTCAGCGATAAAACAAGATTAATATAATCTTCTTTAGTAATCTTTTAGTCCTACTACGTGCTTGTTCATCTGTCGTTTTCATTGTCTCCTGTAAAATGTGTATTTATTTATTTACTTTCTGTCCAGTTCACTCCTTGCTTGTAATGTGGGAACACAGTAACTAAAGATTATTGTCATTATTGATCAATCTGTTGATTATTTTCTCAACTAATCAATTAGTCCATAAAATGTTAGAGAACTGTGAAAAATGTTGCTGTTTTTGGAGGCCCAGGGCAACGTCTTCAGACGTCTGGTTTGAACCTCAGCGGTCAGCGACCCAGTTTACTGTCACAGAGGACTAAAGACACCAGGAAATATTCATATCAGCTGGAACCAGACAACAGTTTGTTTTTGTTTTTCCTAAAAAAAAAAAAGACTCTAAATGATGAATTAATTATCTAAATAGTTGGAAATTAATTACACAGTTGGCAACTAATCAGCTAGTGAGCTAATCATTACTCCTCTCTGAATTACATTTTCTACTTTCACTGTGCTTACAGAACACTTGTGTGTTCTGGATTTCTTCCACTGTGTCTCAGCTTGAATGAACTTCTGTATCATGTTGACATACTTGTGTGTGATGATTACTTTTATACTCTGTCTAAACATTTTAGTCTTTTACTCTCTGCTTAACTTAGTTCTAGATTTTCATTATATTGTTGTGGGATAGAAATGTATCATTATTATTATTATTATTAATGAAACTGATGACTGCAGCATCAGTCAGTCAGTCCAGCTGCAGAGCTTCATCCTCAGCCTGCCTGCGGCCTGCCTACAGCTGCAGGACAGCCCGGACAGGCTCGGTTTGGCTCGGCTTGGTTCGGCTCGGCCCACAGACACAATGACCTACATTCAGCGGCGGCAGGCTGCGGTTGCTGCGGCTCTAACCTCCCTCACCTCAGGATCGAGAAGCTCAGCATCGATAACTCCAGGATCAATCAGTTAGAAGTATTGATGAGGCTGCTTTCCTTACCTTTCAGTCAAATCTGTGGCATTCTACTCTCCCGATTTTTTCTCCCAGTCCTCCTCCTCTTCTCCTCTGTCTCTCCTTCTCTGCAGATCTTCCTCTCCCTCCTCCTCCTCCTCCTCCTCCTCGTCCTCGTCCACCTCTTTCTCCTCTCAGGTTGGTTTACCTGAAGATATTGAACCCTTTTCCCATTAAAAGCACATGAGATCTCCGTTTATTCTCCGCTCGCTTTGAACACCAGTGGAAACACACAACGCAGGCGGTGCTGCTCGCTGCTCTGCGCAGCCGCAGTGAAGCTCAATTAATGAACGCGACTTCCGTTCAAGAGAAGTTCCAAATAAAAGTCCGAATGAGTATATTTCTCAACCTTTTCTGGCCAAATTCCAGATGTCTATAATACAGCTGTGTATGAAGTATTCACATCCTTTACTTAAGTAAACGTTCCAAAACAGCATGTAAAATACTTCATTACCTGCCACAGTAAAAGTACATCAGTATTATGAGCTTGATGTAGTTAAAGTATTGCAGTAAAAGTAGTGGTTCCCAACCTAGGGGTCGGGGCCCCTCCAAAGGGTCAGCAGATAAATCTGAGGGGTGGTGAGATGATTAATGGGAGAGGAAAGAAGAAAAAACAAAGTTCTGATACACAAATCTGTTTTCAGTTTTTTGGACTTTTTCTCTAATCTTTGATTTTTGCTGAAATATTGGATCATTTGAACATTTATTGAAATGAAAGCATGTGAGAAGTTTAGAGGGAAAAATCACTATTTGGTGGAGCTGTTAACAACTCATAGACATGTGAAATGTGACCCCGACTACACACTGCTGTTTGTAAGACGTCAAAAGACAAAAAGGTTGGAAACCACTGGTTTCATCTTTAACAATGTGTTGTATTTTAAAAGCTTGTTATTCATTGTGTCAAATCTTCATCTGAAAAGTAACTAAAGCTGTCAAATAAATGTAGTGGAGTAGAAAGTACAATATTTCCCTCTGAAATGTAGAAAGTAGCATCACATGGAAATACTCAAGTAAAGTACAAGAACCTCTAAACTGGACTTAAGTACCAGAAAGTGAGACAATGTACTTAGTTACTTTCCACCACTGTCATCAGAAGCAGAAATGGGCTTCTAACAGACTGCATAGAGATACAGATGGGGGACAGATTCAAGGGAAAAGCAGTATAGAGTGTCTTAGTGAGGTGTTGGGCCACCATGTGCTGCCAGAACAGCTTCAATGTGCCTTGGCATTGATTCTAAAAGTCACTATTCTTCTAAAAGATCTTCTTTCATTTAGTGTTTTGATGGTGGTGGTGGGGAGCGCTGTCTAACACATCAGTCCAAAATCTCCCATAAGTGTTCAGCTGGGTTGGGATCTGCTGACTGTGAAGGCCACGTCATATGATTCACATCATTGTCATACTCATCAAAGCATTCAGTGACCCCTCATGTTCTGTGAATTGGGGCATTGTCATCCTGGAAGAGAGACCACTCCCATCAGGATAGAAATGTTTCGTCATAGGATAAACTCAGAACAACTTTGTATTGATTAGCAGTGACTCTTCCCTCTAAAGGGGGACAAGTGGACCCAAACCAAGCCAGCAAAATGTCCAGATCCCCTCACTGTAGGGGCCAAGCATTCAGACTTGGACCATTCTCTTGGTGTTGCCACACATGCACTCACCCACTTGTTGAGAATATGATGAGGGATGACTCATCTGACCATATCTCTTTTTTTTCCACATCTCTGTAGACCAGTGTCTATGGTTATTGCACCACTGAACTCTCAAATGTGCATGCATCTTTGTAATGAGGGGTTTATGCACTGCAACCCTACTATAATATGTCTCTCTATGTAATTGTCAACAGCCTGTTCTCACTAACAGTCTGATCACGTCCTGCGTTGACATTTTCAGTCACCTGAGGAAGAGTCGCTCTTCTGTTTTCCTTCCTTATATATGGCACTAATGCTCGAGCATCACAGTCAACCACAATTTCTGACCCTATTTACTGATGTCTTTCCCACAGATCTACATGCAGGTGTCAGTTTCATCACTGTTCCTGTTGAAACACCAGCCAGTTGAACAGTCTTTGTGACTTTGTGACCGTCTTACAAAATCATTTAGATCTTTTCCTCTTGCCATCTTGATACAAAATCAGAATCCACCGGGCCGGCTCAGCATTTTCATACAAGCCACAGAGCAAAGATTAGATGTTAATAGCTTAATTGTATTCATGCAGTACGCTTATGTTTCTCCACTCATTTATTCAGGTTTTTCCTTTAATATGTCAAACTTCACTTATGCATTTTTGATTAAACTTCTTTATGTTTGAACAACAACTTTTGTTTGGATGGTTTTCGTCCAGTATGTGGCCAGAGGATGACTCTCTTTTCCTCTAGCAACACCATGAGGTTGATATCAGTGAAAAGTCTGGACAACTACTGAGTGGATTGCCATGAAAATTTTACATAACAGTTCTGTGCTTTAGTGGTGCATACAGTATTACCAAACAAATGTGCAAATCATTAACTCACCACAACTAATGTTTGATTTTGGACTAGGGTAGAAAAATGAACTATGCACAAAAACTGAATATACACAGAAACTGTTATTATCCCCAAATATCTTGCTGGGCGTTATTCAGGATGTGCAGCTCATATTTGCTGTAATATTTACAGAGTTGCACTGAAGCAATAATTTAGTTTTTATTATAAAGAGCTATATTTTCAATGCTTTTATTTTAAGCGCCTGGTCAAACCTTGTGCGGCTCGTGCGGCTTCATAAATCTGGGGCCGTGTATCCGGGGCGGAGCCACAGGCCACGCCCCTTCCAGTTCAGACCCCCTGATACATTTAAGTACCCTCAGAAACGGCAAAACTTACGTTCAGCATCAGATTTATGTTCAAATAACAACTAACGACAAAGCCAGGTAGATTTGAATAAATAGAAATATTGGAACATATGTAATAACTATAAACATAATAATTGAATTTGAATTTAATTATCGGTTATTATGCATGTCAGTGAACAATACAGACTTTTAAATAATGAACAGAGGTTTTGTTATTGCTTATTATTATCAATTGTGATTTATTAATTCATTCACAACATCAAATATATACACTTCCTTATTCATCATCCTGGTTAATAACAAACAATACATTCAGTATAAACACAACTAAAAAAAAATTCAAGTTTACATTGCCATTTCAGTAGTGCTGTAGTACTGCTACTGCTAAAACCACCGCTGCTGCTGCTGCTGCTGCTGCAGAAAGTTTCAGCTCTGGAGTCTGTACAGGATTTACACACTAACTTCATGTTTATGATTCACATATCTGTCCACTTTGATGCTGATTGTTACATTTGTGTGAAGTTCATTGTCTCAAATGCATGGGTGTTCCAATCCATGAGCAGAAACACAGTAAACTAAATCTACAGCAAATGAAGTAAAGTGCTATGTGATTTAAAACGGTTCTGCCAACTTCATTTTCCTTTGATTTTTTTTTTTTTTTTTTTTAATGTTTGAATAATAACTACTGAGTTATGGTCATTCTGTAATTCTTAATTTCCAGTGAAGCTTTGCAGTAGTTTTGCTCACTGTCTCATTGCTGCTCAGCAGTCTGTCCCTGCTGTATTGAAAGACAATGAACCGCTGGTATTATCACTAAGGTGTCAGTGAATGCATCACTAGAGGCTCTGCAGGTCCTCTTTCAGTGTTCACACGTCGTCACCTGGTGGACACAGGAAGCAACAACATCATCCTGACCAAACAACAAAACATAACTTATCAAATATAAAAATGGTTTTGTTGTTTTTGTCAGGCTCGGTGTTGTCTATAGTTCTGTTTTTTTTTTCATTCGCTGGAGTCTTATAAGTGAGTCGTGCAGATGATCTCAGGTGCGGTAGCCTGGGCTTTAGCTGATTTCCCATCATCCATTGGAGGAGGAGTGGTGTCCCATGGCCACCTGAACCTGGAGGCAACATGAGGAGAGCGTTATTTAGACTGCACTTACACAATGTTTACATCCTATTATACATCCTAGTGTTTTGTTGTTGTTTTTTGTGATTGCACAAATCTTGTTTCAGAACAACTTTTATTTCAGAATAGCACCACTGATGAAACTCTACGCTAATTTTGTGACAAACACATTACTTTTCCTATAGCTGTTTTAAAATAAAAGCCTGTTGGTTTGCTGTTGGAGAAGCTGCAGCAGGAAATGCTTGGTTTGCATCAGTGGCGGCACCTCAACATAGCTCCACTATGGCTGAGCATGTAAAACAGTTAAATAAGGTTGTTATATAAAAAATATGAATGCTTCTGGAAAACAGAATAAACCCCCTCAGATACACACACACAGTGAACAGTGATAATATGACAGACTGACCGCTGTGTGAGCGCCAGCTGCTGGATGGTGTCGGGTAGCGGCTGTCTGAAGGTCTCTGGCAGGAAGAGGCAGAGTAGAACACTGAGCAGAGACAGACTACCCACAACGATCCACGGCAGGAACTGATTGAACACAGCTGAGGACAAAACCAGACCAGACCATGTTCAGTGAATCATAGTTTCAAGATTTGTCCAATACAGAAACTTAATGAACATTTAAAGAGTCAGTTCACCCAAATGACAAAAAACATATTTTCTCACTGACCACAAGTGGTGTCTATCCATACAGATAGTTTTGGTTTTGCTTGTCCATGTTTTCAGATGATTACTGACTTCGCCTCAGTCAACAGTTTAGGAACCGTTTCTTTACTATGATATTGTCCAAAAGAAATCTGTTCCAAGTCTGGTCTGTGGGCTATCAAGAATATTGGGGATAGATATCTCCAAACCTCAGCACAAGAGCTGAAACTATCTGTATGGTCAGTCACAGCTGAAGGCAACTGAGAATATATCATTTTGTAAATTTGGTGAACTGACCCTAAAAGTAAGAACTGATAAGAGCAACCTCAAAGAAAGATAATGACACAGTATGACATTACTGATACTGCACAGCATGCTGCTACTACTACTACTACCACTGGTTCAAACACAGCCTGTTGAAGGTTAAAATGTGTTAGACTGAAGTTGTTATACTTTATGTACACGGTATGATGTATGAAGTGAAAGGTCTCACCCAGCTGCAGCAGGTATGGGGAAACAGCGGAACCCAATCTAGAGAACGTAGCACAGGATGACATTGCTGTGTTCCTGATGGATGTGGGAGATAGCTCACCGGTGTACATGTACAGCACTCCAGTGCCGGCCAGAACACCAAATTTACCCACCAGCACCAGGGACAGGGTCACAGCTGGATTACCTGCGGGGGGAAGAAGACTGTGAGTAAGTCATGAAACAGTGAGTCAGTAAAGTAAGTCTTATCGCTTTCATTGTTGATCATTTTGTCCAGTAAAGGCTATATATAAAAACTGACTACCTTTAAACGGTCAACAGTTATGGCAAAACTGCTTGTACTGGTCTTACTCACTGTTCAGAGTGATCTGGAGGAGGAGCAGCGCTAGCGCCCCCAGCAGGGTGAGGCTGGTGAATGACAGGCGGCGAGGAAGACTGCGAGCTGCCAGCCAGCTGGCAACATACGCTGGGAGCTCAACAGCCGAAACCAGGAAGTAGTTGAAGAAGGGACTGCCATAGAGACCAGACATGTTGAATGACAATCCAAAGTAGCTGACACTTATAGAAAACCTGCAACAAAAAGAGAACAAGGCTTGCAATTGCTGGCAAGGAAGAAAGAGGGACCAGTTCCTGAATTCCAAGTGCTTTAACTCACCAGATGAGCCAGAGCTTTAGCGTGATATGTCGAATGTTTGTGGTCCTCAGTAGGTCCAAGAAGCTGAGGGACTCAGCCTTCTGGCTAGCTGCTTTTTCAGTCTGTGGAGAGACAGAAACTACAATGGTCACTGTTCTTTATTGTGTGGGACAAGTCAGGGATAAGAGGTCCTTACGTTGGTGGGGAGGAAGATCATGTGTGGAGCTTCAACTCGGTTCTCCAGAGCTGCCAACCTCAACACACGTTCTGCTTCCTGCACACGGCCGCGAGACACCAACCAACGAGGAGACTCTGGAAGCAGCCTGGTGGACAGACAGACAAACGTAAGAATACAGTAGCAGTTAAAAGTCTGGACACACCTTCCCATTCACTTGAATGAGAAAGCTCCCAAAGGCTGGTTCATCGGTGTGTGAATGTGTGTGTGATTGGGTGACTGTTGTGTTGACATGTAATGTAAAAGCACTTTGAGTGGTCGGAAGACTAGAAAGGCGCTGTATCTGCAGTCTATCTACCATTTACGCCAAAGTACAAGGCCCCAACCTTGTGTCTTGTACTTGGGCTTGAGTGCATGTTCAAATGAAAACAGGGCATAAAGTTGCACTTAAATCATGCAGTAGGGCATTCCTTGAGTGGGATGTTACAAAGTGTGCGAGGTGCTGTGCTCCTGTGTTGATGGGAAATACCAGTTTGAAAGCTTATCAGACAACAAAACACTGTGTAGCAGTTAATAATACTATGAGACAGTAGCTTAGAATTTGGGAATATCTCAATGGTAATTATTTTATCTTCCATTGCAACAATTATGTAGTAAAAATAATCTTCCTGGTATGTGCATGTTTTTGGTCTGGATGATGTTGCACTATGTTGTTGCAAAAATGGCACCAGGTTCACTTCTTTGCCAGATGACCCTACATGTTTTCGCCCTTTGTGTTAGCATCCCAAACAAGTGCTCCAATTCAAATGAAAGAAAGGGTTCCATTGTTTGACAAATTCATCATCATGTGGATCCTGATATATTTCTTCCTTTCCAAAAAAGTTTAACTATGAAAATGTCACCCACAAATAATTAATATGTGGTTATATCCTCCTTGTGTAATCAGGTCAACTTACCACCAGAGGGGTAAACAGGCCAGGCCAGGTACAGCCATGATCAGTGACAGGTGTCTCCAGCTTCTGACCAGGTTGGCGGTGCCAGGCAGCAGCATCATACCAAGCACGTAGAAAGATGGCAAGAACAGGTTGGAGTAGAGGACTCTGGTCGAACCAATCAGGATCTCTGAGCCTATGGAAAAAATGTGTTCACAAGAACTACAATCAATATATTTTTATTTCTGCTATTTCTGCACAAGTATAAGCTAATGATGGCTTTGTAAGTAGCAATACATCAACCATGTTTGTGAAAGCTTGCCAAGCTTACAACCATTTGTCCACATTACTGAAAAGTTTTCGAATGGTTTGAAGGCA
The DNA here is from genome assembly GCA_029490765.1 of Euthynnus affinis. Taxonomy (NCBI): domain Eukaryota; kingdom Metazoa; phylum Chordata; class Actinopteri; order Scombriformes; family Scombridae; genus Euthynnus; species Euthynnus affinis. Next base: position 1,860,080 of record CM055850.1, on the reverse strand, counting down.
CTGGATTTGTATGTATATAAGGTCTCGATGTTTCAAAAGTGTCCTCCTTTGTGTGGACATGGAGTTATTCTGTCCATCAATGAGAAGCCACTGAGATCAACAACTGAACAATAATAATAAAAGTATGCAACCAGTGGAGAGGAGGGTAAAAGTCAAAGGTCACAGTTTAATAAAAAATAAAAATACATACCCAGAACAAACACAACTATATAGCCGGCAATTTGACCCATGCCCAGCATGAAGAAGAGCACCATGAAGATGGGCCAGGATGGCGCGAAGGCCACTGCACTGCTGAAGACGCTAAGCATGATGATGGAACCAAAGAGAACAGGCTTCCTGCCAAACCTGAAGTAAAAATACAAGAGAGCATTGTTGAGCATCAGCAACATGGTCTTCTGTTCATATGTTAATGTCAAAGAAAGACAATCAACTAGGAAGATATTGCCATGATGTGTGATGCTCATCTCTTTGGTCAATGCCTGGTTAGCTCACAGCTAACTAGTAAGATATGTTATGGCAAAATGTTCCACCTCTGCTGACTCTGTGGTAGCTGAGGTAAGCATGGGAGACAGTTTGAACTGAAACTGAAAAGTACCGGTCAGAGATCTGTCCAGAGATGAAGCATCCGCACAATCCCCCCAGGAAGTACATGAGAGAGGTCAGAGGCTGTTTCCACTGGTCGCCGCACACCAGGTTAAACTGGAAGACAAGAGACATGAGGTAATGTGGCAGATATCAATATATAAACTGGATAAAACCCCTGACACAGAAATGCAATGTGGAATAATATACTAGGCACTAAAAGAAAAGTGAGGATCCTTTCAAAAACAATACTTTAAATGGTTTTTATTCATCAATTAACTTTAATAATTAACTAAACGAAGTTCAGTAAACAGAAAAAACCTAAATGAATGTGAAAGCAGCCTTCTAGCGTCAAAACATGTGTCATTCTGCACACTGAAGGTCAAATGTCAAATTGAAACAAGAAGAAACACATTTCGAGAGGAGAGGACCTAAATCCTTTTTTTTTTTTTTTAACCACAACAGAAATTGATGTACAATACAATGAGGGTCGTCTTGACATTTGCACATACAAATAATCTGACTAAATGTGAATCCAGATTCACTAAACATTCTGTTTTCATTTGCATTCATGAGCATAAATAAACTGATGACTTCTAGTTGCTCCTTTACTGAGGAGATTATTGCAACCTTTGTTATCCTACAGTATTTGGCAGTGCAGAACACACACCGTCATCATTTTCTGAACCAAAATGAATTTAAAATCAATTTAAAGTGCAGTTAAACAGAGCAGCTGTTAAGCTGCAGAGGCAGTGACATTACACCAAACAGACAGATGACATAATGCAGGATACACCAATCCAGTCATTTCCAGTTTCTCATGGCAGCTTCCTGACAGTCATTTGAAGCAAGTCAATGATTGGTGGTCACTGAGAGAGGTCACAACCTCCCAGCGTTTTAGAGAAAAAAGCTGTTCTGACCAGTCTGGATCCTTATATAACATGCTGGAGTCTAAACACTTATGCAAAGTTGGCGGCAGAGGGGAGGACACTGATATTGAATATAGTAAAACATGTAAAATATATATATGTATGTTAATAGTAAATTCTATAACTATAGTAGCAGCAGTAGCTCAGTACCTCAGTGACTACAGTAGACTGGTAGTGCTCTGTACTGTAGGTCCATCCATCTTTACAGCCCTCCTGCTTCAGGCCGGAGAAACCCGGTGCAGTCAGGTTCTGCAGATGGTCCAGGCTGGGTGTGAAACCCAGTGCAGACAGGTTCTGGACCAGTTCCAGGTCATACCGACTACAGCTGCTCTTCTCCTGACTCCCAGCCACAATCTTCACAGGAAACAGGAAACATCATCATTATTTCTAACCTGCCCTGCAATGGCAGCCTGGGGAGGTAAACCACATCAGTTGAAACTAGACCAGTTCTAACCAGCACAAGGATCATTACCGTATAGCCTGGTCACAGTACAGTAAATTATTAACTGACTGCATTTCCAAACATTTGAAATCCTGGGGACTCAGCTGTGGTATGTCCCAGCATTCAACTGGATTTAAGGGGGGAAAAATGACATCTGACAAATTTTTATTATGGTTGTCCTGTATAACATGAGAGTCTGATAAAACAATGCACTTTTTTCTCAAATAAGATGTACATTAAAATAACTAACAAACCAAAATGACTTAACCTTAACCCCAGTATTACCATCATCTTATTGCTGTCAGCTGCATAATTTCCAATGCTGTGTGCACCACAAAATAATTTACATTCCCATCCCTCATATTGGGATGTGGCTGAGAGTTCAGGTGGTGGTGATCACAAAACTTGAGCAAAAGTGAGGATAAGTCGAGATTTTATTGATCCCCAAGGGGAGAGATGAAAAAAACCTAAAACTATCTGCATGGCCAGATTCCACTGGGGGCGTGATTTGAATTTTTTGCTTCAGATTTCGGTGAACTGAACTTTTTTCAATGTGAAGTTATATAACTCTTGTAAAACAAGAAACCAAAAGTTTGACTGCAGTTGCAAACAGTATGAGGGTCAGGAGGGATCCATGCATTGTACCTTTTCTTGAAACCTATCAAGTCCTTTGTGTAGATTTGATAGAAAAGACAAAAAAGTCTTGCATCAACATTATTTAAACATTCAGACAGGCATCAGTTTTCATAGATGATTGATCACATATTTTAAAGATATTTTACATACGTGGCCAGCAGGTCTGTACAGAAACGAGGTTTGTTGTCAAATGCTTTCCCAAATTTTGTTTTTAGACAATTTTCGATTTTTTACCATAAGTATCCAACTCTGTGTAGATAGAATGAATTTTAAAAGTATGGTTGCTTTACAACCATAATTTTCTTTAAAGAAAGCAGATCACATGCTTTTCTGTACTTTACATGCATGCAATGTTCAATATTCTCTGTATTTTTTTAGCTCTGGTCCGGTCATCACCAACTCCTGAGAAAAATGCCTGCCTCTTTAGCTGCTAAATGCTGCTGACTTTGAAACTGTTTGTTACTGGGCAGGTGGTGTAGAGTGGGGTTTAAGTTCCAAAGAGATGAGGGGACCTGCAGTGTCAGGTGATAATTCTCTTTGGGTTCATGACTATGAGTGACGCCTTTCACATACAAGCAGTCATGTGATCTGTTGATATTATAAATATATTGATTAGAGATGCTTTAAGTGTGGATCAATTAGAAGACATGATAGGAAGACAATAATAAATACAATATGGAATTTAAAAAAAAAACAATTAAAAGTCTTTCAGGGAAAAATAGATTTTGATTCCATTTAAAAAAAATTGATTGATTAAAGAGAAATGATTAAATAAAATGCTCAACTGTCAAATGTATTAATCATATTATTATTATTTACTAAATGCAAATTCAGTCAGTTTGATTCACCTAATCAATCATTATGAAAATCATTCAGTTTGAACAGGCCCCACTTCCAGATCTAGCTGGTTCTGACCTGTACTGGGATGCTGGCTTGGATCCAATCCTGGCTCAGGTTGCTGTGGATAGGGATGTGGCAGTGGTGTTGGGGACTAGCCAACAGGAAGATGACGGACAGGAGGTTGTAGCCACATGGGATGGATGAGAGACAGAGCAGGAAGAAGATTCTCCTCTGGAACGGGCCCCAGGTCCCCAGAAACGACACTGACTCCTCATAATCCTGCATTTTACTGGACTCTGCTTTTAATCTTTTTTATTCTATTCTGTTCTATGTTGCTTTACAGAAACAGTTATTACTGTGATGATAACAACAGCTATAGCTACTGAAATAACTATGACAATTGGCTGACTATTAATGCACAAATCTATCTTAAAAAATATTTCTAATAGTATATTTAAAGATATTATTACAAAATGATGTATAAGTAAAGATATAAGTGATATTACAAAACTGACTACAAATACTTCTTTGTACTGTCAATACACTGCAAGCTCTATTTACTACAGTAAGTGCAAATATGTGATATGAATCTCCTGTTGCAGCAGAGTCAGCTTCACTCTGCAGGGTCTCTGTGGCTTCACACCTTTATCCAGGCCAGAGAAAAGAACTCCACCTCTCTTCCTCCCCCTCTCATCCTCCTGCCTCTGTCTTTCTCCTCCTCCTCTCACAAGTCCAAGTTCTCATTGAAACATACTTGTCAAAAAAAAAAAAAGAAAAAAAAAAGTTACCTCATATCAGAGAGAGAGAGAGAGAGAGTGGGGGGAGACTGTGTGCAAAGAAACATTGTGTCCATTTTGAAAGGTCTAAACTCTAAAGACATACACTGGGATTAAAACAAGACTGGTTTTGAAAACAATGTGAAATAAAATGTATCCATGATAATCATTCTCTGATTAACAGGAACATTTTAATAACTTCTATTCTTTTAATGTAGGAGGACTTCGCTTTTCTCTTTCTCTCTCTCTAATACATGTACTATGTGAAGAATTCACACTTCAAATTGTTATGAATACACATGGCTGCACATTAAAATCGAATGATTTATGATTAACATTACTATATTATATTGCAGAAATGCTAAACTACTCTATTGTATACTATCTTTTCATAATCTGTCATATCATTCCTATATTATTGTATTCTGTTATCATGTTATGTCATGTTATTATACATTTATACCATACTTATATTTATTTTTTGTATTTATATTATTTTTATTGTGTAATTGATTATATTTATCATGAAAAAATAGGCACAAATGAAGGCATACATAAAATATATTTCAAACATACTGGATCTACACTGCTACTTTGATGTGGAATATCAGGAAACTGCTCTTTGTTTTATGCATATGTTTAATTTATCTAAAGTCCAGGTTATACTGTATATAGCTTTCTAACTTCCATTCAATTGTTGTCTGTAAAGTATATTAACGTCTGTATTCTGTTCCTTCCTCGCTGCTCTTTTTCTTGTGCTGCTGTCATGTAATGATCAATAAAGCCTGAACTTATCAGCTTGTTTTGATTTGTAAATGAAGACTCACACTACACTGTAAGCAAAAAACTGTAAATTATATAGTAAAATACTGCTGGCCAGTTACTGTCATTTTTACAGCAACCTCTCTGCAATTACAGTCATTTACTTTAATTAGAGAATACAGGGAAATGTTGTATTATTTAATAACACAGTAACTTAACACATGCACATTTTACAGCTGTAATTTCTACAGTAAATTCACACAACTGTGTAATTTTTATTTGAAGGAAATATGTGAAATACAGTATATCCAGTATATTTAGCTGATTTGACAGTTGATTGACATTTAATTACTGGCATTATAGCTTTGCCATGTTGTTTAATGCATGTAAGTAAATTCTGCCAATACTTACATACATAGCCGAATTGACCTATATTAATTAACATACAGCATATTAATCATTTTCATTTGCAATATCTTGACATCTTGAGAAATTGTCATTCACATTGACATTCACAAGTGTTCAAAATGGTCTTACAAAGTCACAAAGTGCATAAAGGATCTTTTAAAATCCACGTACTGTATATTCCCATATAAAAGTCAATATTTAAATAATAACCAAAACGGCTAACACGATACATAAAGACATATCTCTAAAATGAAGCCCACATAAAGGTCTGGTTCCCTGCCACAGTGGTACCATTTGAGAACATCATAAAAACAACACAAAGTTCATTTTTTACATGTTTTTTTTTTTTTTTTTTTAAACTTCACATATTGACCAACATGGTCATTGAACAATACAAAAAGCCATCATGACCAAAGCCAACAACAAGACTTCAAGTGAGTGTCTGCTAAACTTATGAACAAGAAGAAGGATGAAATGGAGAGAACTTCATGTCCAGATCCTGATCAGAAGGTCCAAGGAGTGGCTAGAAATACTGAAAAGAAGAAAAAGGACAATATGTTAATATCACCCAATAAATATCCATGACCTTATGTGTCCGTCTCTCAGGGTTGACGCCTTCAAAATACCTGAAAAGTGTCAGTAAACACACACACAATATTCAATGCAGATTTTTCAGTTTTATGATGTATGCAATTGTGTTTTTGGATTGACCTTGATTCTTACAGGAGTCAACATCTATATATATATATATATAAGGCATGTTCAGAAGTTGTGAGAGAAGTTGAATGAACTCCAATGTAGGCCACCTCCTCCTGAACTGGGTGCCCTCACACACAACCTCACCATCAATGCTGTACGACCCTGCTTGCACTTTGAGATCCTGAGGCAGGGGCCTTCTATCTGTCCACACTGTTGGCTGAAGGCTGAGGGGGGCAGAGCTTTTTGAAATAAGGGTCCTGAGGTTCTGGAACTCCCTGCTTGAGGAAATATGACAGTCTGAGTCAGTGGCTTCTTTTTTTTTTTTACTGTACTGTTATCACACTGCCATCCCTGATTTCACCTAATTCTAGTTTATTGTGTTTTATGGGCTTTACTATTTTCATTTTTATGTTGCCCTTTAAGTACTTTTATTCTGTTATTGCTGTGTTTTTTTTTTTACGTGAAACACTTTGTTTTGATAAGTTTTAATTAAATAAAGATATTATATAAAAGATAGTTGTCAAAATACTGAAATAACATCTGTGTTAAAATGTGACACTTACCTCAGTACTTCTTGGCGCTGCCGATAATCCTAACCGATAAATGTCCCACGATGCATCCTTCAATGTAAACTTTATTTTAGAACTTCCTAGCTGTTTCCAACGGTCCAATGAACTGCCAAAGCCAGGGGGCACGCGAGATGGCGGGTTGAGCAGTTGTGATTTTTGGAGCTTGTCAAAACCGGTTCCAAAGTTTAGTTTAGTCAAAGTTTAGACAATTTATAGTGGATAGTTGATGATTATCCGCTCTTAAGTGTCAAGATGGATACACAAAAGCTGATTAAACCTGCCAAATTAAACTGGACCTCTCTTGCTGTCCCCATGGACTGATGACCTGCATACAACCAAACCTCCAGGGACAGATGGGCTCACTGCCAATTTTCATCAGTGCTTTTGGAAGGATGTAAGAAATGCATTATTCAAAGCTTTAAAGGAGTGTATAGAGAAGAAAGAAGTGATGCCAAGCATGAAACAAGGTTTCATCACCCTGATTCCTAAATAATGGTGAAGATAAATCTGTGTATATTCTCATTTGCCCAGGTCATATTTACCTCTAGGCAACAATGATTCCAAAGCAACTGGACTTAGATTTGTCTTATGAAGACGTTTCGCCTCTTATCCAAGCGGCTTCATCAGTTCGTATTGGTCTGACTAGTCCCCACTAGTCTGACAACCCAGTGGCGGTAGACCCAGGTATTTATCTCTGCCAAAGTGACCGCCCGAACCATTTCCTAAGACAATAGTTCGTTGGTTGGTTGGTTGGTTTCGGGCAGCTTTTGTTCTTAAGTTTCCTGGGAATGGTGGAAAGTGCAGCATTGTAAATAGGTGAAAGATGGTGTCTCAGACCACCTCCTCTGTTTAGAGATGGTTTTTCCACTTTCACATAGATTGCTTCTTTAACCCCTCTCTCAAACCATCTGTCCTCTCTGTCCAAAATTCTGACATTACTGTCTTTAAAGGAATGGTCCTTTTCCTTAAGATGTAAATAGACAGCTGACACTGGACCTTAGGAGGTTGCCCTTCTGTGCTGGGCCATTCTTTTGTTTAGTGGTTGCTTAGTTTCTCCAATATAAAGATCTTTGCATTCTTCGCTGCATTGGACAGCGTATACCAGGTTGCTTTTCTGAGAGTGTGGTAGCCTGTCTTTTGGATGCACCAGTTTTTGCCTGAGGGTATTGCCAGGTTTGAAACAAACAGGGTATTTTATCAGCCCTGTGTTGCAAGGTTGTTGCATCCACATTGGGGTTTACAGGAAGCCCACTCACACAGACCAATACCTTCTTTTTGACTCACACCATCCTCTGGAGCACAAACTGGGAGTTATCAGAACCTTGCAACACAGGGCTGATAAAATACCTACCACTACTCAAGCCCAGGAAAAAGAGCATAAACATTTAAGGGGAGCTCTAAAAACCTGTGGCTATCCCAGTTGGACTTTTGAAAGAAGGACACGACCCAAAAAGAACAAAAACTCAGAGGGAACAGAAACTAAGGAAAAACGTAAGAACATAGTCATCCCGTATGTATCTGGGGTATCCGAGAAACTCAGGAGAATCTTTAACAGACACCAAATCCCTGTTTGTTTCAAACCTGGCAATACCCTCAGACAAAAATGGGTGCATCCAAAAGACAGGCTACCACACTCTCAGAAAAGCAACCTGGTATACGCTGTCCAATGCAGCGAAGCCTGCAAAGATCTTTATATTGGAGAAACTAAGTCAGTCAACTAGTCAGACCGATGCGTTACGAACTGATGAAGCCACTTGGATAAGAGGCGAAACATCTTCATAAGATAAATCTAAGTCCAGTTGCCTTGGAATCATTGTTGCCTAGAGGTGAAGATAAAAGAATATTAGATCATTTGAGACCGATTGAACTGCATAATACCGATTATAAAGTGCTTTTCGGGGCTATTTCTGCTAGGCTGAAGAAACATATTTTGACCTGAATTAGTGAGACATAATCAGGATTTTTGAAAGGAGGGTCAATTTATAATATTACATGACATGTCTTAGATTTAATTGATTGTAGCTGTATGATTCAAGGAAGTGAGTTTGTTTTATTTTTAGACCTTTAAAAAGCATTCATTCTCTTGAACATCCCTTCATACTGAAAACTCTGCATTCATTATGGATTTGGAGATAGATTTATGAATGTAATCAGAATGCTGTAGTTCTGTAGCTCAAGGTCTCCTTACCCATATCAGTGAGAATGAATGAATCAACCAATAATGTCACATTTAAGAACTATAACAGAATAATAAAAGCCAAAGATTTTTATGACAATAAATGTATAAAGAGTTTTAGAAACATGCTATTACAGGAACGTGACTCTAACCCAGTGAGAAGAAAATATGTTCACAGTGAAGACAGTCAAGTTTGATCTTTTTGTTAAAAACAGGAAGTTTTTCTCAGTATTGTGTTGTTATTAGGGAAGTTTTTTATTCATAAATATAAATATTTTAAGACTAAACCAAATTTGAACTACTGGAAGAATGAGTTCAAAGTCTTGAGTAAGTCACTGAAACTTGTTAAAGCCAAGAAAGCTCTTTTCATTATTATATTATATGTTTAAATTAATTTAAGATAGCCCTGTTTTTCTTTCTTGTCATTATTATATTTTAGTTTTGTTACTTTCTGTCACTTTTATTTGGTTTTGTTCTTGCTCAACCTGAGGCAGAATATTTTTGTTGAGTAAGGCATAAAAATTTGTCTCATTTGTTTGCACGTCTTGTTCTCAAACAAACAAAAAAAAAGCCAAAGCCCACAGAATGCATCAGGAAGTACCAGCTGCAGTCTGCAGGAAGGCAGGGTTGGACAGTTCCTTTAAAAACCACACGGTGTTATACCTTCATGCACTCAATAAAGAGTTTGAGGAACGGGACAAACTGGTATCAAGATATATATGGACTGGCAAAAAACCTAGGCTATGATACAATTTCCATCATGGTCTCCAGGCCTCAGTGTATCCCAGATACTGTAAACTCCTCTCCATCACCAACATGTTCCTCTATTCTCCTGCCATTGTGTGTCTGAGCAGACTGCAAGTGTTTGTGAGGCGTTGCCAAGATTTACTGCTTCATGAGAAGTGCAAGCTGTGACACTCTGAACTGAAGGTGTCTCATCACATTTTAACTGACCTAGTATTTAGCACACAGTAAATGATCAAACCAGTTAAAAGCTTCCAGTTCAGTCCAGTTCCTGCTCTGTCTCTGTCCGTCTGATGACCTCAGCAGTACCAGTTTGTTCAAGTCAGACTGACTCAGTGTCTTTCTTTCTCTTCGGATAATCCTGAAGCCCCACCAAGGTTTTTGGTGGTCAAAACTACTAAATAAAAAGCTCACTTTCCGTTTCTTTGAGCTTGATGTCCTGGAATGAGATCAAGACTGAAACCAACAACAAAAAAAGACAACTGTAACAAGGCTCTGTTACAAGCCTAAGGTCACTGGTCAGTTAGAAACACAGTCTGCAGATTCTGAATTACAAGAAGAAGGAGGAGGATAAAAACCAGCTGTTTCCCATCTGTGTTATCCATCCAAGGCTTGGAGTGAAACATGTTTTCGACTAGTTGCTGTGTTTTACTGAAGAAGTTACTGTGTTGATTCTAAATATGTGAGGGAGTTATGAGGGCGCTTTCTGCAGAGGAGGAAAAGGTCAGGAGTTGAATGTTTGGCAGTTCTGTCCGTTTCTGCAGCTCTTCTTATTAACCTGCCTCACTGTCCACACACTGCCAGGTCAAACCAGCTTCATTTAAATGCCATACATGAGTCAACATGTGTCTGTATGTTAATGTCAGTTGAGTGCCTTCTAGTGGGCATGAGATGGAAGTTATTATGATAACATCAGAAAAGGAAGGACATATAGGAGCCATTAAAAGATTTTGCTGGTGAATCATCCTACTTAGTAAGTATTGTCCATGTATCCAAAGTCTGATATACCTTATTCCTTATCCCGTGGACCTCCATCGTTGTCCAAAAACTATTAAAAACATGTCAGTGAGTCACACTGCTGCACTGGGTGACATGTTCCTTTGACTCTTAGGACAGTGATTACTGTAGTTTGTTTACATACTGCTCCAAAGACTAACAGTGACGAGATTGTAACTCTCAGGAGAGCAGTTCCTTATCTCTTGGAGAGGCGCAGTAGAGGATGTGGGGATGTCGGTCCTGTAGTGCACTACAATTTTGATACTAAGAATGAGTGCATCAGATAGCAGAGAGTGCTATCTGCGGCTCTCCTGTTCAGAGCAGGTCAAAAGCTTGGTGCACTTATGTTCTGTAACATTTTGTCACTTTATCTTGTGAAGGCGCACACACGTTTCAGTTTTTCTGGTGGTGGCATAAATCCCTGCAAGAATGAATAAAGACTGATGACTGATTCTTACCAGCATCTGTCGTCCATAAAAGCTAGCAGCCTATTCTAACGGCCTTTCCTTTACCCTAGTGACTGTCTTTAAAGTCATCTGCATGCAGCAGATGCATTTCCAATTCACAATTACACATGCCAGATCAGCTGGTTCCTGGAGCTCTGTAGCTTTACAACACAGGGAGATGTGAATGTGATCTGGGTTTGCAAAAAAGGACCCTTGAGTCACTTGAGTGTGTAAAGGTAAATGGTTAATAGTCCAAAGCATTTTACAATTTGCTCATTCACACTTACAAGATTGAGACTCATGTGACTTGTTGAGGTTACATGAGACATGATATTCTTTAAAAATCATGTGGGGGCCTTTAGCATGGTGGTCTCATGAGGTCTCTTGTGGAACCCTTTAGAGGAACTTGTCTGGGTATGGTCCCAAACGACTTCTTAAGCAGTTTGTGATGACCTCGATCTAAGCGAACTACAAGACTTACTCTGTTAGTTTGAGCTAAACGGCTCCGGTCGCCAGGTGTCATTTGTATACTGGGATGTGGATGAGCAAATCAACAGTTGCTAGCGGTTAGCCAGAGGGTGAATTAAGGGTTTGACCTGGACTAGCACAATGAAGTACACTGCATTTGGCCAGAGGACATTTGTCAGGACTTCCTGTGTTTATAATCCCACCCCAGACACAACTAACCAATGTTCTCATGTGGATTTTAGTGATGCATTCTGGTTTACCAACTCATCCACTTATTCAGACCAGAGCAAACAAACTAGAGGTTTGAAACGCCTTAAGAGACTCTTTCAAATACTATGCGGATCTTTAGACTTATCGAGGTTACATGAAAGTCTTTGGTGTCATGTGTGACCTGTTGATGAGACATGAGAACAGCTGAAATTACACTAGAATTTCTGAGGTATGAAACTTGGAGGTTCAAATGACACTTATTTAGATTAAAGTCATTAAAGTCACAGTAGATGTGTTGAGATTACATGAGGAAAAAACATGAAACTGGATAAAATAAATAAAATAGTCAACAATCCAGGAGCTGTTTAAGGTCTCTAAAAGTAATGTCAAATCAATTAAAGCACTCTGACAGATGATTCAGAACAGGAAATGATCGATCTGATCAAAGAGCAAGTAAACATGACTCCAAATCTGACAAAGCATTACAGTACAATCTTATAGCACTCAACAGTTTTTCAACCAGTGACAAAGTACTGAAGTTAAATGCCTCAGAACTGTATCAAAGTCCATTTTTTATTTCAACAGAATTCAGGACTGATGTAGGACGGCCAGCAGTTTTTAATTAAAACAAAAAAAAAAAGACAAAGTTACAGAAATAAAATGATAAGAAGAGAAACCTACATAATCTCAACTTGACATGTTTGCTTTTGCATATTTGCGTCAACATCAACATAAAAAAACAAGTTCAGAGAATAAATACTGTACACAGAGAAGAGGACGGAGGTGCTCTGAAGCATGAAGTGTTGGATGTCAACACGTCTGAGGAAGATTGAACGCTGCTGCTCCCCTTTAACAACAGACTCATCCCTGCTTTTCTTTTTTTATTTCTTGTCTAGAGTCCCAGAAAGCTGAATCTGAAGCGCTGAATATACTACATTTAGCATGTTAACATGCTAACAGCTCATTAGCACTAAACACAAAGTGCAGCAGAGGCTGATGGGAATGTCATTACTTTTGCAGGTATTTGGTCATACATTACAATTCATCCCCTGGGGCACACAGTGTTGGTACCAGTTTCAACGGCAATTCATCCAATAGATGTTCAGATACTTTAGTCCGGACCAAAGTGGCGGGCACGCAGACCAAATGACATCGCCGTCCCTAGAGTCACGGCAAGTGTGGCTAAAAATGTTTGATGGAATTTCATTTTAAAACTTGACTCACCAAGCTAAACTCTGCGTGCTGTAATTAACTTGAACGTATGAGACGTGTTAAAAACAACTGTGCTGGGTTCAGAGAGGAGCCCTGTGTGAAGACATCTGGGTGAGCTGCTCATTTAAACCGTCTCTAAAGAAAACGTTTTAAAATTACTCACTGTTTGCATGTCCTCTGGGTTTTTATGGAAAATGAGATTTTATTTTGGAAGCAAAGTGATTAAATCGGATGTTAGAGGTTCAGTCCAAGCACACACACTCACACACACACACACATACACACACACACATACACAGACAGACACACAATCTTAGATTTCAAACACAAACATGATGACAAATTTCTAACATGTCAGCTATAGACAACACTCTTCAACGGACAGTGCATCCCTGTTGCTTCATCCCAGTATCGCAACTCGGCCCCAGTATGAAGACTCAGACTAGGATTGAAACCTGGCTCAAAAATGAGACTCGGCTCAGAATTCAGTATCGAGACTCTGTATTGCTGATAAAGAAGCGGAGCAGCCGATCTGTACATTATTGCATCGTGATGACATCATCAGACAGAGGAAGTTCAGTTGAAACAGTTCAGAGCTGCTGTTTTAGCTATTGTTACATCAGCATCATCAACATGGATTTGACACTTTCTCTTCTTTTTACAGTTACATGTTGATGAGACAGATAGAGTTACTGCACCATGAGACCAAATACTGCATAGATTAACACACACACACACACACACACACACACACAATGTCCTTAAACCTGTTTGTTCATTAGTGGAAGACTGAGATGCTTCAAGTTATTCAGGAGGAGGCAGGAAGGCAGACAGGAAAACATCGACCATTTGAAACCATAGAAAATAACCACTGGTATAAAAATCTGTTTGATTAAATGATAATGAAATCAGCCAATTGAGACGTCTGATCTTGTCCACAAAGAATTCTTTAGTGTATTCAAGGGCTCCCTATTTTCACAAGAAAAAGAATATTATTGAATATTAAATATGTTTTTGCTTCTTAGTAAACTGGTAGAAGGGAGGAAGTGATTGTCCTCAAGGTAAAACTTAGCTGTTTGTTTGAGTTATTGACACTGCTGATAATCAATAAGACAGGAGCCTTCAGAAGGTGGCGATCAACAGAGTGGACAGATGGTCCTGTTGGATCAATCACCTTGTGATGTCGAAGTCAGAGGAGGCGGGGCTCTTACGCCTTTGTGTATGGCGTTTTCTATGGTTTCTCCTGGTTCTTTGAAGCCCTTTCACAGCTGTCAAACAACCACCTGATCATTTCTATGTTTTAGATTAAAGTAACAGAATGCTAATAGAAGCTAGCAATGAGGATTCTAAGCATTTTAAGATCTGCTAGTGCCCCCTAGAGGCCGTGGTGTTCATTACGGCCACAATATGAAAGTGTTGGGACACAACAAACAGCATACTGATGTTCTGAAATTCATTCAGGACCTTTGGATCAGTATGTTTTACAAAATGCATAGGTCCTCTTACCAGCTTTTTCCTACTTTTTCAACCACATCTCCAGGTTGACCTTGGCTTATACCCTCACTGAGGAACACCTGGGTCATCTAATGCAATCCAATACAACAGCCCTGCCATACATCCTACTTTTAGAATATATTCTAATGCAAGCCTCATGTATGTTAATGGAGTGGACAAAATATTAGGAACACTTTTCAATATAATGCACTCCAGTACACCGCCATCCACTACTACCTCAGTAATAAACATAAAATAGAGTTATCACCTTTCTAACAATGTCAATGTATGTATAAGTAGAAATTATGACAGAGCTGTTGTATTGATTATATGATTGCATTTGATTGCTCAGGTGTTCCCAATAAAGTGCTTGGTGAGGTTATAAGCCTAGGTCAACCTGATGATGTGGCTGAAAAAGGAAAAAGGGAAAAAAAATATATATTAGGGGTGAAAAAATTTGGTAGCAAAAGAAAAGGAGATGTTGTGTTTTAACAAGCAGCCAGCCAAAACCACCAGACCAAAACCAGTCACAGCATCCACTGGGAAGGGGTCAAAGGTCATCCACCAGGAGTCAGTGGACGGCCTGAGAAAGATCAAGATTCATGATCATCTTTAAACAAACAGGGATTACGCCCCCCACCTCCCCTCTGCTATCACATGACTGAAGTTCCAGACTCTGACTACACCTGAAACATCTCCATTTTCTGATGAACACTCTGAGACGCAGTTGAAAGCTCAGAATAAACCCAGCAGGTGGGTGAGTTTGTCTCTCTGTGGGTGATTTAGCTCTTCTTAGAGCCTCGCTGCTAGTGGAGCTAAAACTGTTTCTAGAGGAGAGGGAATGTGGTCTTTCACATCTAAAGGCTTCAATGAAAATCTACTGAAGAATTCCAGATCATGCAATTGTTTGACAGTGGTGAAAAAAGCTTTTGGTGAATATTTACAATGTACATTAAAATAAATGATTAGAGCACAGATAAAGCAACCAAAGAAATTCTCATATTTTGTTTCGCTCATGGAAAGTCAATAAGCTTATTCAAGGAAAACGTTCCTTTGCTGTTGCAGGTCTCAGAAAGTTCCAGTGATGTGTTGGAGTCTTAAAAAGGTCCTCTGACTCTTTGCGATAAAATTCCAGTTCCAGTAAAGGTTCCGCTCAGACACTTAAAAGTTCTGGTCTGACTCAGTGAAATCCAAGATGGTGATTGTTCACACCAGGCAAGTTAGGAGGAAGGGCCCTTTTTCACTGTAAAACCAGGAAATAGCCCAGTCCAGAGTCCAAAGCGAGTCTGTAACACACCGGCAGTGCAGATGTCAGGGACGACATCAGGTACAGGCAGAGGTATGGACATCAGACATAAGGAGGAAGAGTTCATGTGTTCATACTTCAATTCAAACCCTGCTTCCAAACATACAGCAAGCTGAGACAGCGGGAGGTGAGAACAAACAACAGACTGTCCTGAAGCCACACCATCCTGATGTGACTTTGTTTCTGCTTTAAACTGATTTTCATCTGGATTTTTTATCTTTTCATGATCCCAAAATAGAGATTTTTCTAGTTTAGGCTCCCTTCTCTGTGGGATAGTTAAAAATATGTTTCCATCAAAGGATAATTCCAGTCTATTCCAACTTGTGGTCATGTTCTCTGTAATATTTTGGGGATACTGGGTGGGGTTATTTCATTACCATGAACACACACACTGTAGTTTATTTTGAATCAATTTGAAACACCCCGTCGTGCTGGTAAAAGTACTTACTATAGTACCAAACATAGATTAATCCACTGCTGAAAATAGTCCCCAACAAATGCACAATTTCCTCCTGTGTCATTAACTTTTTCCTAAAAAACGTCAGTGGCCAGTTGTTTCAGGAAATTACTGAAAAAAAGAGCAATTTTTTTAAAGATATAAATGGGCTTGAGGCTGAGTGACACAGACAGGGTTGACGGCAGAAAGTATTGAGGTACTGATTAACACACTGTTGGCAACAGAACGTAGAATAACACCAGCCTCATGCGTTCATTTCTCCTCCACTTCACAGTTTGCTCGAGATGCTGTATGTTAGGAAAGAACGGGACATGAGTGCAGGGATGTCTGAGGGACTCTGGAAGGACAGCTGTGACATTACAGCCCAGTGTTGATATGACATGAAGACAGCTGCAGTAGTATATATATATGATGTCTGCTGAGTTCTCTGATATCACATTTGCGCTGGTTAGCTCCTCCAGCAGGAGGAAGAAGAACAGAACCCATCCCCAAAACTCTTGACCCAACCTGACCTGAACCAGGTTCTGGTTCAAGACTTTCTTGTCCACCTTTGTCTCTGGTCTCAACACAGCATGGCTTCATGCCAGCCAATCAAAGTACAGCCTATTACTGACTCCAGTGTGCCTTCACCATTTTCATTTGTGAGCAGGTTCGGTTATCATTTCGATTTTTTCAGATTCTGCTTTTTTAGATTTACAATTACAGTTCGTCCTGAATCCTGGTTCTGATTGTTTGTCTCAATAAAAACCAAAGTTTCAACAGATTCACCCATGAAGTGAACAGTCATTTGACATTGACGTCATTGACGAGGTACTTTGGGGTACTTTTTGGTAAAAGAGAGAAAATCAATCTGTGCACAAGCTGAAGGTTTCACTTCATTCTCCTTAAGTTGGACACAATGACAGCAGGAGACAACAAATAAGCTGCTTTTTTGGGGTGAGGATGTTAAGACGTTTCCAGGATCTTATTACTTTCTAGAAAATATGGGGCAGTTCTATCATTTTTTCAGGACTGGGTTCAGGTCATAGACTGTATGGTTCAGGTCTGTGGTTTACTTAAAGCAACGTGTCCATATCTGACTCGGATACAATCGTCACAGGTTGCTGCCGGGTCAGCTGTGAATTTTCAGACCCGTGTTGATTTCTGATCCAGACAGCAGGAGGATGAGGAGGTGCTGTCCTCTTGTGTCTCTTTTTTGACGGCTCTGTCAAACGAGAAGGTCGCAGGTTTCGATCCCCCCCGCTGCCATGATGGCAGAGCTAAATCTATTAGCTCCAACAACCATGAGGACATCAGTAAGGAGTGAAGAGAATTGATCCTTGGCTTGCTCGGATTGGTCCAGGAGCCGGACGTAAGAAGGAAGCGGTGAAGAGGGACGAAGTGGCAGGAGGGCGAGGATGGAGAGAGATGGCAGGGGAGAGGGGCGAGGAGCTGGGAGTGAGGAGGGGGGAGGAAGAGAGAGAGGAGGGAGTGAGCGAGATGGAGGAGGGAGGAAGCGAGATGGAGGGGGCGAGAGAGGAGGACGGAGGAGGGAAGGGAGTAGAGAGGAAGGAGGGAGAGAGGGAGGGCTTCACCAACTCCTGAGGAGAAGAGGAGACGAGATGAGACAAGACAAGAGGAAACGGGGGGTGGATATATTAGTGTTTTCAAGACTTCATACCGCACTTAACTATGGTCATGTAAACAAAGCACATTTGAATATGAGAGCGAGAGCAGAGAGACACTTACAGTGAGGGAGCTGCGCTGCTGTTTGTTATAAGGGCTGTATTTGGGTTTGCTGGGTTTTCCTGCCACTCTGTCCTTGTGCCTTCTGCTGGAGATGTGCTGCAACAACAAACAACGAAACACACTGTCACACTGGCAACAAAGCCGAGGACAGAGGAGCCTGTGAACCGTCTGGCGGTGTTTTGGAATTTAATGAAGGGAAGAAAGAAATGAAGACAGATAACATGTTTCACAAACTTCGAACCTAACGCTGAACTTGGAGTGGACAGATCCTGACAGAACAGTTAATCACAGTTAGTTCAATCAACTGTGAGTTAAACGCATGTATGGTAAATGAAAAAAAAGGCGTCATCGGTGGAGCTCAGATACTTCAATTCACCACTGCAACAGATAAATCAAGAGCAGAGCCTCCGCGTTAATCCAGAAGTGCAAGACATTTGAATGCACATCTGTTGCCGCTGCTGATGATAAAGTGGTTAAATGTTACATAGGAGGGATAATACCTGACAAGCTGCATGTCCCATGATTCTAATGAATGACACAGGGGCTAGTCTGGTTCGCCTCTGTCACACTGTCCAATCAAAAGCTAACAACTATGTAGCTCCACAAGCTGCAGCATAACACCAATTTTAGTGAAACGTAATTAAAATCATCCCATCAAAACGGCAGATCAGATCAGATTTGTTGACCATATTCCATATCTTCCATTTACTGTTGTTTCTATGTAAGATGGAGTTTGTGCGGTATATCCTGTTTTAATTTAGTGATGTGTAAATCTCCCCTTAGTAAACAGTTGTGTTAAAACTAGCTGGTACAACTGGCTCCAGAGCAGAGTAGTGTGTATGAAGTTGTGATATTATGATATTGGAAAGTTGGTGGCAGCTGTGTGTTTCTACCTGTTTAAGTTGGATCTCAGAGTTGACATGGACGTCACATATCTGGCAGTGGAAGGTTTTGTTCTGCAGGCCGGAGCCCTTCAGTGCGGAGCTGCTGCCGTTCTTAAGCTTGCCTCCAGGCCGAGGGTAGGCTTTGATTGGCCCGGCGCCACTCCGAGCCTCCAACATCGTCTTGTGCTTTGAACCTGCAAACAGGAGATGAGCTCTATGAAACTAGACACATAATGATGTCTCTTTGTGTGGGTGTTGCATAGTGTTGCAGCTATAAAGCCATATTGATATTGTTTTTATTTCCGTCCCATTAACAAACACTGTATAGTTGCAGTTCTCGCTGCTCATATTTCAAATCATCCGCTTTTAGATTGACTTCCTTCCTCCCAGGCAGCCACTGGTTTCAATGCCTAGGCCACCCTGCCAAGATGGCTGGAGCCGCCCACTTTGAGCTACAGGAATGTACTCTTACAAGTAATTGATTGGCCAATGTAGCTCTTTGATGTTGACACTTCATTGAGTCTCAGCAAAAGTTAAGCCAGGTTCAATTTCTCCTCGTTTCCTTTTGACTGAGCCGTCTGCACTGGCATCCCCACCGCATTAGCTGAGTGGCCTCGCTGAAATGAAAACATCCCAAAGGCATTGGACGGGGTTGAGGTCAGGACTCTGTACAGTTCTTTCACTCTACTGGGGAAAGCATTTCTTCATGGAGCTGGCTTTGTGCACAGGGGGATTATCATGTTGAAACAGGCAAACTGTTGCCGCAAAATCGGAAGAACACTACTGTCAAAAATATCGTTGCATGCTGCAGCATCAAGATTCCCCTTCATTGGAAGTAAAGGGACAAGCTCAGGACCAGGAACAGCCAAAATGTACACCAGTAAGTAGGTATGAGACACGGGGTAGCCACATACTTTTGGCCAACTTGTGTATATATAGTAGAAACTAAAATTCTGCCCACTCATCAGCATCCACAGAGCACTGATAGCCTGATATGTTGTACAATAGATCACTGCTGATCTGATTCACTTTTTAAAGAGTTATTTTTCGTCTAGGTATCACCGCTCTACACATTCAGAGCAGCCTCTCTCTACATTTGTCCTTCCTCAGTGTGTGTGACATATACCCTCTACTGCTTCAAATCAAGTGAACATAAAATATCATGACCCAGATGATCATCTTGTTCCTCCTCACCTGCGTTATGAGCCTCTAACTGCGACAGAGAGTTGACAGCAACTTTACACAGAGAGCAGTACAGCAGCTTCTTCGCCTTCTCCTCCTCCGACTCTACCGAGAGAGGAACATCCTGAGAGGAGGCCTGGGAGGAAGGAGGACCAGGGGAGGCGGAGGTGACAAGTGCTGGTGGAGGGGGAAGGGGAGGGCCTTTGGAAGAAGAGGAGGAGGAGGAAGAGGAGGAGGAGGAGGAGGAGGAGGAGGAAGAGAGGCCTGGGGCAGGGAGACCGGAGGGGGGGCTGGAGGGAGGAGGCTCGCTGCCCGCTCTGCTAGAGGAGGGGGAGGTGGAGGAGAGAGGGGAAGAGGAGGGGAGGAGGAAGGGTTTGAGAGGAGAAGAAGGGTTGGTGAGGCTGGATAAGAGTTCTGGAGGGAGGACGAGGAGAAGGAAGAAGAAGAGAAGGAAGAAATGAGACCATGATATAAACAAAAAAAAAAATCATCAGTAATGTCATTCAGATCAATATCGTTGGTGAATAAATTCAACCTGTGTGCTGATTGGTGCTGCTGTTAGCTGAGATTGGAGGGGCGGGTCCAGCAAGACCAGAGCTGCTCCCATTGATCTCTCCAGTGATTGACATCTTGGCCTTGGCCTTGTTCTCCTGAGACTTGAGCTTCTTGGCGTGACGACTGCCTCTGTAATGAGCCTCTGCCTGGGACTGGTCAGACACAGAGAGACACACAAGTTTCATTTTTCTGTTCGGACATGTTTGTGATGTCTGGATTGATTTGTGATGCAAATGAGGACTGTGGGTTTTGTCCCCCATCGCTTACATTAAAATCACGCTAAGAGGACATTGTGGTATGTGAGAATTGTTTTTAAAACCTTATCTATTAATACAATCCACCATTGAGGGTTTATTTCATCAGCATTTCAGGAAAAGTGAAACCCATCTCATCATGTTTTACGAGCTTTGAGCGTATCACACATCAACATGTCAGTGACATCTACCCATGCTCTCTTTTAATGTCATCTTTTCAACTCTCAGCTGTGATCTCTGCTCTCTATGTCTACATCTGGATACATCATCTGGATAATGACATCCGATCATGAGCCGTAGTCTTTCCACCTGTATTAATAAGCGTTTTCTTTAACTCATAACCGTGTGTGAGGATGTATTTAGACGTGTGCAGCCTGAACAGTGATGCAGTGTATGAATATGTTCAGGTAAACAGATGGTTTCTAAAGTGTACAAAGTGTTCATGTTGGATGTCTCCACATACCTTACCAGTGTAACAGTGTGTCAGTGCACTATAACAGTGTCCTCGTGTGACTGTCTGAGAGCTCCATGACTCAACTTTTTTCTCTTTACTCCTCTCCTTTCCTCTCTTTTCCTCTTTACTCCTCTCCCCTTCTCCTCTACACTTCTTCCCTCTCCTTTACTATTTACTCCTCTCCTCTACACTCCTTTCCTGTCCTCTCCTCTCCTTTACTATTTACTCCTCTCCTCCCCAACAGTGATTCCTGTTTTTCATGTTCACTCATGAATAAATTAACCGGCTCATAAATTAGTTAAATTTGACTGGCATGTTATTAACGAGGCAGCTCGTCACCGCTCAGTAGTCATTATGTGAATGAGCTGAGTGTCATTTACACAGTGTTGTGTTAATATGGAGGGATATAGGTTACACCTGATTATACACACCTGCTGTTGTGTTGTAACACCGAGTAGAATAATCCAGTGCACAAAGACAAGCGAACAAACAAGGCTCAGAAAGTATCACACAGTCTCACTTCAGTAACTCAGCTGCATAACATTTTCCTTAGTAAAGCTCTGCACAAGTGTTTGTCCTCGTGAAATCTCCTTAAAGGGACATTCCAGTATCAATTTAAATCACTTTAATCTCTGTGTTTCTAGAGATGAGTCCAGACTCTTTCTAGCATAGCTTAGTGCAAACTGGTTGTGGGCAAAAACAAATGTGAAAAAAAGTGAGGAAACTGCTAATTTTGGTCATTTTCTGAAATCATAAAATAACATACTAGTAAGACAGTCATGCAATTATCACCAGTTAGGACACGCTATGATATTAGCTAGAAAGCTACATGTGCATTTTAGAGCATTGGAGTTTTTATTTTATATTTTATACAAAATGCTTTGAATTATTCAACCGATTTTTGTTGCTAATGAGCTAGCATTTGTAAGCTTGACTTCTTATGCTATCTAGCAAACATGTTAATTTATTAGCTAACAGGCAAGCTAGAAGTATATTAAAGGAACAATCCATCACTAGGTAAAATCCTCTTGCTGTCTTTCTTCCCCAGAGTAAAATGAGTATATATACAATTTCATTTTTGAGCATCCATAGATCACCAGATTTGTTTATCCTAGCTTAGCAGACTGGAAGCAGCGGGAAACTACGGGCCTAGTTCCATCAAAAGTTAAGTAAAAATACAATGCAAATATAATTATTTTCAGCACAAAAATCATAAAAACTGTGTGATCCTGGCAAGACTGCCAAGCATGATATGTATGAAATACATACCAGGTTATGCAAACATTAGCAAACACGGTACCTTCAGTCTTTATTGGAGCACCATTTATGTTTAACTGTGTTCTTGCTGTTCAAATTGCTGTTCAATTATAATTCATTCCAGAATGCTCAGAACACTGCACTTTGGTTATTTAAGTTAAGTTATTTAGCTGACTACCAAGAGCTAGCCTGTATAAAAGGAACACTGGAATTTTCTTAATTAATCTTAATCTCTGTCTTCTACAAATTTCAGAGAACAAGAGGAACTCTAGAAATATTTTGCCTTCAAATGTGCTTCAGACAGCAGGACCAGAGTGCAGATGAATCACATGACAGGAAGTCGATCATAGAAGAATATTAACCAAACTGTCCACAAGAAAATTAAGAACCAACCGTTACAACTACACATACACACATACTTACATCAGAGTTGAACCTCAACTGGCAGACGTTACAGGAGATGACCTGTTTCTTCTTGGGCACCATGGTAACACCAAAGGTGTGGTTGATGACAGCCTTCTGCACCGGGTCCATCTACAAGAGACACACAAAGGTCAGAGGTCACCAGTCGGCTCAGGATTGACTGAACAGTGATGACAGGGTGACAGGTCTTTTTATTGCAGTCAGTCTGTACTGCCTGTAGCTACAACACCCTGTCAGTGTTACTGTCAATCACTCACACACACACACACACACGCAGACCTACCGTGTTGAAGTTTGGGAAAAGTCCAACCGGTGACGTCGTCTCAACAGGAAATGACAAGAACGGTTTCATCATCACTGAGGGACCGTTGGCACCGATCAGCCCTGGCAATGCGCCACCCACTGTACCACACCCACTTCCTGGAAGCAGAGAGACAGTAGGTTTGAATAATTGATTTCCAATAACTGAGCTGATGACACTATGGTTGGAGGACATGAGTTGCTTGGTGACGTCACCTAGCCGGAGAAAAAGGGAGAGGGCTCTTTTGAGGTGGAGGACATTCCCCGTCAGAATCCCCTGAAGTGGACGTTAGTGTGGTGGAGGACCATGTGGTCCTGAGTCGTATCACACACATACACACACAGACGTGAATGTTTCTTTATGGGGTTAGAACAGTGACAGTTTTTTGCCAGATTTTGGCATTGAAAATAAAATTTGCCATTGGAAACAAATCGTGACTGAAAAAGGAAAACACTGGCATTCAAAGTCAGTGTTTTTTTCAGAGTCACTGGTTTTCAGGAGGGGGAGGGTTGGGCCCCTGCTGGGCCCACATTACCCAGTATGCTGACAAAGATATCTGACGGCAATGGTATCATGGCAGAGATTTTGAGCCAGACTGATGTAATTTCACTTTAGGAGTGTTCATGTATCATTTTATTACTTGCCACTTTATCACGTAATATTTCTTCAGGCAAGAAAGTAACAGTGTAGACTCATAATATGTGGCTAGTTTATCCAGATAACGCCTGTTTATTTTCAATGCCAAAATTACCTGTCACTGTTCTGGTCCCATAGTTTTTCCCACTCAGCAGCTTATAATTACAGTCTGTATAACATATGGCATGTGATATAAACAAAGAATTAACCTAATTGTAACCTAACAACTGAACCAAAGCTACATACACTGTTGAGCTATCAGATAAACCATTGGACCAGTAAGCCAGGACAGAGGTCAGTAGTGCTGGTCCTTTAGGCTTGAATCTCAACAAAGACATTGCCAAATGACACAGACAGTTCTTGGCAAAATCTCAGAGGAACAAATGGAGTCATTCTGGTCATTTATGTTGTTGAAACCTGGAGACTTGAGCAGCTGATCCGCTTTATAGTAACAATATGAAGAACATATGGAGCTGCAGTCTGGAGGCAGAGAGAGGCAATAATACAGAGAGAAAAAGAGAGAGAGAAGGTGAATGAGCAGCTGACTTAATGAGTGCATGTGTCAAGTAGCTGTAGGGCTGGTAAGAGCTGCTGTGTACATCTCAACTCTCCATCTCCATGTAAAGAGGCAGAAAGTGGATAAGTGCATTTACCAAATCAAGGTTATTACACATCATGTAATATATCTATTACAAAATAAAATGTCTGTGAACCCTTAAAGAATTTAAAAAATATATGTTATCATTTTTAACACAACCTGAACCATTACATACAATATACATTTAAAAGCCACCAAGACTCGTATCAACATAATATTTTGTGTAATTCATGTGTGTGATGGCCTGAAAAAGAATGGTGAGGCCTCTGAGGTCTGCATCCAAATTTAAACATGCTTCCAGCTGTGTTTGTACCCAGTTACATATGAGGAGGTGTTACATATACAGTACATACACAGCATACACAAATACAAGGAACAGATCTGCTGAAGAAGTGCATCTTGTCCGTCCGTTTGTGTACGTTTATAGTCGCAGCTTGTAGAAGCCCTGCAGTGAATTCTTTCGTAACAACAGAGCGTGGGTGGAAACACTGAGATCAACTGAATCAGCCCTGACGGAGGAGGAAGAGGAGGAGGAGGAGGAGGAGGAGGAGGAGGAGGAGGAGGAGGAGGAAGGAGAGGATGAGGATGAAAAGTTTCCATCTTGCTGGTTTTGTTGATCTCCCCAACTTAACTTATGTAAACCCATTTTAAATACACTATAAGCCAGTCTAACCAATTCTGAATGCTTTATAAATCATTCATCCCCATTCTATAAGCACCATAACTCCTTCTAACCCATGCTAAATGCACTACAACTCATTGTAAATACACTATAACCAGCTGAAACACATTCTAAATGTCATATAATTGATTCCGACCCATTATAAATGAACTATAACTCATTGTAACACCAATTCTAAATTCCTTATGATTCATTCCAAACCCATTGTGTATGCACTTTAACCCATTCTGCCCCATAAACTCATTTAACCTCTTCTAAATGCATTGTTGATGATTATTTAGACAGTTTCAAACGTTGATGTGAATAAACTGGACTGGGAGGTTGGGTTTCAGAGTTGACATGTGGCTAGCTGTGGATTAGCTGTGTGCCACACTGCTGCTCTCTGAATTTATCCTCAGATAGCACAGCTGTGAGTCACTTTCTGTATTTATCACCACGGCTCATTATTAAGTTCAGAACAACATGACACAACACAGTGCCGTAATCAACAAACACATGTAGTCTGACACACAACAACTCAGATCATTGTCTGGATCAACTGTTATTAGCTGGGAGATTATTCTTAATAGTAAATACAGATTAGTGGCTATTTTTACAGACAGTGTAATATGACAGGAGGACCTGCCAAAATAAAAGCTTCCCCTTCCACGGTGCAGTCACAGTGAAGATTAATGTTCGTCAACAAAAACCGAACTCCCGCATACAACTAAAAAGTATTTTACACTCACTGTGAAGCAGAAGTGTTCATCAGACAACTAAATCACACTGGGTAGTTAGTGGTAGTTTCCTAAGTCAATGTGATTAACAGTATGTATCAACATTTATCAAGTTGTGAGTATCACCCTCTTGTTAAGCATCGTATTGTGGGACAGAGAGACCCCTACCAGCTTATGATAGGCTGCTGAGACCATCTGAACCATCCTCAAAAACCCCCAGAACCTCCCGAAGGACCGCTCACACAACACAGGAACTGAATGACCAGCACCGAGTACCACTGAAACCACCTCAAGGACATCTAGAACCATTGCTCCATTGAGTATCAAGAACTCCTTAAAATTTCACCATGACCCTTGTCTCCAGAGCCATCTCACCATTTTTTTCCACTTTTCTTCAGTTCTTGAAGAAATTATTTGTGGGACAATGAAACCCTTGAATTGCGTTACGCTTGAAATAAAATGGTTCATACAACCATGTCCAACCATTCCTGAGGCAAGAAATGTTTGTAGCAGCTATTCTGAACAACCATACTTGAGTAACATCTCGAAGGACCACTGAAGCTTCCCTGGAAACTTTGTCAAAGACATATTTTACATTTCTCCAGATGGGAATCCCTTTCAAAGCCCTTTCAATGCTGAATTGTGGGACGATGGAACTCTTACAATCCTCAAGGGCTTCCTTGACAACACCTAGAATCTATTGATGGTTTAAAGCGCTTCAAGGACCACTAGAAAATCCTGAGGGATTATTTGAGCCTCCTCAATGACCCTTTAAACTTTTACAAACTATGTCTCCAGTCCCCAAAGGTCAGACAGTGCTGTCTTGGCACTGTCTGACCTTTTTTTCCCCCACTGTCAGTGTTTCAGTGTCCATCAACACCACTCTCAAACATCCAGTGATATCATGCTGTATTATGTATTTTTAACTGCACTTCATTTAATCATTGATGTGAATATATGATCAGACTTCATTGTATTTAGTCTGTAGTGTGAAAGTTGGATACAGCTCCTATTTTCTCAGTGATCAGAATAAATTGGAGAGATCTTTGCTTGTGTGTGTGTGTGTGTGTGTGTGTGTCTGTGTGTGTGTGATGAATAGTGTGGCGACAGAGTCATCTTAATTCTGTCCTTCTGTCCCCTGAGATCTGGTTACAACGCATACACACATACGCACACACACAGTAACCCTTCTCTCTTACAGTAAGTTGCTGTTCTAAGAAGCTGCTATAAATACTGATATATATATCTGCAACTGCATTCACACTGGAACAGTCTGTAAACCAGCATAAAAAACATTTCACAACTTAATAACAAGACAGACAGTTTTATTTCAGGCTGATTGGTCAGAAGATTTGTGAAAGGTGGTGTTGACTATAAACAGACTCACACTCATATTTAAAAGTTCCTTCACTTTAGCGTCTAAGTCCTACTTCACTGAGATTCAAACTGGGACTGACCCGTTTGGACCAGTCTGACACTAAACTCGGCATTTTAGAAGTGAATCTTGCCTGATACTGGAAATGAACTGGCTTAGATCAGTCTGATTTACTGGTACTACCCATTTTAAATCTCTTCTAATGGCATGGTCACTCCGGAAATTTCAGCCATGCTGCTTTGAGAGGCATGGTGACATACTCATGGGGATGTAGCTGGCACGCTAACTGCTAGTATTCCAGCTAGCCAGTTGCTCTCGGAGCTTCTTTCCATCTTCTCTATACAGAGCCATTTGCTCCCCCTGGAATTTTATCCTCAGGATAATATGTCAGTTTATTCAATTAAGAATTACTGAAGGGGGAAAAAATCTCTCTGAGCTATCGCTTGCTAGTTAGCTCAGTCGCTAACAGGATCATACGATTTTCCCAGCTTCTGAAACTGTTATTTGAAAAGAAAGTAACTTCCAGTCAACACTGTGCTCCTGAGCTGAGTTCAAAGTACTGAACAAGCAAGAGGAATAACGGCATTGCACCAAACGCACAGTCACAGTGAGTCAGCTTGTGAACAGCTGAGCAATGTGACATCTGGCGGTGAAGTCAGCGCTTCTCTGAACCAAGACTGATGCCAAACCCAGTCAGAAATGAACGCAACTCCTGCGTGATGAACTAGATTCAATAATCAGATCATATTCAACATCATAACATCGGCCAAACATTCAGTTCCTTAATACGTTGGAGCTGATACATTCATACCTTAACTTTTTTTTGGAAATGTAACTTTCACGTTTATCGCACGCTGCAAATTGGAAGTCTGTTCTGATCTTCATTAGCGTCAAACATCTGCAGGTGCACTGCTGTATTTAATAAACTATTTGAACTCATGTTTGATTCAATAACCCTCAGGGAATGTGGAGCTTAACAGTTCATTCTCAGGGAGCGAGTGTTAATAAAGGTCTGCCAGGGACTCCAGTCTTCTAAACAGTCTAGAACACTGATTAGTTAAACTGATTAGCAAAGAAATATATTTAAAGCTTTCCTTCCTCTAACATCTGTCTGTTCATGTGAGCACATGAGTCTGCACACAAACAGGCTGCATCCTTATCTGTCAGACTGGTAATAGTTTATCCATGATCCAAATATCACTTACTGTTAATTGACTGATTGTTTGAATGGTCCTACAATATAAAAGTCATATTTTAACCAAGACATCCCCTTACATCTTGATTACTGTAGGTCAGCAGCTGGAGCGGCTTACTGTTGGAAAATGCAAACAAAGGGAGCCTTCAGCGAAAAAAGTGCTGCAGGCTGGGCGAGAAGAGATGGAGAATGAGAGCAGTGAGAGACTTAAGAGACACAGAGGATGACAAAAGTGACACGCAGTTAATAAGCTACGATAACTTCCTCATTCTGTTCCCGGTCAAGATGGTTTTTGCTATTGGTGAATTGAGCAAAATTCGCCTGTCAAAGTTCAGCAAACTCAAACTCGACACAAATCCTTGCGGATTCGCTTTCGCCGCCGCAAGCAAATCCACACATTACTGCAGTTCAATTGTAATGAAGTGACTTTGCAGCAAAATGACCATTTCACAGTTCAAAACAGAGTCAATGATCTAAGCTTCTGATGCTGACATCGGCAAGCACTGAGATTAAATAGTCTATAAATCTATTCTAAAGCCTTGCTAATTCTTATAGTTCACCAGTCAGATTTATGATTCTGGCTGCACTCAGAGTTATCTCTGGCATTCACACCTCACTCACACACACAGACACTGACACACACACACACACTGAGAGTGTGTTTGGTAGTTCTTATGATGAAATCTCACACAGGGCTCTGCTGTTCTGCTGACCTCCTGTAACTGATCTAACCTACAGAGCTGTGTTATCTCTTAAAATCCACCTCTGTCATTTGGCCAGTAGGTCTGGTTACTAATGCTTCACACCAAGGGACTTCTCAAACCATCTCACTGTCGCAGACACATTTCTAATGTCAGGATAAAATCAAGAGAGTTTCGCCAGAGTTGTAGCCACGCTCCCGTCAACTCAGTTGTTTGGTTTTGGTCATGAAACCCCAGTCGAAAATAGTTTAATATTATCATAAGTCTTTAGTCTTGGCTCATGCAAATAGTGAAGGTTCACTCTCACCAGCACCAGACAGGAAGCAGCCGAAAAACTCCTCAAATACCATCACACACACACACACACACACACACATACTTTGAACAATAGACTTTGAATTAACAATGTTATGAGTCTGTGTTTGATTCGGCATGTATCTGATCCACCAACCAGCACATATGTTAGTGAGAAATTGAATTCCCACTGTCTTCTCCCGCTAAAACTCTCCAACGGAAAAAAATAATCAAAATCATGTAAAGTATGTACGGAAATACTGTTTATGTTTATGGATTATATTGATGCTGAATTGACAAGACTGTCGACATATGATGCCTTTTGTCTCGTGCGGTTGGAGTTATGTGTTTTTGCGGAAACGTAGGGAATTGTCACATTTCTTAAAGGGACTTTGGCATAATAATATTCCCCCCCCCCCCGAGAGCGTAAGGAGCTTCAGTTTAATTCAAACTGCTAAAGCACGATAAGGTTGTCTGCTTCTAGTGATTGGTTTGATTTATGGTTTAATAATGTCTGCTTGATCACTGACGGTGGCTGATTGTGCTCAGTTTCTAATGGCAGTATGCAGTAAATGGTTGCATGTGCTTCAGGAAAGTCGACAGCTCAAACTCAGCCTTCTTATTGCCCTTTTAGCTTCCCTTTTTATAAATCACATTAACATTTATCCACCCAGAAAAAGCTAATATTTCTCTGTGTAATATGACCTCCTCTTTCTGTCAGCTGCTGTGTGTCTGCAGTGTATTTAATCGTTTTTCAGACATGATTTCGGGCCAGTTGGAGGAGTTAATCCTTTGACTTTTTGCCTTTGTGCAATCATACAGGCGGCTGCTGTTTCCACTGTATTTCATGCAGTTTTCAGGGTTTAAAAACAGAAATACTTCATCATCCACCTTTTGAAATGTGTTTGTCTTAGCTGATGTGATCTAAGAAACCCAAATCATTTTTATTTGTAAGAAAAGAAAAAAAAAAAGTAGAGAAAGAAAATGAGTTCATAACAGTTTTTCCAGAACAAACTACTGCACACACACACAAGAGCAGCTTCTGTTTCTGCTCCGTTGTTCAACACTTTTTCTTGTAAATGTCCACCAGGAGCAGGATGGGAAATCATCTCAGAAAAGGAATCTAGTAAATCTTATAAATAGTGACCCTACAAGATCCCTCCAGTCCCTGCAAAATCCTACTGTGACTTTTGACACGTTATCTTTAGATGTGAGAGGGAGCCGACTTAAGTCTTTTCAAAGTCTTATTAAAGTCTTCTGGCGTCTGGCAGACATCAAATACAACTCTACAGTTGTCTGCAAACTGACATGCAGAACATCTCTGGTGTTTCCAGCATGTGGAAAACCTTGAAGTAACTTTGTCAAATTTTGGTGACTAAGATAGAAAATACATTAAAGGGATAAAAAGACAGATAAAAGAGAGGGGTAAACTTAGAGGGGAAAACTTGAGAGTTTTTAATGAAATCTGTATATCTCAAGTCAAAGACAGTGTGTAGCTTTATATAACAGTAATAAATCTGCTGCGTGTTGGTTTAAGTTAGGAAAAAAATGACTGAACACTGAACTCAGCCGGATATAAACAACTAGCATGACACACTAACACACACACACACACACACACATACACACACACACACACACACACACACACACACACACACACACACACACACACACACACACACAGTACGAGGCAGCTGTAATTAAAATAAAACTAGCACATAGCAACCAGCTGGCCAATAAGAACTCATCTTTCAACTGCACTGTGCACTTCTGCGTGCATGCGTGTGTGTGTATGTGTTTGTGTTTGTGTGTGTGTGTGTGTGTGTGTGTGTTTCTCAGTTATTCAGTGTGTTTCCTTAATGATTGGGACACTGTGTCTTGTGGCAGGCATGAAATAAGTTAATCAATGTGGGTCTTAATTGTTACAGAACGAGCACATACAAGTTATTACATCATCATACTTGTATTATATCATCACATTACAGCATCAATACATGTGTAAGCTGTAATATACTACGCAGAGGAAACACAGGGTTTCTTTATATCATAATACACCATAATCAATTTTTCAAAAATGTTTTCAAATTTTGTTCAGTTGAATTCTAGATGAGGTCAGTTTCAGCGAGTTCTACTGCAGGCCTCTTTCACATTAAGACTTGTCATTCCATGAAAAGCTGACATTATTTATACTGTAAATACACTGAAATGCATTTTTATGCATATATTGAAAATGCAAATAAAAACACTTGTATGAAAACCTACACCTATTGTCACACTGTGATTAGT
Source organism: Euthynnus affinis (assembly GCA_029490765.1). Classification (NCBI taxonomy): domain Eukaryota; kingdom Metazoa; phylum Chordata; class Actinopteri; order Scombriformes; family Scombridae; genus Euthynnus; species Euthynnus affinis. The sequence goes on along the minus strand of CM055850.1, from coordinate 1,828,404 downwards.
GGGACACTTGAATAGAACTGAGCCATCATTAATGTTAGTAGTGACACCTGTACTTTCCCTGCTATGATAAGTCAGAATATCTGCTGTGAAAAAGACCTTTCGTCCATGCTGGCACACTGACGTGGCTTTCTGAAACACAATCTGTAGAAAAATATTGACGTGTTCTGTTAGTCTCTGACCTCTTATGAAAAAAACTCCAGTAAGAGGAATCCAAATAGACTTATTTGGGATTTAGGAGGGAGAGTGCTGAACAAAAGTACATCAATCATGGAGAGAATATGAAAATCTGTTGTATGTAACAGTGTTGTACGTCTAGGCTCTGAGACCACAAACAGAAATACATACACACACACACACATATATATATATACATTCAGCTCTCATTAAGCCATGTCATGTGGACTGACTCAGGTGATGTTATCTAGCTACATAAACCCACATGGGTAAATCAAATCCCATAGGGCGATATGCTTCACTTTCCTGAACCTGATGTGTTTCGTTTTCTTTTCTCCGCTGTCACAAAGATTTTCCCAAATAAACAAGCGACCATGAGCCTTAAATGTCCTAAAATGAAATAATGACCAACAGCTGGAGATCACTCTTACACTGTAATATCACAGGAGGATACAGCTGTTGTGCGGTGTACATTTGACTTTTTTTTTAAAGACATGTATCTATTTTGACTCATTTTCATTTGCTAATGTGTGAGAGAAAATCCCTGGCCCTCACATGCTGATAACGCGCGTTACATAATGATAGAGATGGCTTATTCAGAACTCTTCCCGGGCCTTTCAAAAGTAGTTTTAGGATTCAATAGCAGTTGCTAAAACCCCCGTATCTACTCTCACACAGTTCTGCTTTGCTCTCACGGCATAAATGAACCACAGCTGTCCAACTGCAGGCAGTCTGAGACTCTCATTTTCAAAGGGTCTCTTGCAGCAGAGTTCCATTGACCAGTCTGCAGGTTAGGAGTGAAAGCAGCCTTGTACTGTTTACCTGGCGTACTGACTTTGAACAGTGCTTACACTGTTGACAAAATCTTTGTGTTCTGTTGTATGATTTCTAACTTTGAGAACACACATGCAGGGAGATGCAGAGCTTCACTGCAACACCATCATCATGGAAACTCCTCTACCACGTGTTGTGACCAAATGGTTCCTGCTATGGCTGTTTGAGGCTCTTTCTGATTTCCAGTCCATTGATATACAGTAGACTCATCATTATCATCATCCTTTTAAAAAAAAATCATATACCATATTTCTACTCATATAGTATATTACAGAACGGTACTGAGCATTTTCCCAAGAGAAATATAAATGACCTATTACAACTATCATTCAGAATAATCTGTCTTTGAATTTTAATCTTTTTTTTTTAAAAAAGTTGACAATAATTTCAGTATAAAGCAACCTATTTTTTTTATTTATTTATTTTTAAAAAAAAACAAAACAGAGTACACTCAAATCTCTTCCATCCCTTGATATTACATAACCCTAACTAAAGTTCAGAGTTTGTTGAATACCCTCATGGTGTACCGGAGAAGAGTTGTACAAGGTGTTTCAATTCTGATATGATTTTAACGCTTGCCAGCCAATCAGAAAGGAGTATCGCCTGTGGTATTAACATCAGTATATCATCAACCAGACTGGCTTCATTATATCATCGTCCCACTCAGTAGAGGAAAGAGAAACATCTACTGCTGTTAATCAGACTTGTAAAGTGATGAACTGATGGAGTTAAAGAGTAAGCGGCAGCGGTAGAACATTTTCTCACACACAGACAGGAAGTGACAGAGGTTGAGGATGAGGAAGATGATTCATTTATTTATTCTAACTATAGGCCCCTACCTGATCCAGACGTCTCTTTTCCTTTACCTTGGTCCAAACTTTTCTTTTTTTTTTTGTCTCTTTCTTCACTTTCTATCTATTCTACTGTAATCCGTTCCATCGTCTACTCTATTCTGCTGTTCTCCGTCCGTCCGTGTTGCTCTGCTCACGTCTTTTACAAACCAAAGAGCAACAGCCAAACACACCCACCACTCAATATGTGTGTGTGTGTGTGTGTGTGTATGTGCGTGTGTGACAGAGAGAGAGAGAGAGAGAGTGTGTGTGTATCAGGTGACTGGAGCAAGAGAGGCATGTGTCATCGCTATTTGAACCCCAGAACCCTCAGTGCCAGGTGTGTGTTTCTGTGTGTGTGTGTGTGTGTGTGTGTTACTTCTTAATCCCCTGCTGCCATTTCCTCCAGAGAGGAGAAACTCTATCTCCTGGGACGAGAGAGAGAGAGACAGAGAAACATACAGAGAAAGAGCAGGAGACAGAGAGAGAGAGAGACAGAGAGAGGAAGAGAGAAGTCGACAACACGCTACTTACAGATTATATTGGAGAAATAAAGATTAAATTACCCTAATGCAGCACTGCTTTATATGTGTGTGTGTGTGTGTGTGTGTGTGTGTGTGTGTGTAAGTGTGATGAGATCAGAGGGCAGTTGTCTGTGGTTCGCACAGTCTCCCGTTACACATAGGACAGTGTGTGAGTGACACAAAACCAGCTGGTCCACAGTTAATATAATACACATTAAAAATAAATTGCAAAGTGAGATATCAGATGTTTAAGTTGTCCGCTGGTGGCTGGAACTAACCTCAGTGTAACTGACCCGCAGGACAGGCATCACTAAGCCTCAAACCTCATAGTGTTGATCAGGTGGTCGACCAGCATCTGACACAGCCTCTCATTACCACACCTTGGCAACGACTTCTGTGGCTCTCTAAGTCCATACATCATGTCCACTTTACACAGCCATTGGCTGGGTATGTGGAGGTCAGAGAGTTACAGCAGGTTTAGAACATCTCCTGACATCATGAATGCCTTCACAGAGAGATTGTCCAAAAGCCATTCCGTTGCTGGTTTGTTTGCTCTGCATGGCTTGAACGGGCATATTTACAAGCATTTATTAAGAATGTGGAATGAATATTTTCAGCCATATCGGAGGCATGGTTAAAGGGACGGCAATGTCAGTCATATCTCAACAGCTACAAGACGGGTTGTCATGGGATTTTGTAAAGACCGTCCTCGTCCTGCTGACTCTGATGATTCTTTTTCGCTAGTGGCACCATGAGGTGGACATTTGGTGGTTCAGAGTGAAATGTTTTGGTAACTATTTGATAAATTGGCATGAAATTTCCTACACATGTTCAAGGTTCTTAGAGGGTTAATTCTATCCTCTTTTTTTTAAAAAACTTTTGACAGAGCCAGGCTAGTTTTTTCTCCCTGCTTCCAGTTTTTATGCTATGCTAAGCTAACCTGACTCCATCTCCATATTTAACAGGGTTGAATATCATTGAGTCTTACTGTGAGTATGGATGGTATGAATGTATAGATGTAGAACTTTGAATAAAGAAATCGTCCATCAGCTCCATCACTAAGCCCTGATTTTCTACTCTTGTCCACGAACATCTATGCAGTGACATAATCCCTCACCGGCTTCCCACTGCAGAAATGCAGTGCAGCCGAAATCACTGCAGCTGGAGATGAAGCCTGGAAGAACGCAGGATATTAATACACTAGTGATCCTACTGGGAGGAGAACCTGTCTTACTACCTTCATCTGCATCTTAAACATCCCTTATCCACAGAAAGCGAGCGCGGTAGAGCGACATAGACGGAGTGTGCTTTTGCTGACAGCAGCATTAGACATCATGCTGCATTATTATTATGCAGAGAAACACACACATTAGCATAACAAGAATGTGTGTGTGTGTGTGTAAGTAGGTCATGTTCAGATCCTTCTTCATCCAAAATAACACACACACACATACACACACACACACACACACACACACACACACACGCATGCACACGGCAGACCAGTCAGGAATATGAAAGCAGACAGGGGAGTTACAGTCTGAGGGACTCTGAAGAAAACAGTAGAAACAAAAAAGTGCACAGAACAGCTGCAGCAGAACTTTCCTTACAATCCAATTAAGATTTTAAGATGGTAGGTACATGTACAAGTGTTGTACAGAGCCAACAACATTCTAGCTATTATTCAAGCCTCACCAATCGTGGAGTTACAAATGTAAAGTCAGCCCTGAGGGTGGCAGTAGAGGAAAGATCGTATCATTAAAATTTCAACAGTTCCTCATCTGTGCAGCAGGGGCGGGATCAGGACATTTTATGGAAATCTGACCAGTAGATTTTGAGATATCTGTCGCTCTAGAACTTTATTGTATGGCAGAAAGTTCGGGTTCCACCTCCAGATGGCAAAAAAAAAAAAAAATTGAACACTGGAGACGTAGAAAAAAGAAAAACTGAGAAAAAGAATTTATAACATACTGAGCCTAGTAAAATAATGGAAGCACCACAAGACAAAGAACTTTTACTTTAATGACTGACACACTAACAGAAAATAAAGAGTATCTGTGTTTCTTTTCCTCATCCGTCACTTTTGTCAAATATTAATTAGAATATTAAGAAGAGGGATTTTCATTTTTGGCAGCATCTGTGATGTAAACTTGAATATCTTTATGTTAAAGGCATGACTCTGACTGAACGAGGCTGCAGAGTGACCACAACACTGAATAACCCAGCAACTGCAACCAGAATGAGAAACTGTGAGCTCTACGAATACAACCATATTGATCAACAGAGCCTACATGAATCAATGAAATTGTATTTTCATAAACTCTTTTGGTTTCATATGAGTCCATCTGGAGCAAAACAAAAAGCAACAGTGAAGGCTGAAGCTCAGGTTTAAACTGCAGAAATAAAACCAGACACATACTGGACAGGGGAATCCACTGTGTGTGTGTGTGTGTGTGTGTGAGTGTGTGTGAGTGAGAGAGAGAGACACACATAAACAAACATACACACTGCACTGTGGTGGTGATGATGAGCAGCAGTGTGTGGGTAATCACAGAAGTCACGCTACATATAATGAGAGGAATGTCAGGCAGACAGTAACAGATTCAGCGGACCGATCGTAGATTTTATTGCCTCCTGAAATGTTTTTTTTCTCCAGGATTCTTCTGGAAGTTCTCTGTGTAAGAGGATCCAGAGTCTATCACGCTCATTTAGCTATTGATGTTCCTTTAAAAGGTCCTCCTCTGTGTGAGCAGAGGAAGTCATATCCAGGTCGAGCGTACTAAAGAAGATCATCACACTTAGGAGTGAGCAAATAGAGCAAGAGAAGCTGCAGCGTGGCGTACTGAGTAAAGCACAGAATTTAAAGCAAAATTCTCCTGTTTTTTCAGACCATCTATCCACAGTAGGTTCATCTCCATCCACCTGGTTTTATGCACATTTTTCAGGTTGAACAAAACAATCCAATCTTAAAACAAAAATCTAAATTATGCTCATTTTTGTGGAGGTAGAAAAGTTGGCGTATTTGAAAAAGAGAAGAGAGGATGAAGGCCGATGGAAACAAAGTTGGAGTCATGGCTCTAGTGATGGTCACTTTCAGTTGGTGCGCCGTTTGGTCCAGACTAAAATTTCTCAGTATCTATTGCATGGATTTTCATACATTTTAGGACAGACATTCATGGTCATCGTCTGACTTTTCCTCTAGCGTCACCAGGAGGTTCACATTTCTAGTTTTGGGTGAAACGTCTACTCAACGCAAATGCAAATGCAAATGCAAAACTAATTTAGCGAACACATTAAACACTGGACCTGCTAAACACGCTACATGTTAGTATTGTCACTGAGAGCGTGTTAGCATGCTAGTTTTAGCATTTGGCTCAAAGCACCACTGAGCTGTTGGACTCCCAGTTTTGTTTTAATACAACTTGATGTTGTCGGACCCGGTTCAAATCCAGACGGGCGGCCCTTGTTACATGTCACCCCCACTTCTCTAGCAGCGGAGCAACTCCTGCCATCATCACAGGGTGCACATGGTTCAGAGGAGACAAACTCGTACTCGAAAATTACTGCTGCTCCATTTTTGATGTGGTCTTGTCATGCCCTCTGGAACATGTTTACATAAAGGCGGCTGACAGGAGCGCGCGTGATTCATTTTTTTATTTGGCCAAAATTTCCACATTTGCTTAAAACTTGTGCTCCAATTTAAATAAGACTATATACCAGTTGTATCTTATTATGATATAAGCAGAAACAAAGCAGCCAGTGGATGTTGGTTTTCACACTATTTGGATTTCATTTCTATCTGACAGGTGACATTTCCCAAATACTGCAAATTCAGATAATATCATCATCAAACACTACACTACCTCTAATTTTCATTTTAATACAAAAGGGTCTAGTCCTATAACACTATTACTATTTATTGTTAAAATCAGCTTCCATCATCTTTTTTTCATTAATAGCACAACTTTTATACCTCGTCCAAGAGAAAACACTATTCCAGAGATATTCCAGCTTTTCTTTATAATCTCTGCTGTTTCCTTTCAAAGTTTTTTTATTGAAAAAAAAAACAACAACAACATATCGATAGAGATGTACTTGCACACCTGTAATAACACTACAACAAAGTAGAAAACCACTCCTGAAAATGAGTCAATAAAGTTGAAACGCTGTCTTCAAATAACCCTAATCACCCTCTGATGACCAGCTCATTCTGTCTCTCGGACAATGACAGGTTCGACAGTGGAAGGACCATTTTTAGACTGAACACGTGGTGAACAGACAGACTGCAACCTCACAGTTCAAGGTTTGAGTCCAGGTCCAGGTCACGACCCCCGCTTCATGTTGTCTCCGGTGTCGCCCCGAAAAACAACACACACACACACATAATACACATCTTTATGCAGACATGTATGTATATTCAAAAATACCAGGCACAAAAAAAAAAGACACCAATAGTGAAAATCACAGCGGCTAAAACGTGGAGCTCAAACAGAAATACGCAGAATAAGGATTTCCTACCTCGACTCAGGAAACTACTCCACATCATCGACAGGGAGACAGCTGTCTCACCCCCTCCTCCTCCTCCTCCCTCCCCCCATCTGCTCCGCCGATAACAAAAAGCAACGAAGAGAAAACCCAAATGAAACAGCGGAGAATCACCGTCTGTCTGTGTGAACACAGAGAGACACGTGTGTGTGTGTGAGAGAGAGCGAGAGAGAGAGAGAGAGAGGAGAGAGGAGAGAGGAGGGCGACCGACACAAAGCGAGAAAGAGACAGTGTACAGTGTTTGTGAATCACTGAGGTGATGAGATTCAGGGTGAGTAGTGATGACAGCCCCTCTGTCTCAATGGAAATCCCTCTTTCTCTGTCTCCCTGTCTCTGTGTGGTTCACACACTCTCAGCCAGGAGGTGAGGTGAGGAGAGGAGAGGAGAGGAGAGGAGAGGAGAGGAGAGGAGAGGAGAGGAGAGGAGAGGAGAGGAGAGGAGAGGAGAGGAGAGGAGAGGAGAGGAGAGGAGAGGAGACGAGAGGAGAGGAGAGGAGAGGAGAGGAGAGGAGGATACAAGCTTTTAGTTCTTTAATCACCAAGGAGGCAAGAACATAAGAATGCCAAATGAATAAATACAAGAAGACATAAACAGATGAAAACAGCAAATGAATAAATCAACAGATAACTCCACAAAAGAACTAAAAATGGAAAGAAATTAAAGGATGAAAAAGAAAAATGAAAAGGAAGCCAGCAAGTGGACTAACTAGGAATTCAAATAACAGAACAAAACTATCTGAGAGGACAGAAAGAGCAAAACATCAGTGACTAGTATGTCATCTACTAGTCCTACTACTCTTTCTAGTCCAGGTTACTACCTTCAGTTGTCCAGCAGTTTAACTAGACCTTAACTAGTCTTACCAGTCCTCTAGTTCCACTAGTCCTACCAGTTTTCTATCAGACTAGTACCCTGACTAGTTCTATCAGTCCTCTACTAGTTCTGTCAGCTGCTTATCTTAATGGTTGTCTACTAGTTCTCTAGTCCTCTAGTAGTTCTGTTAGTCATACCAGGTCTCTGTAATCCTGGTCTGATCAGTCATCTGCCCATTATGCTGGTCCCCCCCAGTTCTCCACTAATCTTGTACCAGTCCTACCAGGCCTCTACCAGTTGCAGTCCTCTATCTTTCCTTCTAATCTTCTATTACTAGTCCACTATTACTCCAGCTTGGTCCACTAGTAGCGCTCTAGAGGACATCTATCAGTTCTACCAGTCATCTACAAAACCCACCAGCCTGGCCCTACTAGTTCTGTTTGCTCTACCAGCTGTGTAACAGTCCTACAAGTGGCAGCAGTCCTGTACCAGTCTAGTCCTCTACCAGTCTCCTGTTGTTAACAGCTCCAGTCTTACATACTGTTGAACCCTCATGAAGCCCACACAGACATGTCGGTGTGTTCAGGACATGGGTCATGTGGGTGCAGCGTCACAGGTTCAACTCTGGTCATATACACCCACACAGCCCACCCACCCCCGAGCCTACTGTCACCACCGTACAGCGAATATGAGTGTGTGAATCTGTCACCAGGGCTATTCATACACTGTTGAATACATCAACGCAAGACCTCACATCAACACATGCTCGGTCTCTCTCTCTCTCTTGCACGCACACACACACACAAACACAAACACACACACTGCTGCAATATGTGTCTATTAATAACTGTGTATTTCTCAGCTATCAGCAGGACAACATGCTGACAAGCGCGCACGCACGCACACACACACATGCCAGTCACATTAAAAAGGTGAGTTGATTTTGACATTTCCAAATAGACACATCCAACCAGGAACACTGAGGGTCTCATTAAAAGACAACTTTATCATTCACAGTGTGATATGAAACTAATCTTCAGAACTTAGCAACAACTCTGCCCACACCGAGCACTGAATACTAAGAGTGAAGCCATCACCCAGTAGACCTTACCAAATTATAAAAAGAAATAATTTATTAGAATGAAACTGCACACTCACAACACAAACTAGAAACATATTTGGCTGCAAACAGACAGTATACTGTGGCAGACGAGCTACCCAACCTGAGAAAGACTGAGAGTATACAGACTGAGTGACCAGAGTCTGGCAGTAGAGAAGGACAGACACAGACAGAGGACAGGCTCTGCTGTCATTGTGATGACACAATTACCCTTTCTAACAGAATGTCTAAACTACAGAGATATTAGGGAGAAATTATTTATAAAATTTGGGGAAAAAATGCAGAAAGGGAGAAATGAGCCCTCATTCTAGGGGAAAAGAAAGAATGTGCAGTGTTTGACACACACATATAGACAGATAGACATCTATAACATCTCTTTATTTTATTATCAGAATTAATTTATTTATTTAATCATCTATTTTATTCTATTAACTTATTTGTTGTTCACATTATTTTATTAATTTCATCACTTAACATTGTCTTTCATGATTGTAACTGTGCTTTGGCAAGGAGAGTGGATGGGAGGAGAGGAGAGGAGAGGAGAGGGGAGGAGAGGAGAGGAGAGGAGAGGGGAGGGGAGGGGAGGGGAGGGGAGGGGAGGGGAGGGGAGGGGAGGGGAGGAGAGGACAGGAGAGGAGAAGAGAGGAGAGGAGAGGAGAAGAGAGGAGAGGAGAGGAGAGGAGAGGAGAGGGGAGGGGATGGGAGGAGAGGGGAGGGGATGGGAGGAGGGGCGAAAAGAAGGACAGAAAAGGAGCTTTAATAAATGTTATTAGTCTCATGTGACTTAATCCATTCATTTGCACTGAGCATGTGGATCACGGGGATTCACTTCTTTCATTAGTGACTGGGTGTGTGTTTGAGTGTGTATGCTGCCTCCTAATGATCACTGCTTGCCACTGAGAAAACACAAACAGTACAAGTCTAGTCAGTGAAGAAACACTGTATTGTGTGCGTGGGCCCTGTGTCTTCATCATCTTCATATCCTGCATAAAGACGCTTCACTGCTCCTCAGTCCTCAGATAACACTTAAACTGAGAATTATTTTCATGATGAACTTCAGCTTAATTTTGGTCTTCCTGTCAGTGTGTGTTTCTTTTTCTGCACTCTGAAGGTTGATTTAGTTTTAACCAAGACTTTTGTTTCTCTATTTTTGTGTCTCTCTGCTTAAAAGATAAAAAAAAAAGATAAAAGATAAAAAAGAAACTTTTACTGTTGATACATGAAGAACATTTAGATAGTGGTACTTATTTACCGTCACCAAAATAAAGGTACATAACTGTCAATATAATGTAATGTAGTATATTAACACTGTTGCAGTGATACTTTTACTCAGGTAAACTGACTGTAATACATAATTCAATGCTGTGAGTATTGACAGTGTGTTGATTAGTTTATACAAACTCATTTAGTAAAAATAGCAAAGAATCCACACATAGTTCATATGAACATCATTGATTGAGGAGCTCACAGATCGTGTCAACTGTCCCCCTGCAGCACAACTGTTTGTATTTGCTGTGATGTCATCTGACCTGACTGCTGATAGGCTGCTCAGTCAGCCAGGTCACTGACACACACACACACACACACACACACACACACACACGCCTGGCCTGGAGGAGCTGAGTTCAGCCCAAAGAGCTTTTCATGGTCGAGCGAGCATCACGTAATGGACAGAGAGAGAGAGAGAGAGAGAGAGAGAGAGAGAGAGAGAGACGGAGAGAAAGACATGACCATTCAGATTGAGTGGTGTGTGTGTGTGTGTGTGTGTGTGTGTGTGTTACGTATCCAGCTGAGAGAGATTTAATCTTTAATCAGTGTTACTGTAGACTGTACATTGATATGGACACACAGTATGTAATTACAGCGGCTTGCGTGTCTGTTTCCTGTCTCTCCTGACATCATCATCATCCAACGTCCTGTAATTAGGTGTTCTTTGTGTCTTCTTGTTTTTGTTAGTTTTTGGAACTTTTTCATTTTAACTAACATTAATCAAGTTGTGTTGTCTTTTTCTCTGTCTGAGCTCCACTCAGGGTTAACACAGTAGATCCCCAATGGAAGTTCTGCATTGATTTTGAAGAAATAAAGAAAGAATAATGACAACAAGCTGGACACTGTGTTGAAAGGTGCCTCACATAAAGATGCCATCACAGAGAGAGTTTGTGAGGACAGATTAAGGGACCGGCACTTCATATAATGTAATCAAAGCAGGCAAAGTTAACGATGTCTTTGAGAAATGTCAGTGTGGTTTCAGAGCAGTGCTGTGTGTCCCACTTTAATGACCTGCTGCTGTCTGCTCCACTTTAACTGCTTCACATCTCACAGCACATTCTCTCTCTCTGTTGACCAGCAGTTTGACTTAAAAAAAAAAACTGGGTCTGAATTGCTAAAAGATGCTGTGAAACTGTTCCAGCCACATCTGATCACACAACCAAACAGGGTCAGGCAATGTGAAGCGCTTCAACTGTAGTTTCACCAGTAGAGGGCGCTCAAAGTACTTTGAATCCTGCTGCAATGATCAAACCATCAAACATAATTAAAACCTTTTTAGACCATCTCATTAAACGGCACTGTTTGAATATATCATCATCATCATCATCATCATCATCATATGCGGTAACACAGGATAATATGGAAATGATCAGTCAAACACACTCAAATACTGTATCCATGTGCCTAATAGCTACTGATAACACAATCATTTATCTTTATTAACACATTCACTTTATTTTGTTAGCCATGATGTATCAGGAAGAAATGTTTTAACAGTTGAGAGTTAAGAGTTGAGCCCATTGTTACATGGGATTTATTATAGGATATATTCTAAAAAATATTAAAAATATTGGGTTAAGCAATTTTGAATTGAATAGAATTGCCATTAAAGCGACGTGGCCCGATTCACCCCAATAATTATAAAAATCATTTACAGCTATTTTTTGGTACAACTGCTATGATATGGAGCAGCAGATCTTCACGCTAGTGGTTCTTTGACAGAAATGTATTTGCTGTTCTAAATCAATGTCACATCTTACTCAGGTCATATTGATGCAGTGTTCCTCAGGGTTCCATCTTTGGCCCCTTGTTGTTCTCATTGAATGTTTCCTTTGGGCCAGAGCATTCACATATTCAACCTTTCATTCCATTTAAACATAGATGAGTCTGAAATTGATCTTCCAGTAACAAAGATTTATGGGGAATTCCTTTCTTTCAATTCATATTAAAAATATTACAGTAAAGTGTTTTGAGTGGACTGACATTGTATTAGTCTGGACACATTTTTATTGTGTTTTCTCTGTACTCCAGTGCATCGTGTTAGAAATGACATCATGATTATGACATAGATTGTTCATTTTCAGGCTTATTTCAAGGAAATTTACATCCATGCTGGGTGAACAGTGTGTTAGACTTATAGCCATGTCACTGCTCTTCTTCCGCTGTATAAAAAGAACACTGTTCAACCACTGCTGAATCTGGGCACATAGTTATTGTTTCATTTCAAATCCAATATTCTGGAGTACAGAGGCAATACAACAAAAAATGTATTATTGACATTCATGCGGATGTACTCTATCAAAAGTTAGGCCCTGGAAGTCACAGTAACAACTACAACAACAAGAAGAGGAAAGCAGGGAGAGAAGAGAGGAGAGAACAATCTGAACATTCAGACACAGTAAACATCTGCGTCAAAGTAACAGAGGGTTTTATGGAGCTATGAGATAGATGACAGTTTGTAAACATGACTGACAGGTGTTAGGGCGGAGCTAACCCACACTGAGTACAAAACTGCAGTGATGAGTTAATGCAGGGTTGTTTTATCCATTTAGATGTCAATCTGATATCACGCACACACACAGACACACGCACGCATGCACACACACAAACTCTGAACTCTCCCAGAAGGCAGCAGCTGTTGATGATGGATGAGCCAAAGTCACTCTCACTCAAGCAGACAGACAGACAGTCTGACTTTATGTCCTGTTTAGCTCCTAATGTCCCTCTGGTTACCATGACAGCTCCCTTGACCTTGTGTTGTCCTGTTTGGGTTAGGAACACTGACTCATTGTGACCTTGTGGCAGCAGGTCGTGCACGTCAGGTGTAGTCTTTGGTCGTGTGTTTAAGTGCAACTTTTAGTAGAAGGCATAGAAAGTTTAATAAGTCTTTCTTTCTCAACACTGGTAGTAACAATCAACTGCAGTAGCAGCACTGATCCTACCTGCAGTGGTGCTGGGTAGAGTGCTGAGCCCGGGGCTGAGGCCTGGGGTTGGAGTTAATCCTACAGGCTGGGGAAGAGACCTGGACTGACCCCCTGCTCGAATCAAAGACAGCAAGTAGAACACATTAGAGCTGGAACGATTAGTCAATCGAATGAAAATTAATCTGCAATGATTTTCATGCCAAACATGCTGGTTACAGGTTCTCAAATGGAAGAATTTGCTGCTTTTCTTGGTATTACATCACAGTAACATTGAATATTTTGGGGTTTTGGGTGGACAAAACAAGACATTTAATGAGGTCACCTCTAGGGTATGACATGTTTTTTTTAATGTTTAATCCACCAAACATTTTATCAGTTAATAAAAAAATAATCAGCACATTGATCGATGATGAAAATAATCATTAGTTGCAGCCCCAGAACACATGAAAGGAGCTGACAGCAACAAATTGTGCATTCATGCGCTGGTGGGAAAGTTATTGCAACGACTACTGCTATAGCTAGTTCTACTAGTACAGCTCCTGCTAATGCTACTGGTCAACCCAGTCTCACAGCAGCTCCTCAAATAGTCAAGAAATCGAATCTATACTTTCATGTACATGGACACAAATTTTCCATTTTTTTCATGACACTCAGCACGAGTTTCAAACTCATGTGTTTCAGTTGGAAGTATCTTTCATGCCTGCATTACGTTGTTTTTCACTTGGGACTCAGGAGCTTCATTGTTTTTTTACATTTTTAACTATAATGGCTACATTACTCAACATTTAATCACAAGATTTAATCCTTGTTTTATTTCTGTATTTTAATTTTAACAGTCAGTTGTCCGTGTCAGGACGGTGGCTGGACCAGAGGACTCACTGACTTGTTGTGAGACTACTTTGTGTCTGTAGGTAATTACACATCTGAGAGAACAGAAATGACATGCGGAGTTCCCCAAGGCTCCATTTTGGGGCCACTTCTGTTCAACATCTACATGCTCCCACTGGCTCAGATTATGAAAAACAACAAAATATGCTACCACAGTTATGCGGATGACACACAGATTTACATAACTGTATCACCAGGGGACTGTGGTCCAATACAAACACTGAGTAAGTGCATTGAAGAAATCAATGATTGGATGTGCCAGAATTTCCTTCAGTTAAACAAAGACAAAACTGAAGTAATTGTTTTTGGAGCCAAGGAAGAACGTTTAAAAGTCAGCACTCAGCTTCAGTCAGTAATGTTAACAACTACAAACCAAGCCAGAAATCTTGGTGTAGTCATGGACTCAGACCTGAATTTCAACAGCCACATTAAGACAATTAAGTCAGCCTACCATCACCTGAAGAACATATCAAGAATTAAAGGACTAATGTCCCAGCAGGATTTGGAAAAACTTGTCCATGAATTTATCTTCAGTAGACTTGACTACTGTAACGCTGTCTTCACAGGTCTCCCTAAAAAATCAATCAGACAGCTGCAGCTGATTCAGAACGCTGCTGCTCGAGTCCTCACTAAGACCAAGAAAGTGGATCATATCACTCCAGTTCTCAAATCTTTGCACTGGCTTCCTGTCTGTCAAAGAATTGACTTTAAGATACTGCTGCTGGTTTACAAAGCACTGAATGGTTTAGGGCCAAAATTCATATCTGATCTGATGTTACTTTATGAACCATCTAGACCTCTCAGGTCATCCGGATCAGGCCTGCTTTCTGTCCCCAGAGTTAGAACTAAACATGGAGAAGCAGCTTTCAGTTTCTATGCACCACATATCTGGAACAAACTCCCAGAAAACTGTAGGTCTGCTGCGACTCTCAGTTCTTTTAAATCGCAGCTCAAGACTTTTCTGTTTGCCGCTGCCTTCCATTAAACATTATGGTTATTTTACGCTGTACTGTTACTTTTATTCTTATTCTTTCTTATTCTTATCTTTTATTCTTATTTCCTTTTTTAAAATTGTTTTTATGTCTTTTTACATGTCTTACTTTTAAATTCTGTTTCTGAAATAAAGCAAAAACTATAGCTTTGGGTTGAATTCGGCTCTCAAACTCTTCCACTCATCTCTTTTTACCTAGTTTTTTAGCTGTGAGTGTGCTTCTTATGGAGCTCTCATAGTCCTGCAGGATTATTTATTTGTTATCTTGGGTGCGCAACATAAAAAAAACCTTTTATGAACACATCTATTTTAATAGTGATTCATAACTGCCTCATAAGCTGACTGCTGAAAACCACAGTCGACAGACAACAGATAATAGTGGTCATTATCTACCTGCTGGCTGCTGTCCTGTTTCTCCAGCCTTGAGCTGTCTCACTCTCCGCAGGTGAGACCGGCCATTGTAGTGCAGCTGGGCCTGAGCAGTAGAGGTCAGCTGCAGGTTACACACCTCACACAGCGAGAAGGCCCCGCCCTGACCTGGGAGAAAACAACAAGGATGTGTCAGACTAGGAGAAAAAAAACAAGGACAGGTCAGACTATAGGAGGGAACGACAAGGACGGGTCAGATTGTAGGAAAACAACACACAAAGGCAAAAGGCTTTCCACAATGATCAGACATTTGCACTTAGACTAAAAGATGAGAACCTGCCGGGACATAGTTCAGGGTTGGTTTACGCTGAAATAATACCACTAACAGAGTCAGATAAACCTGCACATGCATCTATATATAAGATTTCATATTACAGCAGAGCAGGTAGATACACCAACATTAACAAACATTTGGCTTGTGCTGCAGCTTCTTGGAGCTTTAACCAGCAGCCTCATACCGTCATTATAAGCCACTGTGAGTCTCTACATGCTGCCTCTTCTGTAGCAGCACCACAGGTGGGCAGTATATATAGGGGGGTAAAGGCTTTAAAAAGAGATGTCGTCACAGTTACTGAACCCATACTAAATTGACAAGGTAACATGTTTGCTTGTGCATACAACTTTCAACGCTGTAAATTGTCTGCAAATGCCCTCCATCATCTGATAGATCATTAGTTATGTAATGGCCCAAATATTTAGCCTCATTACACACTTTAAGAGAATCAGGAAATAATCATTTTCTGTCTTCCCTACTTCTGACTCTCATGATATTACTCTTAAGTCAGACTGTAGGAGAGAACTAGAAGGGTGGTTTGGGGTGACAGGAGATAACAGAGTTGTGAAGTGGGAGGAGCGGCTTGTTCTGGATGTATCATTTCAAATTTCTTTTAATAATACCCTAACTGTTGTGCAACATAGAAACATGGGACTGTCCCGGATACTGAAATGATCCTAAAGGCCTCCAGTTTGAATTATTTCAACTTCATCTCTGTCCATCAGTTTGGCATGGTGGATGACTCTAAATACTACAGTACCCATGAGCCTCTGCCACTGCCGCAATGGAGAGTTGGTTTTCAGTTTTTTCAACAGTGATCTACATGAGTGGATCATAGAACAGAGTTTGAAGCTCTACGATTAGATGAAATGCACCTTGGGAATCATATTTAACTTCTAACCTTGTGTTTTAATGTCCACAGGCTTGACTTTTTTTTTTTATCAAAGAGCCAGATATTTTTTAATACAGTCATGATCGTCTTTTGTACTGATGCTTCATGCCCATCTAAGCTGTGAAAGTACTCTGTGAGTCACCTCACATCGTCTGTGCGGAACATGAACAGGATTTTTTACTGCCCAAAATAGTTTCTCCCACTTTGCAACA
Organism: Euthynnus affinis; assembly: GCA_029490765.1. Lineage (NCBI taxonomy): Eukaryota > Metazoa > Chordata > Actinopteri > Scombriformes > Scombridae > Euthynnus > Euthynnus affinis. Next base: position 1,811,688 of record CM055850.1, on the reverse strand, counting down.
ATATACAGAGCATTGGTGCTGGAACATTGTTAGTCACCTGGGGAAGGAGTCTGCTGGGCAGATAGACCGATGGCGGTGGGTGCGGGCGTGTCCATCAGCTCATGACACACCCCTCCAAAGGCAAAGATCTGCCCACTCTCCAGGAACTGAGAGGGGCTGAGAGGAGTCTTCATTCCTGAGGAAGAGAAGGAACATGAGAAACAGACATAAATGATGATGACTGAGGTTGGCCATCCTTAAATACACTTACAGGTTTTACATTTCAGTAAAACAAGTTAAAACCAGCACTTTTTAATTAATGGTCACCCATTAATTAAAATTAAATGACAAATATGGTCCAAAAGATCTAAAGAGTAGTAGTACAGACACCATATCTGCCCATAGAGGAAATCACTACATAACACTGAAACCACTCCAGTGTGACTCAAATGACGTAAAGCACCAGTGATCCAACACAGAGGCACTGCATGCAGTGCAGGTGTAAAGGTGACACTGAACATCCACAAGAAAAAGAAATGACACTCACTGAAGGACAGACAGGCAGACAGACAGGCAGCAGATGAAAAGACAGACAGACAGGAGTGAGGCCTGAATGACACTGGATGTAGAGTGTGAAGCATCAAACGCTCACAGGGAGAGTGATAAAGTAATGAGTAAGAGGAGATAGGAAAAATGACATGTGTTTGCATCCAGTGTACTGTGTGTGTGTGTGTGTGTGTGTGTGTGTGTGTGTGTGTGTGTGTGTATGTGTGTGTGTGTGTGTGTCTGTAGGTCAGTCCATGACTGTGTCCATCTGCTGTCCTATCACCTCTGCCAAGTCACATGACCTCCAAGAGGACACACAGTCATTTTTTCATATACAGTTAGCTTGATTGCTATGACCTCCACACAGAGGTGAACTTACCATCAGACAAAGGTTGGCAATTACCATAAGCTTCAAGCTAACAAGGGCCCAATAAAACGCCTCATAAACTTATGGTTAAGTGTGTTTTTTTTTTTACTTCTCTTTAATTAATTATGTCTTTCCAAAAATCCATGCGCTAAAATGGCATCAGAATGCTTAATTCATGTCTCAGGGGCCTCCCTTCAATCCCCACTATGACTTCCATGATTTTACTGCACATCTGCAGAAATGATCCAGGAAGACAGTAGCCAAATCATGTAAACAAATGGCTCGGCATGGTGTAAAGACAAAAATGTAGCAAAGCTACCTCAGCGATGCTGAAAAGAGGAGACAAAAAGGAGGAAAACAAAGTTTTTTTTAGCAAAACTGCCAAAGGTAACAACCTTTTTCACAGCAGCTACTGATGACATTAAAATCCCTTTCACACACTGAGTCTTTCCCTGAAATATCCAGGAACATTTCCTGCGTGGGGTCATGTGTGAGTGGGAGCAGGGATTGATATTCAGGGGAAATCTGAACTGATCATTTTCCACCTCAAGACCTGCTAACATTTCAGGGAAAATGTTACAGCTGTGTTGTGAATGTTGTAACACTGTGTTGTGTAACACTGTAGGGACAAGCACGTAAAGGGTTACGTCCATCTGATGAAAGACACTTTGACTGTGAGAGGACAAACTGCCTTCACCAGGCTGACTGATGGCAAACATTTACTGAACCAAAATAGATAGATAGATAGATTCTTTATTGTCATTGTACAAAATACAGATTGACAGCAATCCTCAGTGTAGCAGCTTGGATAAAATCAAATAAATATGATAAAGTATTATACAAAATATATTCATAGCAATATATTACTTTTCATGTTGGCTCCATGGGAAGAAATCAACAGTGTTTGTATTTATTGATACCGTTAATACGTTCAGAACACACATACAGTGGATTATTTCTGTGATTTAAACAGCTGTCTGCTCAGATTCCACTTCACTAAACACAACAGACACACACTCAGAGTGTAAAAAAAACACAAGGGGGTCTCTGATTCAGTGTGGATTGATAGATGTAATAAAATGGAAGTGTATCTGTTCCATGAGAAAACACTTTCTATGTGAACTGGCCACAGCCTCTCTCCCCCTCTCCACCATTCAACGGGGGCTGGAGACGGGAGACTGTCATGTCCTCACACAGACAGCTGCTCTGATGACCCCCCCCCCCCCCTCTGTCCTGTGCATGAGCACGAATGCCCCCTGCTGATTGGCAGGAATAGTGTAGTGTGGCTCGCTCTGAGCCACTGTGTTTACATGCCCATCTACAGAGCCAGTGCTGTGTATTAACAGCAGATTTTTTTTTCAGCGCACACACAGAAGGGACAGCTGACAGACTGTGAGGAGATATTTGCTGAATTTGACAAAAAGTGTACTGACTCTACCTTTAAAGGTTGACTTACATTTAGATTTTGTCATGCGGCAGACATTCTCACCCAACATGACTTACAGTAAGTACGGCAGGACAATCGAGCGTTAGACAGTGACTCCCACGTCTCAAGTTGCTGAATTAACAACAATATATGATTTCTTTTTAATTACTGTCATCTAAACATATGAAGTGAACCATACAACACACTGTTGAGAATGGCTGTCTTCCAAGGCTGTATTTTTTTGTTATTTACATTAATGCAAATGTCAGTGGGATTTTGGATGAGGTTTTCTCACTTCTAGAACAGAACCTGCAAGTTCCTGTTTCACTTTGTCCTTCTGTTGCTGTTGAGATATTTCAGTCTGAACCAGAGTGGTGGACCATGTTTCTTTGGTTTTCAGACTTTATTAAGCATCCAGTCGGATATGAACTTTTAAGAAAAACTGCTACTCTATCACTAAACTAACTCTGATATGACATGGACTCAGCATATTACATTGATGGTGTAGCGCTAAGTCGTTCCGATTACAAAACTAAGGGAAAAATGTGATTTGTCAGCGTGAAGGGTGAAACATATGTATCTTTATCATCAAAATAAAGCTATAGTATGGCTCTGTTATCCAGGAGACTGTGCTGCTTTCACACTTCCTGTCTCTCTCTCATCCAGCTGGTTGTTAGTAGTCGACTTTATGTTCTGCAGACAGCTGGTTAATCTGCCACTGTGATGAATTAGCTACAAAATGTGCACACGCACACTCATATACACACACACACACACAGAGCCAGTTGATGCTGACATCAGCTTTAGCAAGGGAAGGATTAAATATATCTGTTCTATTTAGCTGAGAATTACACACACACACACACACACACACACACACACACCCAGGTAAATACATAGATACACACACACACACACACACATGCTCACTCACACATGCATACATAGGGTAAGATGCAGACAAAGAAAGAGCAAGTCAGTGAACTGAGCATTCAGGATCAAAATGAAATGAAATGTGTATTTACCTTTTCCACCATAATGTGTGACAGTGTGTGTGTGTGCGTGTGTGTGAGTCTAATCCAGGCTGACCAAGCAGTCAGTAATCAGAGAGGCCAGCTGTGGGTTATAATCCCACACACAGACACACGCACACGTACACACACACACACACACACACACACAGCAGTAAAGCAACAATGTGATTCCTGATTGAAGAGGAAAAGCAGAAATATTTCTTTCAGTGTGTGATAAAAGCAGGTCAGTGCTTCCACAGCTACCTGAAGAAGTGATTGCTTCTATCTTTAAAGACTGGAAAGAGACTCAATAGAGTGTAAAGGAATACTTCACTGGCTTTCAGCCTCATCTCCGAGTCTTGAGACTCAGTATATTGTGAGCTATAGCAGATCATCACTCTGCATCACTGAGGCAGCCCTTCCTGATCTCAGATTGTGCCACGACGCAGTCATCCTATGTGACTTCTCTCAATAACACTGTGGCTGATGTGTTTGCATGCTAGCGTGTTTTGTGTCAGTAAATGCCATACATGGTGTTAAATGACAGAAACACATATACTTGTATGAAGGAACTGCTCCGCCTGTGTTAGCATGTGTCTCTTTTATTTGATCTTTGGGCCTGCAGCAGAGGCCGACCTAGACAACTAGTCCTTAGGACATTAACCTAAATAGCTACCTAACTGGGTAATTGTAGCATAGAGGAGCCCGTTTTGTTCTCCATGGAGAGCTCTATCTAACAGAGCAGTGTTCAGCTAGAGGTTTGAGAATATATGTCCGCACCAGCAGAGTTTGGTTCCAGCTCTGGGTTGCAAACTCTCATGCTTCTGGTGTGTGGCGCACGCACTTTCACCTTCCGTCTCACGCTTTCACGCCGCCCAGTTCTCACGCTAAAACACTGGGACAGCAACAGAGATGAACTGTCAAAGTCTTTGCTAACAAAAACTCTTCCAGAAAACTTGGAGCTCAAGTTTTTAAATCGACGTCAGCGTTGTTTTATCGGCCTTGTGTTTCTGCTGTAGCCTACTTTACAGTAATGTGAATTTCTTTTGGCCCCGAAATCTGTTGTTTTTAGACATTTTCCTTTTCAGCTTTAACAGTGCGGCCACATTTAGTCAGTAACTAGTTTGTAGCAAACTGTTAGAAGCAAACTTAGGAAGAACTTTACACACATCACACTCATTGTAACGCTGTGCTATAAGAAATCCTACTCCTAGGCTAGTTGAACTCTTGAACTTGTTGTTGTCCTCTGGGGTTAGCTACAGATAAATTAGCCTTAAGCCTATTGTCTTAGAAACTGTGTGGATCATGAGGCACCTAAACGAGCTACATTTGAAGGATGTCCTCGATTGAAGTTATTGATTGACCGTAAGGTTTCTGTGGGATCATCCTGTGACTATATTTGTTTGTAAGAAGATGTTGAAGATGAAGTTTATGGAACTTGCTGTTTTTAAAATTTACTTCCTGAGAGGTATAAAGCTGTCTGCTATGCGTTGGTAATTTTCAGAGTAACAGCCAGCTGAACATCATGCTTTCCCTCCAAAAATACAAGATAACTGTATCTTGGTTTTGTGTTTTTGTATTTGGACATTTGTATAATTGTTACTGATAGTGTAATGGATTGTACAGTGTCGAACAATGTTTAACGCTTTCTTTATGTCTCCGTGTGGTTCTTGAATGATGAAAAGCTTCATCAAACAGATGAATACAAGATTGGTTTCTGCATGATAATGTTTCACAGGCATCAAGCAGTATATCATAACACAGAAAACCTATGTTACTGTAAGAAAAACATGCTTTAAAAAAAAAATGAATCACTGTGAGCTCCATTCAACATGACGTACTATAATGAATACTGTTTGACTGCTATGTATGTCAGCTTTTCAGGATCTAAAAGGCAAATGCAGTGTATTTTATTGTTCAGTGGGGTATGAAGGGCTTGCATGAGCCATTGTTCTGGTCTGAAGTTTTATTTCAGCCCATAGAGGCGTGTTACCCTTCAACTTATCTGACAACATGGGAAATCACTAAACCTGGAGATACAAGGTTTTCACCAGTAGACATCTTATCTTTATCTAGCTGTTTGTATGTCAGCGTGTGTGCAAACAAGTAGCTGATTGGTCAAAAGCTTTGAATCCTGGTAGTTGGGATGGGGGGGGGGCACTAATGTATGTCCCTGTTCCCTAAGAGAGACTGTGCACAACAACATACACACACACAAACACAAACACACACACTACACACACACACACACACTAACCTAAAGGGACGACGGGACAAAGAAACTAATGGAGATGTGAAAAGACAGAGAGAGAGGTCTTAGAGTGGCTGTCTCTCACCCTGAGGCCAGTAGCTGGTAATAACAGTGGTCAAACCACACACGCACATGCACACACACACACACATGCACACACACACACACACACACACACACACACACACACACACACACACACACACACAGAAGACAGAGCAGTGGCCTGCAGCAGCAGTGAGGCTGAAACAGTTTGATGTTTGTACGTTCGTCCTGCAGGAATCTGAGATCCTACGATCAAAAAGAAACTCAAGGAAATAGAAACCATCCCCTTAACGTGCAGCTTTGTTTCTATAGAAAAAAAAAAACATTTTAAATTAGACCAATAATTTCTCATTTTTCTCATAAAGTATTTTTTTTTACAGCACCGACAACAGAAATCCAGGTCAAATCAAATTAAACCTTGACTTCCCCTGATGCGTGTTGCTTTGTTTTTCTTCAAGATGGCTTCTCAGGCAGAGCTTCTTCTCACAGGCTGTGTATGACCTCCAACGGGCTCGATTCAAATCGGAACAAACCATTTTTAAACTCAAAACTTAAACAGGAGCAGCTCTGACCTGAAACCACTAAGTTAACATTGGTTTAATTGAGCTTGTTGGGAGGAAAAAAAAAATACCTGACAGGCTGAATTCAGGGCAAAATACTTTAACAGATGGTTCATTTTCCTGGCTCACTCTTCACACACCTCACATTTTCCTTCCAAAGCAAAAACTGCTTCGTTGTTGTTAAATGGTGATTCTAACCTATAATGAAGCATGTCACAGAGAAAACTACTAAAGATGCCAGCAATTAGACAGAAACCATCACATTCTGTATTATTTATTTTATCAGCAGTGCAGTTTATTGATGTGGTGATATACTGCTTGATGCCTGTGAAACATTATCATGCATGAAACCAATCTTGTATTCCTCTAATTTGTGCTATGTGGATGGTTATATCTATGGTGGCCCAGAGAGTTCAATGCACTGCAACAAAACTCAATCAAATGGAGAAAACATATTCATCAATTTGGACATCACTTACGTAACATGACAAAATGCACTGCAAAATACAGAAAATACAACAAACATTAAAGACAAACTCCTCAACATCAGTTTCACTCTCACTGAAATTACTCCATCTAGTTATGAAAACCATCGCAATTTTCCTCCTGAGTTGCTGTCTGACATTCATTCATGTTCAGGCTGCAGTGAATCTGAAGAGCTGCAGGAGGCCGAAACCTGAAGACATCTTGGAGGACACATAAGGTGCTTTCCATTCAGCTAATTATGCTTCCTCCCTTCCTTCAGCCAATGATGTTCCAATCCCAGAAATGTGTCTCAGAGGAGAGAGGAACCACAAGTGTATCCTATGTGGAAGTTTTTTTTTTTTACCGGACGCCAACACCCCTTTTAACGTGAATCTTGAACGTTCGCGAAAGGTTCAAACATTTTACAGGACAATAAGAACTATTACATGTGTGTTTGATCTGAATCATTAATAAATCTTAAAAACATTTTATAATGAATATGTTGTCACCACCATAGATTTATGCTTATATGGAAGGTGTTCTTTGAAACCGTTTGTTAATTATTTCTACATATTCGTCAGTTGAGATGCTGTACATCACAAGTACTTGCTGTCTCCTAAAAATGATCCTATAGTGAGCAAGAAAGTCCCGTTTGGTAAATACAACTCCATCCTCACGTCTCTCTCTCACATCCTCACTGGGAGCAGCTGTGACTCGAGGAAGAGACACGAGTGAGTGGTCATGTTAGCCAAAATGGAAAACACCCATAGAGTCAGACAGGTGAAAAAGACGGTCCACCCTCCTGTCTGTCTGTTTGCTGGTTGTCATGGAGGTGCTGTGTAGTAACACCACAAATGGTGATGTCAGTGTGGTTTGTCCACTGGGAAACTATGACATACACACACACACACACACACCCACAGTTAGATGAAAGGTGATCTGCAGTCTGTTAGTTTATCTTCACTTTTCTGTCCAGGTTGTATCTAAAAGTTAACTGTCCAATGCTGAGAAAAAACTTTTTCTTCATAGAACACCACATAAAACACACCCCACAACCACTCATGACACTCACCACACATCCACCAAACAGGACACACAATGGAAATTTCACATAATTCCACATGTTTATGCGGTTTCATGGGAGTTGTTGTCTTCATTGTTAAACAGCCAGCTGTTTTGGTTTAGGATTACCCCTGTGTTCATTGTTCATGGTTTTTACTGGGAGCCGAATGATCCAAACCTTTGTATTATCTTGTAAGCATATACTCTTTGGTAAATGCCATGGTGGCATGTATGATGTATTATCTTGTAAGTGTATGATCTTTGGTAGATGCAATTGTAGCAGACAAACACAAAGCTGACACATGCATTTTGTGCACTATACTCTTTGGTAGAGGGGTATGACGTCATTGACGGGCCACCAAATGAAACAGTCCGTTACTTTGATTAACATTACAGATTTCTCTGGGTTTGAAAATTGTTGGAAACATTTGGGATAATGTAAGTGCAAGTATAGGTGTAGATGTTTTTAGACATTTTATAGCAGAATAGTTACATATTATAGCTTTAAGTGTAAAAAAATTATGATTTGACAGACAAAAGTGTCCATAGGATTTAAATTTTATACCAAGATAGAACAAAAAGATGAAAAATAAAGCTTGTGACAAATGATGGTAATGATTTTGTAAGCCTGGGATAATATGCTTACATCCTGATATCGATATCAATTCAGAAGTGATTCTCAATTCAAAACCAATTCTCAGTTGTATGAATAGGAAAGGTGGTGCTATTTTCAGTCTCTTGTGCCAATATACTGTGTGCCAAACCACTCAATGGTTGGTCTATTGAAATACAACATAAAACAGAACTGGCAGATAAGATAAATGGTCTGAAGCCATGGGTCAGAGATATGAGCCATCCTACACTAATATATACATGAGCGAGTGGGAGTGAGAAGCATTGGCCAAATGTAAATTACAGCCCACATTCTGCCCTCGCTACCTGAACGATATCATTGGAGCATGGCCTCATGACATCACATGCTTCCCAGAATTCATCAATACCCCCAACAGTCACCACCCATTCATCAAAGCAAAATGCACTATTGACCCACGTCAGATCTACTTCTTGGATTCTGTTTTGTTCACACCACTCAATGCCACTCATGAGATTATGCTCACCACTATTTCAAACAAAGACCAGCTATCATCCCAAACACACATTCAAGGGCATTATAAAATCATCCAATTCCATAGAATCTGCTCCAGACATTCCGACTTTCAAGAAGTAGTCACAGTTCTCTTCAAAACTCCAAAAGATTCATCAGAACCATCAAGAACAACACCTTGGCCTCCCTCGCTCCCACTCATTTCAATAACACCAGTCCCACCACTCCTTCCTCACATTCCAGCTGGGGTACCCTGAGGGTTACCCCTCAGAACCCATATCCCACAGACCCTCTTCCCCATTCCATTACAGGGCCCAGGGTCTGTGTCACCCCTCTACCCTTTCCTCAGGAATTACTACCATTACCATTTGTTTCAACCTCCTCCTACAGGATCACAGCATTTCATTGAATCATTAAGACAGAACTTCCAAATCATAAAGGCAGAACACCCACCCCTCTGTGACCAGAATCACAGAGTAATTTCAGCACTCAGTAAGAACAAGAACTTCAAAGACATACTGGTACGATCTGCCTTCGCACAACATGTACAACAGACACAGTCACAACCCAACACATACTATAAAACAAAAAAATCATTACTAACCCATACACTGGCACTTCTCATCCCAAACTAGGTTCATTCTCCCTCAACACCAGTAGCATAGTCTACATTATCAAATGCACAACTTGCAAGAGACTGGGTACAACCATCTCAAACAGCCTCAATGACAAGCCCTAGCCTTCTTTTTCCATGGACACTAACTATCTGGACCCTGATACCTGATCCCGTCCGGACCCCTACTCAAACCCTCACTGCAGCCCCAACCCCAAACATTTCCTACCTCTGTGTAACCATTGCCTACCTATCATCCCATCAGCCCCAGGTGTAACCACTTTCTTTCTGTCTGCATATGGAACTGCTAACTTCAGCCACCATGGGATGTGTCCTGCTTGTGGTACACCTTACCTTGTTATTGACTGTATGTCCTGTTGCTGCTTCCTAGATTCCTTCCAGACAAGTCACCAACCTGCAAATCATAGAAACATTAAATTGATTAACATTAACTGGCTTATTGTTATAGAGGTTACACTTTACAACTCACCATCATCCTATCGCACCTATAGGGCGATTTTTAATATTATTCATTTTGAAATGTATTTAATCAATTAATCATCTGTACTAAATAACACTATGGTTCAATAATTTACTTATTAAATTTACTCATATTTTGCTGTTATTTTGTGTGTGATGTCATAATTTTCAGTTTACCTTTGAACCAATTTTTATAATTCATTTTTGATTCACTAACACATAATATAAATTTTATTAAAAAATAGGAGTCCATATCTGTAGGCCTGCATAATAGAACCCCAATGAGAACATTGAACCATAACTCTAACCCAAATCTAACCTTTACCATAACTCATTCCTGTCTAACCTATAATCTCAATTCACATTTTGCCACTAACCTTACCCTGGACCTCAGAAATTATGTTTTGCCTCATTAGGACCAGGCTTTGGTCTCCACTTGTTGCAACATTTCAGATCTGGTCATGAAGGTCAATTTTTTGAGGTCTCATGTGTCTGAAAACAGTGGGTTCTATTCTGTTCTGGGAACCAGGAATAGTTTTCTTGTGTGTGTGTGATGTGTTACACTGTTTTTCTCAGCAGGTTTAAAGTTGTAATCAAACCCAGTTTTTGAACTTTTATGCAATAGCTATTCAATAAATTTGCACTGTGACTACCTCTGTATACAGCAGCTTCCATTGATGATGGTGGAGTCCACCATTGCTGCACTGGATTCAAATTGGCTTCAGATGACACCTGCTGTTTGGAATCTGATCTCATTGATATATCGGCCTCACTGTTTACTGTTTACTATCCTACAGCTGTCTCCGAGCTGTATTAACCTACTGCCATTGCTAACCCAACATTTCTTACTGCTGCTGCTTCAGATGGTTAAAAACAGCTTTTATTGTGAAGCATACATAGGAAATGCAGTTAATTTCTCTGACAGCGGGCGAGTTTTAAAAGTTGCAGAGAGTAATGGACCAAGAAGGAGCAGCCACAGTGAGCTCTGTCATATCTTCTGATTTAGAAATGAGGTTACATGAAATGATGATTAATCAACTCACTTAATATGGTTTAATGTGACTGATTATTACAAATGGGTGATCATTAATGACTGATTCCACTCTGGTGCTCTCAGAAGCATTTTGACACAATCAGGGATTTCATTTGGGTCACACTCAGAAAGTGATGTAGAATGTGTTTGTGTGAATTCCAATCCTCTCTTATGTGTACAAAACATCACATTGTATGCACACACACACACACACACACACACACACCCAAGGTAGTTCTGTCTGTCCAACCTTCACTTCAGGACACTGTGACTCTTGTTCTGTCTTTAAATAGCTGCTGTGCTCCGTCGGGACCCGACACTTAACTGTTCAAGGTGAAACTCAGTGCTAACTGCTCCTGCTAACAAAGGTGCAGACCCGAGGGGCCCCCGTCACTAATGAACCACCTCACTGAACTCAAAGAGGAAGAAAAGATGTAACCGTTTTTTTGTTGCTTTGGTGTTTCAATGTCGAGAGAAGTCCTTTGACTGATGAACTAATTACTCAGCATTAATGAGGACTCTTCTCTGAGGTTGCGTGTACACAGAGAGCACATCAGTCATGTCTTACAGTCGTCCGTCTCACACACGTCTGACAGAACAGACACAGTTCTAATTTAATCAATATAGCTGTCTACACAGGCCACATAATGGCTCGCGTTTCACTCATGCATAAATGTGACTGACTCTGTTTCCTGTCTGAACAGGAAGCTTTAGAATCACAGAGATTAAACCAGATGTTCCTCTATTACGGACTGTCAGGGATTAACATACACACACACACACCACTGCATGTAGGTTACCCAGCAGGCTGTGCAGGATTTGGTGCGACATGATTGGTTGAGCCAGAAGGGGATTGTGGGTTTGGGATTATAATCCACAGATGAGTGTGTGCGTGTGTATGTGTATGTATGTGTTGTAGCTCAGTTAGTATAATCTGTGGTCTAATAATAGAGATTACCACTCGCACTCTATTGAACATCTACTGACAGTCGTCTGACCCTGCCCCCTCTTTGCTGAAGTGTCCCTCAGACAAACACTGACCCTCACTGACCTCCCTGTGACTGTGACTGTGTGTGTGTGTGTGTGTGTGTCACTGAGGTGACCATCAGAAAACAAACACTCTAAAGTATTTGCAAACAGCATGTGTGATAAAATAATCGAAAGGCAAATCTAAAACCAAGTTCTTCAATCTGCAAATGGACCTGGTTCAAGTGTCATCACGAGGTTACGATACAACTGACATGCTCCCCCTCAAAAATGGAACTAGCCGCTGTGGCTGCTGAAGAGATACCATGTGGGGACTGCATGACCTACATGGTCAACCTGGACTGCTTGTGTTTCTCTTACAGGTTCCTGATGCTGTTGTTGATTGCGGAGCGTGAAAACAACATGAAGCAAGTTGAAATAAGACTCCTTCTCATTAACACGCATCTGTCAAAGTCACTTCCACTGTAACCTACTGCCCAACACGACTCCTGCTCTCTATCAGTGAATGAATGAATGTAAATATGGCAACTGCACAACAGTAGTTTCATAAGTAAAGAAAAGAATGCAAACACAGTAATAATGTAGAGAATGTAATAAAAGCATAATGGGGCCTAATCATAGATGATATGTCCAGCTAGTGTTGCAGTGGTGATACCACAAACCGTTTTACTGCATGCTTTAGTGACAGTATTAGGAAGAATAGCAGTAGTATAATATCTTCATCTCAACACAACACCAAACACGTTCCCTCTGTAGCATGAACTGTTCACCCTCTGCACATCTTAGGGAGCTGAGAATTCAAGCTTCAAGCAGAGCTTTCAGTTTGTCGACATGTTTGAATTAAACAGAAACTTAAAGAAATGAAGAAGCATTTCGAAGAATCTGACAAACTCCCAGGTACTGAGTGAAGATTGGAGAACCCGGAGAACCAGGCTGTGACTAGCTATAACCATCTCCTGCTTGTTAATGACATATAAGTGATGTGATAGACTAATATCACATTTCTAACCAGTGCAGCCCCCCCATGACCCTAATCAGGTTGAGCAAGCACAAAGGATGTATGCGTGTATGATTTAAAAAAAAAAAATTTAGGTCATATTCTCTGCCAGCAGCTGCAGTGTGATCCCAAGCAGCCACAATCTGGGTTCGACACCAGTCAAGGACCCCATTTATACCTGGCATTAACTGTGATCTATACCTGGATAAGGAAAAATGTAAATGTACTCAGAACACACTGATCTGAATGTGACCAGTAAATGCAATTTGTACAACATGACCACATTCATAAGACAAAAATCTGCCCTAACTCTGCTTCTTCCTGCTAGCTTTAGTAGTAAATGGACCGTACTTGTATAGCACTTTTCTAGTCACTTCCTGTTGTGATACAAGAACACAGAAGAAATTGCCAACACTCAACCGTAAGATTACACTTGCGGATGTTGCCTTGTGGATGTTGCCTTTGCCTTTGTGAGCCAGTCCCAGGCTCTGGTAATGTGCATGCTCACTCACTGACATGGCTTACTGGGACAATTAACAGAATAGAGCCATCATTAATGTTGTTTATCTAAACCTGTGCCTTTCCTGCTTGCACAAGTCAAAATGTTTGTCATGAAAAGGGTCTGTTCACTATTATTCAGCATTTGTTTTCGCCATGCTCGTGACATGCTTCTGGGAAAGACAATCTTGGTCTGTTGGTGCACCACTGTGGTCCAGACTGAAATACCTTAACAACTATTTGATGAATTGGCACAACGTTTTGTATAGACATTCATGGTTCCCACAGGATAAATCCCAATGACTTGACATAATATGTGATCTCGCAACTTACTCTCTAGCGCCACTATGAGGTTGACATTTTTGGTTTACAATGAAATGTCTCAACAACATTTGCACACACGTTTAGGATGATTAGGGTTGATATTACCAAAATCTCAAATCCCAATACAGGTCATTTCATATCCCGATAATGATACCTATCCCAATATAGCACATTTTAATTTGATGAACGAACGGTTAGCCCGTTCCTCTGCTAATTAAAATCATGCAATTTGAGGCTTTTGTGCTCTCTGCAGTTTTCATTATGGACCGATGTGTGTGCTGAAATGTGGAGAAAAGCCTGAAACACTGGAAAGCGCTCTGCTCATTCAAACAGACGCAATACAAGCATGTGAATAGGACCTTAAAGCAGGGCAGACTGTGGGTGCAAATGCTGCGCAATTCACAGATCCATTCTTTGCTGATTTGGCCCATGTCTTGTATTTTTAGTGTGTCATCAGCAGGTAAACAAACACATCACAGAGGTTTTGTATCACGTCCATGACTGACATGAGAGGAAAGCTGTGAATGTCTGTATTCTTTATTCCTACAAATGACTCCTGAATGAGCAGAACCAAGGCACAACAAACACAGTGTGGGAGTACAACGTGGTGAGTGTCTGTTCACAGCAGAAGATGAGGACGTGAAGCTGCAGACGGGAAAACGTTAACCTGACCCGAAAGACGAGAAGAAGGCCATGACATCACTTCCTTCTCAACGTGCTGTGTCATCAAACATTCAAAACCTACTCCACTCAACTAATGGAAGAAGAAACATGAGACACACACACACAGAAACACACACCTTGGTAGGTAGGGGGTTTAAGGACACATTGGTTTCTACTCTCTAAAAGTGTTTTGGATAACAAATGGAAGTTTGTAGAAGTTTATAGAGAGGAGGAGAGGAGAGGAGGGGAGAGGAGAGGAGAGGAGAGGAGAGGAGAGGAGGGGAGGAGACGATGAGGAGGAGGATGCAGAGGGTGAAATTGTGTCTCGGTTTCTATATAAAGACCAACCTTCACCTTCACATTAAGGACACTGTGACTTTGTGTTTGATAGGATCAACTTTACTGCCATTTTCCCGCTGACACACAGAGACTGTCTGTCTGCCTTTCTGACTGAATGCCTGAGAGTAACGTCTACAGTGTGCCAGATAAATCTGAAAACGCATCTTGTTCTTTCCATTTGTGGCCCTTCTTCGTCCACACTAAGCCCATGTTATTCACACCCAAAAACTGAAGGGTAACACTTGATTTGAACTCCCCTTATTTAACATTTATAAGCAGCATGTGAACATTTCATGAATAGTTTATAGAACACTATAATGTTGCTCTAAGCAGATATTTTTTTAAAATTATTTTCCAGCATTCATAACTTAAGGCTGGTTTATGAACAGATAATGAACAGATCTTTTTTTTTTTAAATGATGTGGACAAATCTTAAAACAGCTGCCTCATGGACATGGACACAACAATGTAACCCTGGTTGGTTGCTATATGGCTGTAAAATTAAAGGATAAGGTTGGTTATATTCACATCTCATGAAGATGAAAACCAACAATGAAGTGATCTACTAACAAGTGATGTGTGTATCAAACACTGATATATCTTATTCCTGCTAGTTGTCTAAAAACTAGTACAGACACTGTTGCACTGGGTGACATGTTCCTTCACAACCATGAACAGGCACTGTAGTTTATTTTGACTCAATCCCACACACCATCCTGCTGCCAGAAATACTCACTGGGAGCACCAAATGTGTATTTATCCGCTGCTGAAAATAGTCCCCCAACAAATGCAGTGTTTCCCTCCTGTTTGAGTAACTTGCTAAAAAAACTACAGTGCCCAGCTGCTTCAGGAAGTTACTGAGGCTGTTTTAAAAGTGAAGCTATATATTTGAGATGTTTTTTTTTAAAGAATCACATCATCAACACAGCTTAGTCATAAGTTCAGCTGTATTAAAACACAGCAGAGGTGATGATGAAGAGCAGGAAGGGACAGAAGCTGAGACTCAGCAGAGTAGCAAATCTGTTTGTCCCACTGCTGAACACATGTTGGCTCTAATGAACAGTTTTGTTGTTTGCCGACTGAAAGCGGGGGCGCAGGGCGGTGAAGATGAGATTTAGCCATGTTCCTGTTGTTCAGGCGTTTCAGTGTAGAATGCAAACAACGTTTTCACATTTAGCCTGATTAGTGCGGTCTAACTGTCTCACAGGTTGAACTCCTGACTACTTCCTGCAGCCTCCGACTGATGACACAGTGTGTATGTGTGTCAGTGTGACCTTCACAACCTCTCAGTGTGTGTGTGTGTGTGTGTGTGTGTGTAATACCACAGAGACACAAGTTGCGAGGAAACACTTCATCACTGCCGTCCTATTTACACACACACTTTCTCACACACACACACACGGTCAACTTTTCCTTTATACACTCTGTCCTCTTTACACACACTTTCCTAACTTCTCTCTCAGCTCGCTGTCAGGACACTAATTGTGTTTTTGATAATAATCAGCCAATCACATTTCATTACTGTCATCACTTCCTCTGTGTCACATGACGGGAAATTAATTAAAACTTCCTGAGACAACACGGGGTGCAGGACTCACACACACACACACACACACACACTCACACTCACACACGCAGACACACACACAGGTAGCTCCATAAATCACAGCAGACAGAATGGGAGTAATGAGGTGGCTAGCTGTTATCGTTTTGTATTGAAGCAGCACCTAGCTTAGTGCACACACACACACTCACACACACACACTCAAACACAGTACTCCACGTACTGCAGTACCTTACAGCATTATAGGGAACCAATAAAACAATACAAAATTGTTACACACTCTTGTCAACACAATAATGTGTGTTGAGCTTCATGAGCAACAAAACTATTCAGTGAGCAAAAAAAAAGAAGTCTAGTTGACAGCATTTGTTCTGAACTCAGCACACCTTAGTAGTACTTCTTTTTGTTCATAATAAAAAGATCATTATTCGTGGTGTTCGTGGTCAATTGATCCACTCGACTCAAGAGTAATTTAAAACAAATTTCCTGCATTTCTACACCACCTAATCTCTTGGATTAAGTCAAGAAACAGCCACCTGCACTAGTCTAGTCTAGTCTAGTCTAGTGCATTAGTCAGATTGAGGGTGCTATGAAAACCAGGAATGCATCAAGAACATTATATAATTAGGTGGATCAGGACAGGAAATGATTATCCGAAGAATGGCTATTTCATATTTAAAATTATATTTATAAAAACATTATGCAGCCTAAAATGGTAGTAGGCTGCAGACTACTAGGCCATCTTCAAGGTCAAACAAGGATATAAAAATGTACATAAATGAAAGAGCCTTACAACGCATCACAATATGATTTGGATAATTAAACCTGGTTAAACAATGTTAAAGCTGAGAGTTTCCATTCTCAATATTCACAAGGCCATCAAAGTTTAACAATTGCAACAAAGTACAAACAATTTGGATGAATGAAATGGCCTCATAACTATCCTACGGAACCTATTACTGGGAATTGTGAGAAAGTTTCAGAGCAACAGAGACACAGAGCATCCTGTAACCACAATAACTCACTCTCACTCCTGCCTGTGTGCACACAGTGCAAGAAGAGAAGAAGAGACTGCTCTACTGCCAGAAGAACTGCTGACACTGACTGAGATTACTCTGATTACAGTATAATAGATTTGTTTATATTTGTCACTTTCCCCCTGATTGTGTATAACTTGCTGTTGCACTGTGCTGCTCTGTCTTATCTGTCCATGCGCTTTCACTGTCCTCTTTTTGTACAGCGACATTATCAAGTATGAATTTATTTTTCACTGTGTGAGAAAATAGACATGTGGCATGAAATTGTATGAAAAGTGTCAATTGCGTGAGTCTCATGGTCAATGCATGTTCAGAGTCTGTGGCTTTTGTGTTGTGTAGCAGGATGCTATCAGGCTCAGTGTGACTGTCTGCTCTGCCTATATATATATATATATATATATATATATATATATATATATATATATATATATATATATATATATATATATATATATATATATATATATATATATATATATATATATATATATATATATATATAATATCAAATTAATGCAAAATTATATAAATATATAATCTTCTCACTTTCGATTTTGTATTTTTTCTCAAAGGAGAAGAAAAGACAAGTGATTTATTGAGCAGATATGTATGCTGTTTATCTATGTTGAACTTATAGCTAACATGCAGCTATAATGTTTGCCATTTTCATCTTATTTTAGTGTGTTAACATGCTCACATTTTCTAATTGGCACTAAACACAAATTACAGCCGAGGTGGATGGGAATGGAATGGAAATGTTTTGCAGGTATTTGGTCAAAAACCAAAGTATTAAACAAATAAAAATTTTGATCTGATTATGGCACTAGACAAAAAGTTAAAGGATCACAATTCAAGCTGAAGTGGACATGAATGTCTGTGCTCAAACTTCATCGCAATCCACCCGATAGGTGTCAAGACATTTTACTGAAAAACACAATGATCAACATGGTGGTACAGGAGAAGTCACAGGATCATCCAAGTCTTTAGGATTCATCCTCTGGGCATGGATATTTGTACCAAATTTCATGGCAATACATTCAATAGTTGTAATTAAGATATTTCAATTTGGTGGACTGACATTGCCAATGTTGATCTGTCTGGGATTCATATATCATCTTGACATAAAACAATAAAAAAAAATATGACGTATGCAATAGTAGATAAATTACATTAATTTAATATCAATGTATTGATCATGTCTGCTTTTTTGACAGAACAACAATAAAGTTGGTAGGATGAGCTCATTACACCTGCCTGCTGTCAGTTCACACACACAGGGCACAAAGGGGTAGGACAGATTTAGTATAGAAACAACAGTTTGTGCTTGCATCCATGCTTATGTGTGTGTGCTCTCTGCAGGTTTCCAAACTAATCTGTCCTGACGTAACAACATGCTGCTTCTCAATCTGCCCACTGCTGGAGTCCTGGCACTCACACACACACACATATGCAGTATTTAGTAATGTTGTCATGTTCTATAAATAGGTAAAATTGATTTGTGTGTAGGAGAACAAGAGAGAGTGTGTTACAGTAGGAGAAATCTACCTTTACTGTACAACTAGACAGTGCAATGTAACAGCCTGCTAGAGTGCTATTGCCATGGACCTAAAACTTCACACAGATTTTGAGTGCGGTCTAACAGCTCATTAGTGCAACCTACCGACCCTTTAGTCAGTCTGTTGGCAGGGTAGTATAGTCTAACAGCCAGCCAATTTATACTGACTAACAACCAGTTAGTGCTATCTAATAACAGCTAAGTATGCATTAAAAGCCTTTTGTACGCCCCATGAGACAATTAGAACAACAAGTTAGTATACAGTCTAATAGCAGGTTAAACTAATCTGTATAGACTAAAATCAGGTTAGTACAGTCTTAAAACTATTTAGCAAAGTCTAACAGCCCTTAAGTACAGTGTAACAGCAGGTTAAGTGTGCCTACACTTACATGGTTACATGGTTATCTCAGCCTCTGTCTTCTGCTCCACTGTTATTGTCTATCAGGGTAGTCACATCCACCTGCAACATGATGCACATTTCCTTATTTGGACATAACTTTTCTAATTTGGACATCACAGCTGAATTACTGAAATGTGAAAGTGCTCTCAAGGGACACTGTATAACCTGTTGTTCCCCTTCTTTCCACAAAATTAGGTTGTAAAAAAAATAGGCAATAAATGAAATGTACAAAGCGATAATCGCCTTTGAAGTTCCTCCCTAAATGTTACACGGTGTGCTGTCTCTGTGTTATGGGTGTATTAATAGGTAGAGAGGTCTGTCTGCAATGAGGCAATGAGTAAAGTTTTAGCTCAGTAGTCAGGGCAGCCATCTATGATCTGGGAGACCTGGTGTGGGGACCTCCTTCGTTTATTTATGAACATTTATTGTAACATTTCAATTTTCTAAAATTAAAAACGAAAAATAAAAACAAAAACAGGATTTTTAAGCCTCTTTCATACAAATACAAATAATTTTACTGCCTTGACAAATACAGATTCGTCTGATTGGATATTGAAGTCTAAGCTCAGTGTGGATGTGTTCCCCCTCCTCCTCAGACTGCAGCTTCCCTCCTCTGCTTTAAACAGAAGACTTCCACTTTAATTAAGTTGATTAGTGTTAATTAGACTTGCAGAGGCCTGAGACGCGCATACTGAAAGTCCAAACATCCAAACAAAGAGTGGCAGGCAGCGCCTCAACAGGAAGTGAAACAGGAGTGAAAATCTCTTCTGCTAGGAAGGAGGGGAGGAAGGAGGTCTTAGTCATTTCATATGTGATGGCTGGAGAGATGGCAGCACTAAAACAAGTTTCCAGGTCAAAAGGAAAGGTAGGAAAAGTAGAGGTGGGGAGGAAGAGGAGGTCGGGAAGTAAGTGAGTAAGGAAAGGAAAGGAGGAGATAGTGAAGGAGAGGTTATTTTAGGGGGGAAAAATCAGTTTTCAGGTCTGTTTCTGTCTGAGCTGCAGGGGGTGCTACTGGCCAGCTGATCAGGTGTCATTATCAGACTGATCACCACACACACACACACACACACACACACACACACACACACAGACAGCCTTACATAGTGTCACCTATGTGAAAATTAACATCACCATGACATAAAGACAGAGAGAGAGAGAGAACAACTCTGGGTGAGTTGCACTGTGTGTGCTTGTATATGTGTGTGTGCGTGTGTGTTTGTGTGTGCGTGTGTATGTGTGTGTGTGTGTGCGTGTGTGTGTGTGTGTGTGCATGCGTGCATGCGTGCCTGCATGCATGTGTGCGTGTATGTGTAGGCTTTGTCAGGGATTATCTTGACAATAATGAAGCATGTTCAATACACACAGAAGATTAGAACAGTCAGTCTGTCTGTTCTCTTTTAAAAGAATCAGTTGTAGTTAACTTGATTACAGCTTTTTTTATGTTTTGAAATAAATAGATTTAAGAAAGAAGGTCAAACCAGCTCTTTTCCGTGTGACAGTGTGTCAGTCAGCTGGATGAAAACTGTTGAATACTTCTATTCTGAGAAATCTGCAGGAGAAGGTCAACCAGACTCACTCTCCCAAAAAAAAAAACAGTTCATTTAATTACAGAACAATACAAATAAATACAGCTGAGTATGAACGCACTAAGAAAAGGATAAAAATGTTTTTTACAGTTTGTTTTCCAGAGACCAAGGCGATGCAATAAAATGACTTCTTATGTCCTACCAACAGTCCAAAACCTGCTAGTATTCAATTTACAATAAGACAAGAAAAAAGCTGCAAATTCTCACAATTTTGTTTGAGGAATTAACTAAACAATCAAGTGACAACCAAAATAGTTGTCAATTAATTTCATATCTGTCAACTCATTGATTAATCCGCCACCAGTAGCAGCTCTACATGTAGTTATGAAGTACAGATAAGAAAATAACAAAGAATTAACTAAAAAAATTCAGAGGGAGAAAAAATACTGACAAAGTGAGTGAAGTAAACCTGAAGCAGACAGACAGGTGCACTAGTGAAATGACAAGCCTTTACTTTACTAACAGTAGCATGCCACAGTATAGCTTAAAGTGCATTAGCATTAACAGCAAAATGTAATAAAGTATTGAAAGTAAAAGGACTTCTGGACCCTCCCTGAGTGTTATTAGATATCACTGTTATTGATGCTTTAACAGGTAAGACACATTTGACAGTTGTAAATGAGAGTGTAACTGTTGACTTTCAGGACTGAAGGCAGGATTTCAGAAACACTGAGGTCATGAGTCAAAGTCACCAAAACCACCTCACTCTTCCAAAAGAGAAAGGCACGAAATCTTTTCATTATTTGGATTTACCCAAGTTAGCTGATCGCTTATATTTTCTGTAGGTTGGTTTAAAGGAGTAGTTTGAGATTTTGGGGGAAAATGCTTATTCCTTTTGATTGCAGAGTTAGATGAGAAGATCAATACCACTCTTATGTCTGTACGGTAAATAAGAAGCTACAGCCAGCAGATGGTTAGACTGGAAACAAACTAGCCTGGCTCTGCCCAAAAGTAACAAAACCCACCAATCAGCACCTTTAAAGATCACTAATAATTAATAACTAAAAAATGACAAGACATTGTCAGTTATGAGCTGGACTCTGTTTTGTTGCTGTTATTGGCAAACAGTCAACAAATAGTCCAGTACACATAAAAGTCCTGGATAAATATGAACACATTTAATGAATAAATATGTTAATATTTAATATAAAATTGTCATTATACAGATGAATGACCTCTGACAGTGTTATATTATTTATTTTAATGCTGAATTATTATCAATGATGCATCGACGGGAGTATCATTTCAATGTTGCAACTGGTCCAAGTGGAGCTATTTTTAAATAACCTACTTAATCTACTGTTGGGTAGTAGTTTTTATTTATTTTTATATATACAATCTTTAAACCTTAAAACAAGCAGCAGCTCTACCTGTCAGATAAATGTAGACTAGTGGGGATTTAAGTTTTGCACTTTAGTACAAATGTGAGGTATTTGCACTGTTTTCCACAGTCCAACACTCCAGGTGTTAATATTCAGCTTGTTACTCCAGCTTACTTTTTCACAATAAGAGTTTACATATAAAACATGTAATGAGCTCATGAAAGATGAGACTTTATTGTAAATTTAAGTATCTAATCTGAATGTGATGGAGTGTTTTTTTAAGGAGAAGGTTCTTCAGTCCAACAAACACTTCCATGAATATTCATTGAGTCTGAAACATTCAACTATAACCTACAATAAGGACAGAAACAGAACTGATCTAAAATATAGACAGGCGGGAAAACAAACATTCAAAAAGTCGAACTTCTTTTTTTTTTTTCCTCTTCTGACTGACAGAAGCAGTCTGAAAGAAACCGAGCAGGACCGAGCAGACGGACTGACTGACAGAGAGCCGGTCTCCGGTACACTGGCGGTTTAAAGCCTCTGCTGCTGCTGTTCAGTCTGTTTCATAACCAACTAAGACAAAAAGAAAAAGAAAAAGAAAAGAAGCAACAGAGAAGGAAGAAGAGAGGGAGAAAAGAGAAGAAGAGGAGGAAGGTGACTTACCGGGAGATGAGGTGATGGATAGATGGAGAAAGTAGAGTCCTGTTGGTTTGAAGCGCTGAACTCCGCACACACACACACATACACACACACACATAAATACACACACACACACACATATATATATACACACACAGTCAGCTGCCGATCATTACTCAATAATCAATACTGATTACTCCTGTCTGTCAGTCTGGCAGGGTTGACTGATCAGTCATCGATCATCCCATCAGGTATCCGGACACTGATCAACTCTGTCTGAGGAGCGGAGCCGCGCGCTCTGCGCCGCACCGAGAGCAGAGCGCAAAGACTGCGCATGCGTAAAAAAAACACAGCGAGACACACACACACACACAGAGAGAGAGAGAGAGAGAGAGAGAGAGAGAGAGAGAGAGAGAGAGAGAGACTTAAATTATATCCATTAAAAATAAATAAACATCAATAAAACGGATTTTATAAGGAAAAAAATAGCCTATTTGAAATCAGCTTGTGTGTGTGTGTGTGTGTGTGTGTGTGTGTGTGTGTGTGTGTGTGAACAGCAGGTTCTGGTTGATTTGCATCCAGGTTTTGTTGCTGGCAAAAAGCAGTGCTCAGTAGGCTATTTTCTCCTTCTCTCTGTGTATTTACAGTCAACTCACCTGTTCATGACGTCAGCAGGTGTCAGGTTAAAAGATCATTCCTCCTGCCACGAATGAAACTGTAGGACTGTCAGATTGTTTTTTTGGTTTTTTTTTTTTTTTGAGGTTCAATTCTGATTGTTGTTGAAAATCAAAAATTTGGAGAGCTGAGCTGAGAATAAGCTGCAAATAAAGAATAAAATATTATAAATGCAATTATGCCACGAATAATGATTTCATTTCCTTTTGGTCGGCAGAAGGAGGCAGTGTGTGTCTGGATTCACCTTTTTATCCACCTGACTGGAGGCCCACACTCTCCAGTTGGCAGCACATCCTCACATCTTTGCAACATATTTGGTTTTGGAGGCTTGGTGACAGCTCACACTGCCAGCAGCTGGACTACTTTCTACACTTTCTAAGCATAAAAAGTTTCTTGTTCTTCTCAACAAATGATGTGAAGTTTAATACAGACATGATACGACATTCACTGAAAAAACCTGCTCTCTGATTGGCTGGCAGGTGCCGCTGTTGTCAAACAGAAATAAAAGATAATAAAGTGCAGGTAACACAAACACACAGAGTCAAACAGGTAACATGATGTCAGGGAGATGAGACATTCCACACTACTGCTCTGAGAGAGAAATGTGGACTTCCCAACTAACCCAAAGCATGATGGGATACTCCTAGAGCTGAGCTCAAACCTCTCCTTAAAGGACCTGTCTATTATTTTTTTTAATCATCAACAAATCTCATGGAAAGATCAGAATCAATAATGAATGAGACATATGATGTTTTTGTGATTTTCTGTTCTTTATAGATTATTCTGATGACAGATGTTAAACATTGTTTAAATTTCTGGTTGTCATTCATTGGCTTACCCACAGACAGCCGCCCACTGGTGGCTTAGGTTGCTAAGGTTGTTGCTGAGGTTTTCCATGTGTCGTTCACGTTGTCCACTCTCATATTTCAGATCAGATTCTGGCCCGAACATGTACAGATGGATCTGAGATGTTGACATTTTAAAAGAAAGAGAAAAAGTCAACTCTGCTACTAGTTTGTGCAGTTTCCAAGAGCGGGCCAATCAGAACAGAGTGGCCTCATTAGGAGGCGGGGCCTTAAAGAGACAGGAGCTAAAACAGCCTGTTAGAGACAGAGGCTGAACTGAGGGGATGTGTAAAGGGCCAGTATAAGATCAATAATAAATGAGGTTTTTTTAAAAACTGTAAATCATGCAAAGATATTTTTAAAAATAGATTGAAAATATGGAACCGGATGTTGCAGAAATATGTCCTCTTTAACAAGTATTGTGTGCGTATTTAAAGCCTGTTTTGATTCCTCAGTGCCGTAGAGCTCCACTGCTTTCCAAAAAAAAAAAATCGTTTAAATCACACGAGCCTCACTGTTGCACTAGGTGACATGTTCCCTCATTATCATGAACACACACACTGTCATGTATCCGTCTGATAATCCCACACACAACATCCTGCTGCCAGAAGTACTAAAACACCACATGTGGATTAATCCGCTGCTGAAAATAGTCCCCGACAAACGCACTTTTTTTTCCTCCTGTTTGAGTAAGGTCCAGCTGTTTAAAGAAATGAGTGAGCCTTTTTTAAAAAAAAAAAAAAAAAAAAGGAATTAATAATTGTGAGTTGCTTGTAAATATTTACATGTTCATTAGCAACCATTGGGCTCCCTCTTTTCATGAGAATTGTCAACAGAGAAATAGAGAACTGTAGCTAAGCTCATCCTTAAAGTTCTCCTCCTCTCAGAACTATGTGCAGAATGATGTATGTTCATAGTTTGGAACTAGAAGACCGTTTTCACATTCATCTGTTGAAAGTGGAAAGTTTCTCTGTGCTCATTAAAAATCTGATTTTATGGGGTGGGCGTGTGAGCATGATGCATCATTATAACCAGTATGCAACTTGCACAAGTGTGATGTGGAAACTTGAAGCCCTCTGGTGCACAAAACACTGAGCATGAACTTGTCAGTGAAGGAGACATCATGCAATATATTTATTATAGATGAGAGAGAAGGAATAGATGCCATTTAAGGATTCTAGCATTGGAATTATACCTTTTTGTGAAAAAAAAAAAAAAAAAACCCATATCAGACACACATTATACGTCCTGATGACGTGTCATGGTCTTTTAGCTCACTGTTTCGGTTCACTCTCACAGCTCTCATTGTGTCTTATTTTGGTGAAAAAGTCCTGGAACCCCACTGTACACCGTCTGCTCAGCACTAAACCCAAGACTCCATGTTTTTCATGACTGTAACATTCCATCAAATGGAATTTTTTTCTACATATCTTGTATCATGTTGCAAATATTTACCCAAAACTCAGTCCGGCATATCCGGAATCGTTAGAAACGTTGGGATCTCTACTAGAACTGAAAAAGATGGAAACAGAGGAGTCCACTTCTCCTGCTCATCTTCTCCTACATGAACCTCCACTGCCCCCCCTCCCCCTCTTCCTTTCCTGTCCATTTTCACCATTTCATTCATTTCTCACCTCCACCCCCCCCCCTCTCTCTCCTTGCTGAAGGCCTAACTGTGGTTTCCCAGAGTTCTTTGCAGCTCCCAGTGGATCTGTTCTTCCATTTGCTGCTGCAGCAAACCAATCTGGTTCCTCTACTCCTCAGGACATCCAACCTATCACAATCCACCAATGCAACGACCCACTTACACACACACACACACACACACACACACACACTATATGCACAGGCAGTCATCTTCCCCTCTCACCTTGAACATCAACATCAAGGTTGTACAAGGATACAGCAGTGTGTGTGTGTGTGTGTGTGTGTGTGTGTGTGTGTGCTGGGAGTTGGAGACCAGTACAAACACACACAAAGATGGTAAAAAAAAAAAAAAGATGACAGTTTGGTGCAAACTTTCTGAGCAGCATGTCATCACGTCAGAAAAGCTTTTTCTTTGAGGAATACGTCCACAATTTGGGGAAACGCGCTTAAACCACGACTGTTGGAGCTTCTAACAGCGATGGT
Organism: Euthynnus affinis; assembly: GCA_029490765.1. Taxonomy (NCBI): domain Eukaryota; kingdom Metazoa; phylum Chordata; class Actinopteri; order Scombriformes; family Scombridae; genus Euthynnus; species Euthynnus affinis. Next base: position 1,785,179 of record CM055850.1, on the reverse strand, counting down.
AGGGCTGTGTGGTGAAAACAGCAGAGTTCCTGTTGGGAAAATGACAGTTGAACTGCAGCCATCAGCACATTCTGAGCTGTCTCACCTTCTGAGGAGACTGTTTACTGTCAACAGCGTCATTCTGAGTCAAACCAGGCAGAGTCCAGGGAAGCGGTTGCAGCAACGTCTCAGGGTTTTGTTCAGAGTTTGTTTATATGATGTTTGGTTTCCCAAAACTTCAGCCTGGAAAATACTTTTTTATATATGTTTATACATATTTGGCCCTCGATCCCTTTTCATTTTTACACTCTTATCAGGGAAGCCATGTTTGGACGTTAATATCTTGAAAAGTATTATTCCTAGCCTCACTGAACTTTGCAGGTTGGAGGACAAACATGTTCTCAGTGTGAAGCATTAAAAGTTTGTACTACATGCCTGTTGAGTTTCTGTAAGGCTCTGGATTGGGGAAAAAAAGTGCAAAATTCCTAAATGAGAGTGATACTGAGAATATTTTAAACCATTTTTTTTACATCCATATGGAATCAATCTTTTTTTTTTTCTTCAAATGCGATCTTTTATTAATTTTGTGCCAATATTTGAGGTGTCTCCCACTGATGGAAGCATATTTAGGTCATTTTCATAAGAGCAAAATGTGGATGTGGGGTGGCTAGTAGGAAGTTGAAGATGTATGTGGAAATAGCTTATTGTATGATATTTAGTGTATAGAGTGCCAGCATCCTTCCATGTTCCCTTCATGGATAAAGACACATAATTAAAGGCATTGCTGTAACTGTAAGGAACACACACACATCCATAATGAAGAAGCAGACTCTTCTCTGTTATCTGTACTGGACTAAAGAAATACATGTTTTCTTTAGGTTATTAATGCTAACTAATAATAGCTAATGAATACTATCAGGACATATAGCTTTCTAACATGTTCACTGTACAATTACATGTATAAACACAATCAGATACTCACACTGGAGCTTGAGAAGGTCATTTAGGACACCACTCATTCCTCCTTTATGTAAATACTTTCACTTATTTTCATTCCAATTTCAAATGTCCTCTATTCCACTGAACTGACAGCATGTTTATCATTTATATATTGAAATTCCTATGACAAAAGGAATTATCACGGAGATACTGAGGCAAAAAATGTAATCCTGAAATCTGTCTATTTCTGTATGAAGGAAAAAATGGAAGGACATTGGTACTTCATTACCCTTAATAACCATAAATCAAGCAAATTCCATGTACATCATGTTCCTACTGGCTATCCCACACAACATTGTGATACCATAAAAATGATGAAAATATGCTACCACACCTTGTTTTCTTCATATCTTCATGTCCATCAGTGAGAGACCTCAAAATGAAAAGGTTGTATTTGCAGAAAAAAAAAGATAGATATCATACTGATGCAAAAGTGTTTGTAGGAGCATCAATGTCACTCTTGTTTAGGAACTCTAAGGCCTTCTAAAATAAACAACATGCCGTGAAGGCTTTTAATGGTTTTGGCAAACAGAACATGTTTGTCTTCCATCGTACAAAGTTTGGTGAGTCTTGGAACAAAAGATATTCATATCCAAACACGGCTTCCCACATGAGCTTCTTTTGTGTTTTGGGACCCTTTCATAAGGTTTTGAACAAACTGTGATTTAACACGGTATGAGCCAACATAGATGCTACTTCCACTTTCAACACAGATTTTTCAAATGTAAAATACCTGATGAGCCTGTATGAGTTAGAGCACACATGAACATGTGATCTGTTCCTGTGGCACCCAGAGGTCCTGCTGAGCTCACATGTGGACTCCTTCACTTTCTGTTGACTGTGGGATGAGTTCTGCAGCAAAGATAAGTATAAAGAGGAGTGTGTGTAAAACTATATTGTCATCAACGTTTTCTCATCTAACGCCCCCTGTAGTCAGGACCTTGTCAGTACCTTCTAGAACGGCTACAAAAGCTACATGTGGGTGTTTTCTGATCTAAACATATTTGGCTAAGGTGATGGAAATATGATGCTCGTGGTTAAGAGACGGGATCTGAACCAACCAATGTCAGGCAACTGAGAGATTACATCATAAGTCATAATATGCATGAGCACAGGAGGCTGCACGTCTAGAAAACGTAGGTCACTTTAAGTGTTTGTGAAAAAAAAAAAGAATGAAATGAATGAAGATCTTTGATTGTGTGTTTGTAGTGAAGCATCCTGAGTGCACAGTGACATTAGATCTAGTTGGAGTGGTCTGGAGCTGGAAACAGTGCAAACACAAACTGATTAAAAAACAACTAAAGTAACTTTAATGTTTTTTTTTTTTTTTCATTTCATTAACAACAAAATTCAATGATACAAAATACAGACAGAGTAAGATAGAGAGAGACGGATAGAGAGAGACAGATAGAGAGAGACAGGTCCCGAATCCAAAACACCAAGACGAGGTGAAGAAAAGAGTGATGACAGAAGAAGAGGGAGGATACACCTGTCTGTCAGTCATCAGTCCATCACTGCTGCTGCTTCAGAGCGGAGGGATGAAGGCTTTTATCTCCTCCTCCTCTCCTCTCTCTCTCTGTTCCTGTCTCTGTTCTCTTTATTCCTCTCTCTGTCTCTCTCTCTATCCCTCTCTCTGTCCCTCTGCTTCTCTCCTTCTCTCTCCCTCTCTCTCTTCTCCTCGTTCTCCCTCTCTCTCCCTCGCTCTCTCTCTCTCTCCCTCTCTCTGTCCCTCCCTCTGTCTCTGTCCCTGTCTCTGTCTCTCTCCCTCTCTCTCTCTCCGTCTCTCTGCCTGCCTTGAATGTCCGTTTTTCGTCTCCCCTCTTCCTCCTCTTCGTCTTGTTCGTCTCGTCTGCTCCGGCGAGCGCCCTCGTGCGCACGCTCGCGCTCGCGCTCCTCCGCCTCATGTGCGCGGCCTTTCCTCTCCTTCCTCGCCTGCTTCTCGTCGTTGCTGTCGTCCTCGTCGTTCTTGCGTCCGGCCCGCTTCCTGTCTGATGATTTGTCCTTCTTCTTCTTGTCCTTCTCTTTCTTCTTCTTCTCACTTTGTTCTTTTCTCTTCCTCTTCTTCCTGTGTTTGTTGTCGGAGTCTGGAGGACGAGAGCGAAAACAAACTCGTGTGTTAATCTATGACTCACTCTTCAAGTCCACCTTCAAGCCCTGATGCCCCCAAATGCCTGAGAAAAGAAACTGGACCTCATTACCCAGAGTGCCCGGCAGGCAGTTAGCTCACCCACATACACACCTAAGACATAAATAAGTACAGCAAATGAATATGAACACACCTGAGCTGCTGCTGCTGCTGCTGCTGCTGCTGGAGGAAGAGTCTGACGAGTCCGAATCCGAGTCGCTGGAGGAGTCTGAGGAGGAGGAGTCAGATGAGGAAGAGGAGGAAGAAGAGGACGAGGAGGAGTCGGAGGATTCCACTTCCTGGTTCTGAGTCATGATCATCTTCGGAGCGTTCTTCAAATGTTCCCTCAACTCGTCCCTGTAAGAGAGAGAGAGAGAGAGAGCAAGAGAACGGTGTGTGAAATGTGTGTATGAAGACACAAGTGTGTGTTTCAACATGATGATGTCACTGAGCACAAAGCGGCGTGTTTCCCTCCATCAGTGGAAGATAGAGCTGGGTGATATATTGAATTGTTATACATCATTTTTTTTAGTCACAGTAACATAGGAATGACCTCACTATATGAAGCATTTTGAGTCAGGACTGTCCCATGAGGTGTGTCAGTCTATGGGACAGTCGTGACTCCAGCTGACAGCTAGTGAATTGAACAGCTGCATATAGAGGAGGGACAGACTGAAAGAGACTGGGCACACTGGTCTGTGCTGTCAGTTTGTGTTTGTCGATGACGTAATCATCTCCGCTGAGGATGAGATGAGGAGCTTTCTAGATTCTGCTTGGTTCAGTTTGTCCCAACCTGCCTCAAACAGCAGCAGATCCATGAGTGAGAGAATCTTCCTGCTCTGTGCTCACACTGATTTCAGCTGGACGTGTTTGTATTTAGTTGAAGCACCTGTAATCTGGATTTTATTGTTAATGTTCAACTGTCTGGAAAAAAAAATAGAACGTTTCAATCTTGTATTCTGTGACAAAACAAAATAGTAGCAGATTAATAGTTTATGAATGTTTAACATATTCAACCATCACAAATGGCTGGAATGTTCAGGTGTCCACATCCTTTTTCACATTGTGTATAATATGTGTGTGTGTGTGTGTGTGTGTGTTCTTACGTCAGTCCTCCCAGTCCAATAGAGGTGAAGAAGTTGATGGCGAAGCGAGTGTTTCTGGGATTATCACGAGGAAAGAGACCTTCAAAGAACGGCTGCAGGGTCCTGAAAACACACACACACACACACACACACACACACACACACACACACACACACACACACACACACACACACACTTTCAACATTCTATTCCTTTCTGTGCTATTCAGTCTCCAGTATTGTTGTTTTTCCTCCAACATTCATGTTCATATTAAATCTTGTTATTTTGTAGCTTTGCAGTGAGTTTCTGTCATTGTGCTTGTGAAGAGCTGAAACTTATCTGACCTAAGGCTTGTGGGGAGCTGCAATCACTGAATTCTAACAAAACATTTGTTATGTTCATATTTTTCTGTCCAGTGGAGCAGCAGACTCATTTGTCTTTGAATATGGACAGAAAGCATAAAGAGAGACTGATGAAAGAAACTCTGTATGAGATAATAGACGGAAGGAGAGAAACTAGCAGAGGGAGAGACTCAGCTTTCAATACAACACAACTTGAGTACTCTATGTAGCATACAGCTGTCCAGTGTGTGTGTGTGTGTGTGTGTGTGTGTGTGTGTGTGTGTGTGTGTGTGTGTGTTCGTACGGGTCTTTGAGCCTCTGGTTGAGTTTGGGGAGGCCCATGTAGGCACAGAGCTCCTGGAAAAGAATCTTCACGAAGATCCTGCTGGACGACGTGGTGGTCTCCTCACTTATCCTGATACACTCCAACACCTGGCCGAGAGACATTCACAAGACACAGCACAGAGAGAGAGAGAGAGAAGAAGTGACATGGATTATGAGTTAAATCAATCAGAATAATTATATAAGAATAATGTGTGTTTAATCTTAGTTTAGCAGGTGTGTGTGTGTGTGTGTATCCTTACACTCCAGGGGACAGAGTCTGTGTAGAGGAGGTGAGCAAACAGTCGGGCAACGTTCCTCAGTTTGTTGGTCTCCAGTCGGTGAATGGTGTCGTACTGCTCAGCAAAGATCCCCTCAAAACTCTCCATGTACTCCTTCTTCAGCAGACAGAACCTCTGCACGCACACACGCACACACACACACACATATCAGATTGTGTACCATGTATCTAGATATCCATCAAATGGAGTGAGAGGGAGATTTTCACAGAATGAGGACTGTGGATAGTTTGACTTACAGCCAGTATGAAGAGATGGAACAATAACATTGACCAAAATGCACGTATGAACATGTGAGTATTGTTTTGAGACAGAGCTGAAAAATGTGACCCTATCCTTAATCATTCATCTATCAATGATAATCTCGTAGATGAAAAACAGTGTTGGGTTTTATTTAATACTCAAAAACTCTCTTTCATCACGACTGTGTCGGTGTAGTTCCGGAGTGACGACACACTTTTAGGGCTGAGTAACTCTAAAAAAAAAAACACACGACACACTACACACGGACTATAAACGGATTTGAAGATATTTGGTAGCCTAGCAACGGATGACGAGCAGAGTGGGACAGCAAAGTGTTGCTGGTTGTTCAGCAGCTAAAAAGTCTGTACGGCCTTCCAGAGGATGGAACATTTACATCAGGAATGGTTGTGTGCGGCTGGTTGTGTGTGTGTGTGTGTAGGTGTGTGTGTGTGGTACATTTCACAGCCAACTGTCTTGCTCACCAAGACTCAGTACGCTGCAGGAGCTTCTACTTTTTCATCGTCAATCTTTTGGATGAAGTTTTAAAACATCGTTTCTTTGTGTTACTAATCTTAAGGAATATATCTGTGCTAAAGCTAAGCTAGCAACCTCCAGCTCCAGTCATTAGACACACTCAGACACAATCTGACTGCTGAGAAACATCCTGCTGAAAGCTCAGCTGTGATGCTGCAGCTTCTTGCCTTCATTCAGGATCACACACTGCTGTTTACCGTCTTAATCTCCGGCTGCATACATTACTCCAGGTGAAAATGCGGCAACTGCGGGAACTTGCATTATTCATTATGTAGGCTCCAGCCAATTGGAGCAGGTGGTCATTCATCATGATGCTTTTATGTAAATAGCTTAGAATCAGTCTGCTGTCAGGAATTCATTTCAAACAACTGAATGTTGGATTAATTAAACTATCATGAAATATAAGGAAGTGCAGCAACAGTCAGCACAGCCTCCAGTAGTGAGACTGCATTCTTCTTCTATTGTTTTTTTTAAGGGCGAGGATGATACCAGTGTGGGGATGTTCTGTTCAGCTGCTCCTTGCTGCAGGGCTTTTGTTGCTTCTGCCTTCCGTTTGAAAATACTCTACATGTGTTCTGTTGGATTCGGGTCAAGGTTTGAGCAAGTTCACGGTTTTCACTTTCTTCTTTTAAAAAAACTCTTGTGTGACTTTTGCAGTGTTGTTCGGGATCATTGTCATCTTTTCAGTCAGTGTTCGGGTAGACCAACTTTTCATTCATAGTGCCGTCTATAAATATCATCCTCCTCTACAACCTTTGGCACTCATGCAGCCCCCGTATCAGCACACTCCTCACCACCTCCGTGTTTGACAGTCACTGTGGTAGTCCAACACAGGTCCACGCCAGACATGCTGGACCCCGTCTGATCCACACTGGGTTATTTTGGTTTCATCTGACTAATGAATATGCAGCCGGTATTCATCAGGACTCTTTTTCATGTTCTTTGGCAAAGTTGAATCTTACACTTTTGTTTTTGTCTGTAGAGGTTTGACTTAATGCAAAGTCACAAGTTTTATTATATACTGTATGTACATCCTAGTTCATACACATATACCTGTGTGTGTGTGTGTGTGTGTGTGCGTGTCTCACCCCGGCCAGCAGACCAAAGAACTTCTCGTAGGTTCTCTGTTGAGCGCAGCAGTCCAGGATCATGTTGCACAGCTCTTTCTGTGAACACAAACATCATATATGTTAATAATACATACAAACATTCAAAAAACAAACGTCATGTTAGCTGTAATAATGAAGCCTGCAGCCAGGAGGTGGAACATTGTGGTTGTGTTATTACACAACTATATATTGTATAGCTGTCATGTTGATAACATGAATGAACATCTTTAGCCGGCTGTGATGTGATTGGATGCTCTCTGAAAGCTTCCTGATAAATGCAGTGTAGTGCTGAGGCGAGGTATGACATCATCACTGACGGTATGTGATGTGTAGGCTATGGTTCATAGCAGGTTTCATCTGAAGCTTCATAGTAATGTGTGACTGGAGCAGCAGATACATCAGTTCAACTTTACTGCCCTACACTCACTTCTCAATCAGAAAAGGTTTGTGTTTACAACATTAATGCTTTGTGATTTCTGTGTATGAATATAAAAGTATGACTGATAAATGTTAATAATAATCAGAATCAGAATCAAGAAAGTGGGCCCTGGCTATGTGTGTGTGTGTGAGTGAGAGAGAGAGACAGAGCCTGTGAGAAAAGGGTGTCCAAGGACAAACATATTCAAAGTGTGTGTGTGTGTGTGTGTGTGTGTGTGTTCCAGCTGTTGTGTTGAGTGATTCAGTCCTGATGCTGATGAAACTCTGGTTGACAAGGTCATCAGCTCTGACCTCTCTCACACACACACACAGACACACACACACAGACAGTCAGTTTATGTCAATAGACTTGTGAGGGCCGTTGATGCAGTGTACAGCAGGTGTTTCCTCTCATGTTCTCTGTTGCTGCTACATTTAGGATTCCCATCAGTAAAAAAAAAAAAAAAAAAAAAAAAAAAAAAAAAAAAAAAGCTCTTAGAAGTGCAGACATGAGAAGCAGCAAATCCTCACATCAGAGAAGCTGGATCCACTGAATGTTTGGCATTTTTTTGCTTGATGAATAACTTCAAATGTTGAGTTATGTTGAGTTTGGCAACAGATTGATCTTCTGTCAATCATTTCACCACTACAGTCATAAGACATCATCATCATCATCATGTCCATCAGCTGCTCAACTGTGTTCAGGTCAAAGTTGATGGTTGAACTTCAGGTACAGAGTGAGAAGCTGAAGAAGAGTCTGCATGTTTGACCTGAACTGAATGACATATCAACTAAATGGGAGACAAAAATGTTCATGCTGCCTTCAAGTGGGACTCTTTTTTTGACGCCTTCAAATAAAAAAGACTCTGTCGTTCTATTTATTGGATTTGGGGAAGTTTAGAAACCCTAGAAATATTAGCAGACTGTGTTATGTCTGCTGAACACATTAGTTAGTCCTCATCCTGAAAAGCCTTTTCTCTGGAACACTCAAGTGAAAACATACTGAGCAGTGAAAACATACTGAACAGTGAAAACATACTGAGCAGTGAGTGGTAAAATAACTACATATATACACACACATACGCACAGAGCTGATCGTCCTCTGACACATGTGCTTTCTAACACTAACACACACACACAGCTGACCTGCAACTGTCAACGTCTGAAAGCCACCATTACTGTTACACATCCTGGCCTCAGGACCACACACACACACACACACACACACACACACACACACACACACACACACACACACACACACACACACACACACACACACACACACACACACACACACACACACACACACACACACACACACACACACACACACACACACACACACACACACACAGATGTGAATCTTACAAGCAAATGACACGCATGCAGCACACACTGTGAACTTGTTCATCAGCACCACCTTCTGGTCAGCAGTGTGTTTGGACATTTCACAGTAATGATTGACTGACTGACACAATTTTGCAGATTAATTCTCTCCATCAACTAATCAATTGATCAAGTAATTGTTGTTGCAGTGATTGATGTTTTTATTTCAGCATTTCTGCTTAACAACTGCTTTGTTTCAGTTTGTCTCAGTCCTGACGTGAACGTCGATACAAAGACTGCTCACATTTATACTCATTAATGAGCCACTGCAGCCTGACACATCTGACAAGTGTGTGTGTGTGTGTGTGTGTGTGTGTGTGTGTGTGTGTGTGTACTCACCGTCTGGGTGTCAGGAAAGTCCATCTTGATCAGTTTGTGAGCACACTCCTCAAAGTCCAAACTGCAGAAACAATCAATCAGTCAATGAGTTTAAAAGTGTAAATCAGTGAGTTCATGCATGTGTAATTGTGTGTGTGTGTGTGTGCTCCTGTTTGAGAAAATGTGACACACATACTGTACATAAAACACACAATCTGGTGCAGTGTTTCATCCTGGTCTCCAAACCTGTGAACAGCTCTTCAATAAAACCATGGTAACTAGGCTACACACACACACACACACACACCTTTAAATATTAGTCCAAGTCCATCAAATATAGCAGGAGCTGTAAATAACTGCCAACACCCTGGGAGACAAGTGACTCACTAAGTGTATGAGTGTGTATTCAAGTGTGTGTTATGCTGCACAAGTGTGTGTGTGTGTGTGTGTACCTTGACTGTATAGCGAGGTAGATGGTTCTTCTGAAAGCAACCAGGTTGACTTCTGTTTTATCAAAGATGGTGACCTTCTCACCTGAGAGGGGAGGAGAGAGAGAGATAGAGAGATAGAGAGAGATAGGTGTCCTTTAACTCTTAATATAGGCTTTATATTGCAATTCATCTCCATTTTACCTCCTAACTTTAAGCTTTATGTCAATATCAGTGTGATTTGTGAACTACTTGACTTTTTATTTGCCGTTTTAAAGCAGTGATATAGAGCTGCACTTCCATAAAGTCAGGGGACTTGTTAGAAACAGATTAAAGATAAAGTCAGTGATTCTAATCCAGTACACTAATTCAGCAAATATCTCCTCACAGTCTGTCAGCTGTCCCTTCTGTGTGTGTGCACTCAAAAGAAAATCCAGTGTTAATACACAGCACTGGCTCTGTAGATGGGCATGTAAACACAGTGGCTCAGAGTGAACCAAACAACACTATTCCTGCCAATCAGCAGGGGGCATTCGTGCTCATGCACAGGACAGAGGGGGGGAGTCATCAGAGCAGCTGTCTGTGTGAGGACATGACAGTCTCCCGTCTCCAGCCCCCGTTGAATGGTGGAGGGGGGGGCAGGCTGAGTAGTAAAATCAGCAGAATGATTTGAGAAGGACAAAGGTCAGCAGGTCGACCCGTCTGACTCACCTTCTCCCTCCTCATTCTCCTCTTCCTCGTCTTCATCTTCGTCACTGCCGTCTCCTTCTTCCCCTGAATCGCTGCTGCCCTCGTCCAGGATATCTGACGGGAAGTGGAAATGTGATTGGTTAAACTGTGACAGGAAGTGACGGCTGATTGGATGGTGAGTCTGTGATGTCTGTGTGCGCTCTCACCTCTTTTTATGGTTTTGTATTTCTCCTCATTCTCCTGGAAGTCTGGGTCCAACTTAAACACATCTAAGTGACACACACACACGGATTAGGGCTACATGTATCACATGTTTTCAGTCTCTAATAAAGAGTACAGACAGTTTTAGAGGCTGGTAGAGAGTCGTGTCCCTCTCTGTGTCTTACTGAGGATGTCCTCGGGGTTGTACTCGTCGTCCAGCGGCAGCATGTGGGTGAACTGGTCGTCCTCCTCCACCAGATCCAGGCCCTCTGGGATCACCGGATGATCCTTGAAACCGTCCTTCCTGATGGCAAACATCACCTCGATCATGTATTGGACCCTCTTATCGATGGCCGACTCGTGGAGGACGTTCCTGAGACGTTCAAATATGGCTGAAAAGAGAGAAAAAGAGAGACATGCTGATTGGCTGCTGATATCTGAGATCTATCTATTCGTTTTCACTTGTTTGGAGGTCCTATATATGATCTGTATGACGTCTGTAGTGTACCGTTGATTCCTCGGGGGGAGACCTCGGTCAGTTTGAGCCCACACTCCTTCAGGAAGGAGATGGCGACCTCAACGCTGTCATCGGTCGGACGCTCCAGCAGGAGAGTGAGCATCTCCAGACACAAAACCTCATGGGCCTGAGGGCGAGAGACACCGGAGCAGACACAGAGAGAGAGAGGGATGTAAAAACACCTCATTAGAGCTGAACATCAACACTGAAAGCCTTCATCAATAATGAAGTCAGACAGCAGGACCAACGTACCACGTTCTGGTTGATGAGGTGAGCCACAAACTTTGAGGCTGTCAGGCACTGTTGCTGAAAAACAAAAAGACAGACTGCTTTTAATACATCACTGACAACAACAACAACAACAACAACAGTAGGACACTTGTTGCAGATTTCAAGAAACATTTTGAAAGTTTTCACTGGTTGGAGAGTCACAAATGAAACTGTTTATTTACATTTTAAGTATGAATCTCTTATTGTTTTCTAAGTATTTCATTGGCTCTTGTTGATTAAAATCATCAAAGTGGCAGCTGAGAGGACTTTGTGCCAGGTACCTTAAGGTTGCGACGGTAGCTCCTCCTGAAGGTCAGGATGAGGCGTTTGAGGATCAGCTCTCCGATCTGAGGGAACTTGGAGTTGATGATGGCGACGACGGCGGCGTACACGTGAGTGAAGATGGGAGACGCCGCCTGAGCCTGCAGCACTGAGCGAGCCAGCAGACCTCTGACAAGGAGACGGGTTAAACAGACAGGATTGTCAGAGAGACAAGCAAGTCAAGAAAAGTTGACCAATCACACTCATCAGGAGGAGGGACTTAAACCAAGACAACAAATTGATCAATAGGTGTCAAAAAAAAATGCATATTGAGTGTCACGATGATGTGTGCTCACCTCCCCCTGACGATGTTCTCCTGCAGCAGCTCCTGGATGATGTTGACAATGTTGGAAACGTTGACTTTATTGATCAGACCGTTGATGGACTTCTTCAGAGCCTCCCAGCTCATCCTCTGATAGGCCAGGCTGCACGGGGGTGGGGGGGCGGGGAATTAGTTAACATCAACACAAGACAGCAATAGAACAGCAGGAGTGTAAAGTCCACAGGATTTATGATAATGAAGCACACACACTCACCTGCTCTTGTCACTGATTTGCTGCTGCATCATGCGCAGCCTGGCGGGGGGGATGTAAGCTCCGCCCGTCCTCGTCAGGATGGGGTCCAGCTCCTCCTTCTTCTTCTTGACTGGCGGCTCTTCGGCTGCCGCCACCGGTTCCCTGTCAGCGGGAGGGGAGGGAGAGCGACCCCGCCTCCTGTGATCAAACTCTGCATCCCGGTTCGTCCGCCGCTCGAAGCGCCTGTCCCTGTCGTCGTACCGATCATTGTAGCGATCCCTAGGTGAGACAAAAAAAAAAACAAAAACAACTTTTAATGACTAATTTTAAAAAGATCAAGACAACAGAACTTCGTGAAGTCGTCTCAGTCTGAACAGATTAGCTCTGACTTGACTTTTTAAAAGGGGATTACTCCTGGTTCAGTTTATAGGATTCATTCAAGCCAGACTTTTTATTATAAGCCTGGCTTTTCATTATAAGCCATACTATGGTTGATGTCACACACACAGCAACAACATGCACATCGACATGTTGCTGGTGTGGAACCTCTTCAGCATGAGTGAGGAAGACACAACGGTTGCATTTGGTAATAACTTTAAGACCAAAATAAGTCCTGGAGGAACAACTCTGAAAACACTTGGAACAACTAACATAATCACACACTTGAAGAAACATCACTGTGGTGAACATGCACCGTTTCCAGAAGAAAAATGTAAGCTATTAAAACAGTTAATGAACATTCAGTTGAATTTCAATAAGAAAATGCGAATCTGCAAAAATTGGAATCAAAATAGCGATCGCTGCATCTTTAAATGAGTCTTATCCTGAAGTAGTGGAAAAGCTCTGAAGCTCCTACTGTCATTGAATGGATGAATTTGAATGAATTATAGAAGAATATTACAGGTATATGACACAGAAAGGTTCTTCATTTTATTTTATTTCTTATTTTCCTCATTTTCATTTGTATTTTGTCTTTTTTTTTAACTATATTTAAAATAGAAATAAACTGGGGAAAGAAAACTTGGTTTCATATGATCTCTCTAACACATTCAACTAGCTGTGTGTTACCGAGCATAGCGTCCTCTGTCATAATGCTGCCGCTCCCAGTCTCTATCTCTGGACCTGGATCTGTCTCTCCCTCTGGACCTGGATCTGTCTCGCTCTCTGGATCTGGATCGGTCTCTCCCTCTAGACCTGGATCTGTCTCGCTCTCTGGACCTGGATCTGTCTCGCTCTCTGGATTTGGATCTGGATCTGGATCTGTCACGTCCCCTGGACCTGGATCTGTCTCGCTCTCGGGAGCTGGATCTGTCTTGCTCTCTGGACCTGGACCTGGATCTGGATCTCTGTAAAAACAAACAGTGTGTCAGCAGTATTTCTTACTGTTGTAACATGTGAAATTGAGGGTTAGGGATAGGCTGGACTTATACTATGATAAGCTAGCAGTCTCCCACCCTGAGCTTCAAATTTAACACACAGACATGTAAGACCTGACATAGGCCTATTTCCCAAAAAGCCGGACTGTTCCCATAATAACTTCAACAGTCATCCTTCAACCTCAGCACCAATACAAATACCTTTGCACCAGTGACTATGATCACATGCACACAAGAAATCAGGTCACCGAGTTTGCATGCAGCTTCCTTACTTTGATTTGAGCCACGCTGCTCCTCATCTTCCTCTGCGCCCCATGATGTTCATCCTCATCGTCACTGCTGCTGCTGTCTGAGCTGCTGGAGGCCGGGCTCCTGGAGGCAGGACGGTCTGCAGGACTGGCCTGGGGGGACGACCTCTCTCTGGGGCTTTTCTCAACAGAGTCAGCCTCTTGGGGTCTCTCTGCTGCTGGACTGGACCCCTCCTCTGACTGTCCTGAAGACAGACAGAGAGAGAGAGAGAGAGAACAGCGTTAGGATATCAGGTGGGTATGAACACTACAGCTTCTTGTACTGTTGCTACAACAATATGAGACAGCGCGAGCAGGTTTGACTCACCGCTGTGTTCTCTCTGAGCAGGACTGGGACTGCGACTTCTGCTTGGAGAGTCCATATCTGAAACAAAACACACACGACTTTAAGATGATAAAAACAATAACGACAAATTAACTCATAAATGAAAACACGTCTTTGTCAAAGTTTTATTTTATGAAGCATCCTTGTCAGAACACACAGAGTCCTCACCACACCTGCCTGACTGTATGTGACAAAATCATCTCAACTCAAAGCTCAACTAACACACGTTTTCCCCACAAAAAATAACCTCATGGACAGAGATGCAGTAAATGATGTTATCCAGTCTGTAATAGCTATGATAAAAATTTTTTAACTGTTATTATGTAAATGCGGTGATATCTACACACATAGAGCTCCAGAGGCAGCACTGCTGTTCTGTCCAGTAAAAACACCAGTTTTAAGTCATTACGTCATTTAAGACAGACTTAAACCCTTGAGGCAAATTCTAAAAAATTTAAAAATCAAGATATTGTTTCAGATTATTATCACATGGTTCATGAGCAAAGTTCAGGGCATGTTACCGTTTGAGATTTTCAAATTCATTATATTTCAGCTCTGTCTCAATATTAATGTCAGACAGATATATTGCCAGCATATGGACTGTTTTATTATTTTTGATAAACTGACCTTTTTTAACGATGTTTGGAGAGTTTCAGGTGATGTTTTTAAAAAAGAGTTAAACCTGTGACGTTCGACAACCGTCAAGACCAACCAACACTAGATGAAGTGACCGTATCTGATACTAATATCAACTATAAAAGGACTCCGAATGTCTAAATTAGTCATATAAGGTTACTTTGACCAAGTTATAAAAACAAAAACTCTACTTGTAACTACAAAACTATTTCCAACGAACGTCTGGTTTTAATGGCCATGTGTGTTTGGAAGAGTTACAGTTAGCACGTCTGCTAATGCTACCTTATCTCCAGTTAATTATCAGCTACCCTGTCGCTAAAACCGACCGTATTCTCAGAGATATGCTGCCTTCTTTTGCTAATCGGTCTATTTTTAGTCTTAATATCCTCTTACCGTTCTGTTTTCCGACGTTTCCTCCCTCCGGTAAATCACTGCCGTTATGGCGGAAAACTTCCTACAATAACCTTCAATACTTCCTGCTAGTCAGGGGTCACTTCCGGATTTCATCTCCAGTTTTAAAAAAGAGGTCTCGCCACCTGGTGGTGATCATCAACACCTCCTCCAAGGATGTTGTGTTTTCAGTTCCTTGTCAGTAAGGACAGGAAAACTATGAATTAGTAGAATTGATGAAGAGGCGAAATATTCTGTGCGTACTGCTGAAATTTAGCAGTTTGAACATTTGAAATAGTGGAAATATACAGAAGAGCAATAACAGAAGAATAGGAGTTTGTTTCGGTCTAGTTTCAGT
The DNA here is from genome assembly GCA_029490765.1 of Euthynnus affinis. Lineage (NCBI taxonomy): Eukaryota > Metazoa > Chordata > Actinopteri > Scombriformes > Scombridae > Euthynnus > Euthynnus affinis. The sequence continues at coordinate 1,769,684 of CM055850.1, read as the reverse complement.
TGAGTGTCAGTTTAAGTGTAAGCACCGACTGAATGACATTGTGCTGAAAGTTGTTGAAGACCTAACTGAAAGGAGTTGAAATGTGAGCCCAAGTGTGGTTTATTCAATAACAATATATCATATTTTATATTAAAAAAAAAAACTCACTGGAAGGTGTTATGAAGATTTAGTGTTTAAATGATCAACAGTCTTCCTCTCTCTCTCATACACCACACACACGTCACAAATAAGACAGCACTCAGCTGTACTAAAAATAAATACATCTTTATTATTCTTATCTCTACAGAGTGATCCATCCCTGCATCCCACGGACAAGACATCAATACAAAATACACATTATCATTAATAGACATCAATAGTAATTAAAAGACACCAACAGTCAGACAGTAAAGTGTAATTAGAAGTGTGTGAAAAGATCCTTGATCAGTCAAAAAAACAAAAAAAAAAACATGTAGAGCCTCAGAGCTCACAGTGAGTGATGGTCCAGCAGAGCAGAGTTTGTGATCAGTGAACATGGAAAAAAAAAAATCTACAAACACACGTTCAATAAATGGTGAAGATAAAGTGAGATCAAAAAGGTCCACTTAATGATGATTTGGAGCTTTCACATCATAGGAAATTCACATTCACAAATGATGACACCTGAGCCAGAGTCAACTGTTGGATAAAGACTGTGAGATGTGCCTGAAAAGCTCACAATTATTAGTAAGTGGACCTTGAGCTTAATATTCTCTTTACCATATATTACACCCAGAGGTCAAAAGTGAACATCCACGCACACAAAGTCAACATTTGTTTTCCAAAGTTCAGCTTTCAGTAGAATCATTTCAATTTCAATGTGAGTTTGTGTGGTAATTATCCATTATCCATGAATCATTGTTCCGTTAAGAGGATTTACAAGAGGTATTTAGGGTGTGTGTTTGCCTTGATTGACAGGTCTCTGAGCCTATCACGGCCACAGCAATGGCAGGCGCCGAATGCTTGTTTCACCTCAGCTCCTCCAAAGTTTTTGATTTTCTGGCTTTGATTACTGAAGGTATGAATCCAGAAACCTGTGTGACCACACAGACACTACAAATAGGCTTTAGTGCTTTAGAAAACAGATGTTCTGTAATCGGTCATTTGCGATTAATGAGTAATTAATCATTCTGTCAATCAGTTCTGTGCAAAGAGGAAGAGGAAAAATCTGATTTTCTCCCAATAAAACTAGTACGTTTCAGATTTGATTCTATTAGATGTGCAGGTATATGACCGTTCACAGGTGAAATGTAAGCAGGGATTCATTGGTAATTTATGAAGAATAATTTCAGTAATCAGTGTAGATTTTCACACAATATTGCACATGAACTTGTCATCAGACAGTGTGGAGCGAACATGCTAACACGGCCACGATTCGAGCAGCACTGCCCGCTCACCCATACATGGTCTGGTCGCTAAGCTCCTCCCTCTGACCAGTCATTACATCATCATCATCACCATCATCATCATCACTATCATCATGACAACTTACCAAAACCCACTGCTGCAGAGTAACCTTTGACATCTAAGCCTGACCTCCACATAACTTCATGACATCACATGCTGACCTGATCACCTGCTCAGTACCAACCAACACACGCTCAACAGTCAAACATTTTATGAACTCTTGTTCAGGATGCTGCTAAGCACAAGGATTGGAAACATGGGGTAACTGCAGGGCCTAGCTCCATCAAGATGGAAAAAAAACCTCCTCCATCAACTCCAAAGATGAACAGGTTTAGAAAATTTACTAATAAAAATATAAAAAAAAGGAGACATTGTGGTTTTAGCAGTAGTTAGCGTGGAAGCTATCTGTCAACCAACAACAACAACAGGATGCAGTGACCATGTGGCATCTCAAAAGTTTTGTCCTCATGTAAATGAGACAGGTTTGGAGGCCCTACCTATCTACTGCCTCTGGGTAAAACAGTTAATGCTAAATTCACACAGCGTGAGCAGAACAAAGAAGGCTTGGAAAAAACCTCATATTATTCCAATTTGGGAGCATTCACTGCTAGCATTGTAGCCACATGCTTTAAATAGCTTTAGCAGTGTTAAGTATTTGGAGTGGTTTGTTAACAACACAGTGTACAGCTGCTTTTAAATGAGCTGAACACACTGTATTACCGCCAGCAGTGGTGGCTTTGCAGTCATTTTGGCAACATTTTGACACATCTGTAGTTGATTTCACAGAGTGGGAGGTGTGACGTCAAAGTGGCGTTTCAAGAGAATTTCAGCAAAATATCAGCGTTTTAAATCAAAACTGTATTTATTAAGTTAAGTTTTGTTGCTCATTTATTTTAGCTTAAATTTTCATGAACTTCCACAATGAGTTAGGTTAAGGCCCAGATAACCTGTACCATTTTCATAACAGACATTTTGACTCGTCAAAGCAGAAGGAGCACAAATAATAACATTAACGATGGCTATATTGCATTTAGGTGAGCCAGTCCCAGGCTCTGACATGGCTTACTGGGACAATTAATGGACTGGAGACCATTGTTAATGCTGTTATTTAAACTTGTGTTTCTCCAGCTTTGACCAGTCAAAATGTCGGCTATAAAAGGATCTGTATATGCACACTGATTCAAACAAAGTGTCATGTACATGCCTGTATATAGCACCATTGATTAAGCAAAATGAACAGCTGTACAGTAGTGGTGCTGGCTCGTCATGGCGTCCTACCTCATTCACAGCTTTTTGTCTTATCGTCAAGGATGTAACTACCATTGAAGACACAGGACTGTCTTCAGAAATTTGGTGAATTTGTGTAACTACACATTTAGGCTAATTGTCTTAACATTTGACTACAAATCAAAATAAAAGAGACCTAATGGGATTTAGTATTGTGCACCTCAGGCTTTGAAAGAACATTTAGATCATAGTGTAGAGAATAAAACTCACAGAAAATATACTTAAACAGTAAATTAATAAATAAAATGTGAAATGTTGTGAAAAAAAAGTCTATTAAAACATTTCTTACATTGGTGGGATTCTGCTGACATCAGTATTTGAATAATCCTGTCTATAGGTTTCCATATAGTACAGTTCAGCTGCGGTCTCTCTGCAGCTGTTAAAGATCTTAATAATGGACTTGTGTTATTTCAGCCCGTCAGCTAAAATGAATGATTTACTCTCTGTGTGAGACAACTTCTGGCACACTGGAGCTTTTAAACTTCTCACTTGAAAACGCTGAAAAAAAGTGAACAGCGATCTAAATATGTGCAGTCGACTGACCAGCAGGGGGCAACGTCACACGAGAGAAATCGCAGAAAGTGACAAGATTCTACTGTGGAGAAGGTGAGAGGAAGAGGAGCACAATGACAATGATGATGACAATGATGATGATGATGATGGAATGTAGACAGTCGCAGGATCATAATCCTGTAATTGTATACCTTAAAACCCTCTTTGAACCTTTTTTTTTTTTTACAGAAAGGTGAAATGTGCATGGAATGAGTAACTTTGAGGAGTAAAAAAGCTCAGTTTGACCCTCTGCAGATTCTGCTCTTATTAATGATTAAGGAATGTAACCCCTTACTAAAAAGGCATGAGTGCATAGTTTAAAAAGATAGCTCTGGTATTTATAGCATTTTATAAGGAAGTTGGTCCCTTATCTGTTGTTCTGATAACACGTTAAAGGGTCAGTTCAGCCAAATTACTAAAAGACATTCCTCACTTACATCTGCTGTTTGTTGCATTTTTTTTGTGCAATAATTGTTAAAAGGCTGTGAACGCCACATATTCAATTCGATTGTTCACCGTTGTATTGAGGTGGAGGCGGGGGAAAATCATTGATGGATATCTCAAAACCAGGATAAATAATACCAGCAACACAAGAGGAAGTTTTTTTGGAATGTAGGTGAACAAACCCTTTAACAGTGGTGGCTCGCAGCTGTGGACGGAGCTGCTGTAGTACTGAACAGTCACTACTGACTACATTTAACCCTGATCAGTGTGTAGTGGTGGTACCGGCGGTAGCGCTGTTAGCAGTACTAGTGGCATTACTGGCAGTGGTAGTAGTTTAAGGCCTGGCTTTTGATCACAACAGGTTAGAAGAGAAGGAAATGGACGTGAGGAAAAGACGACACATCGTTGACAGTTCACGGGGATGTCCTGGTCCAGACTGGTGTTCCTCCCAGCATGCATCACAACACCTCAAGTAGAACCAACCAGACATGGAAACAGCAGGGCAGGGCCACAGGTGGAGTGGTTGGGGGTTAATAACATGCAGGTGATGTGTTCGGTTCATCATCAGTGTTACAGACATACAGTGTTACAGACACATAGTGTTCCACACAGACAGTGTTACTGTGCTATACAGTGATACAGACAGACAGTAGTGCTGTTCAGGCTGTGGTTACTAAGGCTGAAGGTGTGTTGCCGTGACTACAAGGGGTGTTGTCTAGCCGGTAGGGGGGACCGCCGTGGTGACACCGCAGCCATCAGCTCGCTGAAGATCTCCCGTCGGACCTCCTGCGCCACGCTCTCTCGAATCTGGAAAACAACAGAGAGGTCAGAAAGATGACTGCAGTCATCACTCAGGTCCTGTTTAAACAGATGCATTGTGGGAAATGCTGGGCTGGACTGTAGTTTATGCCTTTTGGATATACAATGGTCCGCAGTCCTCTGGTGGTAGAAACTTTCTGAGACACTAGAATGTGTTTGATATTTCTCTGAAACGAAGTAAAAACGTCTAAATATACTGTTGCTTTACTTCCTCTTCCTCTTTACTGATGTTACACACACGTGGATTGTTGCCTGTGCTGTAGTGTGTATGCTCTTGCTTTTGTTATCATGTAATTATAATCAGGGAATTTCTAAAGGAATGTTGACACCTGTTGTATTTCATGGACCAGTGCGTTTACTATGAGGTTACCTCTCTGATGAGCTGCTGCAGGTTGTCCACTCTGACTTCTCCTACTGCTCCCTCCTCCTCTGGTACTTCTCCTCCTCCTCCTCCTCCTCCTCCTCCTCCTCCCCCTCCTTCTCCTCCTCCTCCACCACTAACCCTCCTTACTTCTTCCTCCTCCTCTTCCTCAGTGTGTGTGTTGGGTCGAGGAGGGGGGGCGGGGGTTAAGTTGATTGATGCCCGGTACACGCCTCCTTCTCCTCCTCTTCCTCCTGCTGCTGCTCCTCCTCTCACTGGACTGGAAGATCGGGAGGAAGTGTTGGTGGAGGGGGTGCGGCCGTCATAGCTGAGCTCTGATTGGAGGAAGAGCTGCTCTCTGAGGAGGTCTGACACCTGGGCAGGCAGGAAAAGATTGTACACAAAGAAACTCGAGCATTGTTGGCATCGTATAACAAAGTGAACCTGCTGTGTGTGTGTGTGTGTGTGTGTGTGTGTGTGTGCACACTGACCGGCTCCATGGCTCTCAGTGCAGAGGCAGTGGACAGACTATCAATACTGCTGTCGCTCTGGAGAGCCTGAGGAAGAGAGCAGAAGTCACAACATTACTGCATCACATCATGTTTATCTGTTTAGCTGCAAGTCATAGAAAATGTCTCAAAATGCATTCATATGTATGTTGTGTGTTTTATATGTATATACCCATTACAATCTATTTATATCTTGAGTTGTGTATGTATGTAGGTGATGATATATTTTAAAAACAGAACCTATTAGAATGATAAAATCCTAGACTCATTCCGTCTTGTCCCAGGTATTTTCACAGACCTTCAACCGTTTAAGCTCCCTGTAGTGGGTGTGAGGTGTGAGGGAGTATGTGTGTGTATTTGCATATATATATATATATATATATATATATATATATACCCTGCGTGGTGTGTGTTCCATCAGTCTGTCTTCCAGCTGTTGTTCCAGCTCCTGCAGTTCCTCTCTGACTGCTGACCTCAGAGACTGAAGCTGCTCCATCTCCAGCCTACACACACACACACATAGCAGGTTCACTTTGTATCCTAGTATCACTTATCATAATCTAGATCACTATGGGGCACATGTCTGTTTGTGTGTATGAGTCACCTGTCAGCGGGACTCAGGTGTTTGTAGACCAGAGCCTGCTGTCGGATGATTGACAGCTCTAGGTCCATCATCTGACTGCGGAACAAGTTCAGACTCCGCCTCTTCTGTTGAAAGTCTGCCAAAGACTGAAAAGAGTGAGAGAGAGAGAGAGAGAGAGAGAGATAAAAAGAAAGACACTTAGACATGATGATAACAGCACTCCACTCTGCGTCATACTGCAAACTAACTAACAGAAGTATATATACATTTTAGGTTATGTAATGCTAGTACAGTATGTCAATGTTCACATCATATATTCTGCCTTCAAAAGGGAACTTGTGATTTTGTCGTACAAGTTAAGTAACAACTATACATAGTGAGATTACTATCATCTCTGGAATTAACCCTCAACTTCTCTACTGTGTCTACAGACTGTTACACAGTACAGAAGTGACCAGCAGCTGATGGAAAAATATAGAAGTGACAGGGGGGATGAGAGTACCTGGTGGCTGGGCAGAGGTGCTCTGCGCTCACTGAACACGTCTGGAGTGTTGGCTCGGCTCTAGACAGAGAGAGAGACAGTGATGTCACGACAAGAATGGAGAAGCTTGAGCTGACCTGGACTAATGATACAGGTTTTAAACAGGCAAACAGTAAAATTATGACCCAAACTGTCTTGTTCTAAATATCCACCACAGCTCAAAGAAAAAGTTTGACATGTTTTGGATATATGTTTATTCACTTTCTTGCAAATAGTTAGATGAGAGGATTGATACCATTCTGTATGCTGTATGCTAAAATATTAAGCCATCACCTCTAAAACTCACCAATCGACATGTTATATCTCATTTGTCTAATCCACAAAAAACAGAAGTATAACAAAAAAACACCAAGACTGAAAGAGGACTAACCTGGCTCAGACTCTGAACCGTTCCTCTGATGTCATGCAGAACTCTCCTCAGCTGCATCTCAGTACTGGACAGGCTGTGGCTGGGGCCTGGACCTGGAGCAGCAGCGGGAGCGAGACCTGGGTGGAGGCCGTGACCTGGGCCGAAGGCTGAGGCCTGGCCTGGGAGGAAGCCTGGGGCAGGAGGAGCGTGTTCCCGGTGGAGGCTGTGTTCCGGGGTCAACTGGGTGACAGGGTGAGGATACGCCAGGTGTGGGTTCATGTTATACCCATGGTAACCAAGGTAAGGTGTGGCAAACGGTGAGCTGTGAGGACTGAGGTAAGGCAACTGATGACCGTAGGGGTAATGGTAGCCCTGGTGGTGCATCACAGGACTTCCTGGATGCAGGTTGCCAAGACTGATGTGATGAGGAGCTGTGGAAGAGGGTTGATGCAAGTTGGAGAGGCTGCCGTGCTGGGGCATCGGAGGAGATGTGGGTTGGTGGAGACTGGCGAGACTGGAATGATGGTTAGGGTGGTGGTGATGAAGGAGGTTGGGAAGACTGGCATATGGATGCAGAGGGGAGGGGTACTGTGGGGGAGGGTTCAGGGCGAAGGGGTACGGGTTTGGGTTGAGGCTGGGACTGGGATTGGGGCTTGGGTACTGAGCTGTAGGGTTAGGGGTGGGATAAGGGAACATCATCTGTCCTGAATTCCAACTTTGCTGGTTTTGGTTGGGGCTCATGTTCTGTGGGAACTGGCCCAGCTGCTGCTGACCACCAGAGGAGAGATCAGGAACACTCTGGGTGCTCCAGGAAAGGGCTTGGCCTCCTGGTGACCAATCAGGAGGAGGACTGGGACTCTGCAGCGAATGCGTTGACCGCATCAGGTAGCGTGGGATGGGTGTAGGGGGGACGGGAGATTCAGTGGGGAGCCTTGGTGGTTTGTTGTTAGAACCAGAAGAGGAGGAGGCATGGTTTACGATCCGAGTAGAACAACGATTGGTTTGACCTTCCTCCTCTTTCTCCTTCTCCTCCTCTTTGTCTCCACCGGTCTCATGGGTGTATCTGAAGGAGTACCTGGGCTGGGTGCAAGATGACTGGCCTCGCCCAAACTGGATCCTGACAGAGGACACTACCCTGGCGGGCGACAGAAGTGAGGAGGGCAAGGAGGAAGATCTCTGCAGGGGGATACCACCTCTTCCTCGTCCTCTACCCGGGATTTGGGACGTCTCACTGGGCTGGGGGCCTTCACTCGGCTGGTCCTCTCCGGTTCGGTCTAGAACACCCATGACTGGAGAGGATGGAGTAGGGGGACGATACGAACCATCCAAGCATGCATGCTGGGCCCTGTCGTCAGCACACGCTCCCTCAGCGGATGCTACCGTGTCTGCGGTGGTCTCGGTCTGGTTTTGAGCGAGTTCCGGTTCTTGTCCCGAAGCAGACGGACTCCTGGGAACCTCTAGCTCTGGGTCAGTCTGGTCCCCAGTCTCAACCAGCCCCTCATCCCGGTTCTCATCCTGCTGCGCTCCCACTGCTCTGTTCCTGGGGAGCTGGTGGGCCGTGTACTGCGGAACCTGCTCCGAGATCCTCTCGTGCTCGTCTTCTTCTGTGGAACTACTCCTCCCATCATCCTCAGCGGTACCACTAGGCTCTGTCTCCTCCTCTCTGCTGGATGGCAGATCAAACGCTGGTTGGTCCAGCGCGAGGGGCGTGGCCACATCTTGCGAAGGATGTGATGTCACAGTGGTCTCGCTATCACAGCTGTCACTGCTCTCCTGCACCTAATTACAATTAACAAATTAATTAATCAATTTTAGAAATGTGTCAAAGGTTAAAGTACTTGCTGAAGTGTTGAAAAATGTCTACTGTGACTGATATTATATCAAATATGACATTATTATATTGTTAGTATTGATGCATCAATGTGTAAGCAACATTTTACTGTTGTAGCTGGTTGAGGTGGAGCTAGTTTTAATTACTTTAACTATAGTTAAGTGGAGTCAAAAGTACAATATTTTCTTAAAATAGTACTTATCTACAGTACTTGAGTAAATGTACTTAGTTACTTTCCACCACTGTTAACTAAAGCTGAGCAGAAGTTGAAGCTGTGAAGTTGTGAGATCATTTGTTCCAGACCGGGTTACGAGCTTTCATTACAAACATTGCAGTTCACTTGTGATTAATCTGCGGGGATGTTTGTGTCGGGCGTCATAAGGCTCTGACTGGAATCATATGAGTCAGTTCACGTCATTTAAAAAAGGCCACAAAAGTGGCGATCGTAACTGCGTCACAGGGGGGGGGGAGAGACCTCTAACAGAACACACAGACAGACCTTAAGGTAGCTGGATTCAGCGGAGGGCTCCTCGGCAAAACCGCTGCTGTCTGACTGTTGACTGACGGTCCTCAAAAGGTCTGAGAGAGACAGAGACGATGAAACGTTATGGTTATTTCTGCAGTACTACGTCTGTCCAACAGGTGGCAGAGTAGACTCATTTATTCTGAGCCTATAGGGATAGGTCAGTAGCTGGGATCAATGGAGACACGGAGACGAGTTCTTATTGTACAGAAACAGATTGCATACTCTCTGCTCTACTGGATAGGACGGCAAAAATGCAAAAAAAAAAGAAAAAAAAGTCTTACAACACATACTGATTAGATCATTTGTGGATTGAATATACATGGCAAGAGTTTTTCTCCTGCAACAAATAAATGACTGATATTATTAATTAAACTAAAGCACATTTTGAACAGTTTGAACAAAGGCCTGTTGAGGGAGCTGTGTATTTGAAGCAGGCCAGTCTAACCCTGTTGTAACAGAAGCCTTTATCAAACTGTAATAGTCTGTTTTGTGGAACCGGAATAAGAAAATATAAAAATATAAACCTGACACTCAAAATCAAGTCTGACTTGTACAGAGAGTAAAAAAAAAATAAAGCTTCTCCAAACAATAACAGAGGCTTATGTGCTGTTACGGTCTTTTGGTTTTACTTTAAAGTGTTTAATAATGAATATTTTTAGGGATCTATGGATGGCGATGTCTGTCTGTCAATCCACCACATGAACAACATTGTGCTGCTAATACTTCATTTTTTAATAAAGTAACCTTTTGATGAGAGTAATATTATTTGTAATGGAAATCAAAATGTTTTTTTGTTTTTTTTTTTTAAAATGCTTCTTTCACCACTGACTTTGTTATACAGACAGAAATCCTTGCTGAATGAGTCTAGTCTAAAATGACTACTGAGGTCTAGGTTTTGATACCATACCTATATTTGATGTAATAATACTGTTGATACATTTCTGGCATTGGGAGTTAGACAAGCGTCAGTAAACTGGCTAGAGGTGCCACATTTAAAGAAACAGTTTGACCTTTTGGGAAATGTGCTTTCTTGGCCAGGCACAATGTCTACCAGTCTTTTTCCATTGGCACTTTTGGCCATGGCCAAGTCAAACCATGCTGTGTTGATGTGCACGATTACCGGTTTCAACACACCAAGTCACGCCGAGTTGCACCCAAGATGGACTATCTTGGGTCAAAACATGTGCGACCTGCGTTGAAGTGGGTTGCGGTAACGTCAGATGGACTTCATCATTATTTGGGGACACGCCAATCAACTTCCGGGTTTAGCCCTCCGTTTATTTGAATGGGGATAAAATGATTCAATCATGCAGCAATTCCAGACTTTCCAAATGTTATCGGAACCTAATGGATCAAATTCTGATAGTGAAATGAGTCATTTCCCAGAGGTAGCGACACTCAAAAAATGTATCCACCGTTTTACAGTCGCTCCTTTGTCCACTTGTCAGAACCGTGGATGTATAATCAGAACCGGATAGGGCGCCGCCGCTCAGCCTTGCGGCCAATTTTTTCCTAGTGGTCAGTCATGGTATTGCAGTAAAAATTCCCACTGTGGCCCAAAAAGCATTTTCCCCCATAGACCACCATTCTAAAAGAGACACCTGTAAAACTGCTGACAGGACCCCTCAAACTACAAACAACGTCAATTATGACTCTTTCTATTATGGATTTTTGATCCATGGAGGTCTTGTATTTGCAAAACTTTCTTCAAGCCAAGAAAAGCAATTTAAAAATCCATGATGTCATCACAATGTAAAGAGGATCGAGGACTATGAGGACTAAGGACTATGAGTCTCTGCAGGTTGCCTATCAACCTCACCGTGACAACAAGACTCCAGGATGTCACTGTGCACATAACTCCCTCTAAAATCACTTTGGTTTCTGTACAGATTAAACCAACAAGATATTACATGTTAATTAGTGAGCTTTAGAGGTGCAGATGGACTTTGTTACCTTCAGACATAGACAGGCATTATGCTAAGCTAACCTGCTGCTAGGCTTCAGCTTGATGTTTAATGGACAGATAAAAGAGTGGTATTAATCTGACGCTCTACATGACAGCACATAAAGATATTTCACAAATTGTCAAACTATTCCTTTAACATGATCAGTTTGGATAATTTCTGAAAAAATCGTACAGAAGCTTCTGAATTAAGGTCAAAGGTTAAATGAAGTTCCGAGTCAAAGGTTGAAAAAGTTGAATCAGAGGTTAGTGTGAACTCACCGTTGTTTCTGGAGGTTCTGGATGGCAGAGCCTCATCTTCATTACTCTGAATCTGAACAAAAAAAAAAAAACACACAGACTGAATTTTAAAAGAAAGAAATAACGAGCTGCTGAGGTTCAGTATCTTACACTAACAGGTCAGTCTATCGGACCACAGCACTGATGCTACTACTGATACACCGGCTCAAACGGGCTTGTTCCCCTGCAGCAGCAGAACTTCGAAACGCTCTTCCGTCACCAAACGCGTACCTCCTCCATGTCGAAGGAGTCTGCGTTTTCTGTGCGCAGCTGGGTGAGTTTAGGCGGGACCAGAGTGGGAGGAGCTTTCTCTGGAGTTGAGGTCAGGTTCTTCTCCTCTCTGATCGCCTGGGTTCCCTTCTCTGTTGTTCTCTGATCGGCCGCCCCGTTGGCTGCGGTTCCGGCGTCGCTCGGTTCAGGACTGTTGGGAGGTGAGGTGTCAGTCAGTTAGTCAGGAAAGTAACATGCATCCAATATATATTTGTGCAGCAGGACTTATTTCTCCCTCTGATGTATCCAGTGAGCCTTAGGAAGGGTCTGACTAAACATGTGGAAACACTGGACTAAACTACCTAACTGCAGGTAAAGTAGTTCCAACAAGCTGATGCATTAGTATTAACAAGCTAATAATGTCATTTATAATAATAATTTATGTACCAAAGGGGCATTTTTAGGGGTACTTTTCCTTTTGGCACATTTTTCTGATGCTTCTGTATTTCAAGTAGGAGTTTAAATGTAGGACTTGAACTCATAAAGTATTTTTAGATTGCTGTATTGGTGCTTTTTCCACCACTGCAGACTGGTATAAATATTAGCTGTCTGCCCATGAATACCTGTCGTCTGTGAGCCGATCTGTTTCTCCGTCCCCGCCGGTTTCCTCGTTAACCGTCGCCAGAGGACAGCTGTCTTTCTTACGAGTGTGTTTCTGGTGGTCAGAGTCGGCGCCGCCACCGTCCTGTTCTGGACCGTTGTGAGCGTGACCGTTGTTGAGTGTGTGATCGGAGTGGGCGTGTCCGTTCAGCTGCGTCTCCCGGTGCGGTGTGTGCGCTTCAGATGACTCGGGGGAGGCCATGAGCAGGTTGTGTTTGCTGAGGGTCTTCTTGAGGAGTTTGGCGGCGTTCAGCGCCGAGCTGCTCCTCTTCAGACCGGGAGACGGCTCCTCGCTGACTCCTTCGACCTTTTCTCCACCTAAGGGAAGAAACCGGACAGACGGATGAGAACAAAAAACATCATTCAAATGGATTGTTTAGTTCTTTAACAAACTGTCATTTATATACGTTTTCATTGATAGAATTACAGAAACTTTTTTTTCATTCAGTCAGATAAAAATCAGTTTGGTGGATTTTAAACTGTTTAAACTAAAATGTTACAGATTTTCTTTGACTGAGACAAGACTAAAATGTACAGAGCTTTCAATGTTTTAAAACTTACTATGATTAATAAATGTCCTAAGCTGTAAAAGTGAAGTGACTGCACTTATAGACAGTCATCCTGTCTTTAAAGCAAAGAGCTCATTTTTCTTCTAAAGTTTTGGCTGTCCTACTTGTTTTTACTAGTTTGAGGACTTCTCGGTTAACTGAGCCAGTTATCAAAACACCAAATGCAGTGCAGATTTATCATATATCCTCCACTGCTGTGTGTTTGATTTTGCTATATAACAGCCAGTGATCAGTGTCAGACTCTGCTATGGCTCTGTGCTCCGTGTAAAATCTACCATTCTTTAACAGAGACATGAAACTAAAAAAAACAAAACTGTCCTCTATCTAACTTTGTTCGTCTGTGGACTTGGTGTGGTTGCCATAGTTACCTTGGTCCCTGGAGCTGATGCGCTGGACAGGCTGACCAGAGACCTGACTGTAGAGCTGGAAGAACTCATTGGCTACTGTGGTTAAAACCTCGATCTGACGGAAACGACCTGAGAGAAACACACAGGGACAAAACAACGGTTAAAAAGTGCTTCACAGAGGAGGAACTGAGACACACAATACAATATGTATCCAGAAAATATGAACTTGTTAACACTAACCAAAATAAAAGATGCTTCTTTAAAATTGTATTAGATTTAGAATAAGGCTGTTCTAAAGTTGAGGAACATGGACAACAGCCTATTGGAGGGTTTTTTCTGTTTTGATCTGAGCTTGGATAGCAGTTTCCCCCTGCTTCCAGTCATGTTGCTAAGCTAAGCTAACTACATAATGGATACATCTGTGTACTGGACGCACAGAGATGAGATCATCAGACTCTGGGTAAAGGCCCTGGTACACTTGGTGATGAAGTTGGCAGTCGGGACCTAAATTGCACTGTGAGACACCTTCAACAACGACCAATTTTTGACTGTGTCAGACATTTAGGACCAAAGTCTCACTGTGTGTTCAGACAGACATATAAAGTCAGACCAGGCCTGGGGCAGTGCAAACTGAATCACGTTGATGTCATGTCTTACAAAGCAAACAGTCTGACTACAGCGTGAAAAGAAGCAGAACACTCACCTGATAATCAGACTGAATTCTCATTTCATTTCATTTATTCAGCCCGACATCGTGTTCATGCCGGTCCATTTCTAGTTGGGTGTATTTCATGTTTTTTGTTCTAATGAGTAGAAGCTGTGGTAGCTGCTGCTAAGATTGGAAAATTAAAGGAATATGTTGATTGAAGAGTTATTCAACCTTGTTGAGCTCATCTACGCCTGCATCATTTTCATGGATGTAGCTATGTTGTAGCTGGTTGGATGTTTCTTAGTGCTTGCTTTTTTTTTTTTTTTTTAAATAACACACTCCCCCTGAAAAGATCCATCTTAAAAACTCATTCGGTGACATCTTCAGCCTTATGAAGATGAAGAAGTCTTATCTATCTCAACTTACAGATCACTACAGAATAAACTACTGGATTCTTATTATATAGGAAGTATTAGAAGTAGGAAGCATAAGGGAGTGATTTTGGACACAGTCAGAATAAGGCACTTGTATAGTAGCACTAGTGTAATGACACAACCATTCATTCTTGTAAAAAAAAAAAAAAAAACTGATGAAGTTTCAAATTTGCAGTAAAAGACTAAAAAAAGCACAAAGCTTCATGTTGGGAGTAAATACAGACATCAGAGAGTCACTGCTCCTTCTTTCCTTCTTCTGCGGTTGTGTGAGTCAAGCTGTCAGTCTTGTCTCTAACAGGATGATGACTTGCATACTCTCCTTCCTTCCGTACTCGTTCCTCCACCCCTCCATCCCTCACTGTCTAAATACTTGTCAGTTTGTTATGAAATGCAGACATCTGTCTTCTGTCCATCGCTCTGTAAACACTTCATGACTCTCTCTGATGTCATCACCTGAAATACCGCGCATGCCTGCTCTCTCTTATTCTCTCACCTCCATCTTGACCTTTAATTCCTTAAAAAACAAACTTGAAGAGGCTGAAGAATGTCATTGTTGGCACTTGGTCTCCAAACTCCCAATTTTGGTGATTTTCATTTCTTTCGTTTCAGCTGAAACGCTGCAACTTCCTCTTCAGGTGAAAGAAAACTCCTGTAACTACTGTTACAGTGCTTCTATACTATAGTCAACTATGTACTGTAAACCCTGATGAACTCAGACATGAACAAATAAGTCCAACATGCATATTTTGACATTTATGACAGTAAGAAACACAGACAGCAGACATACAACTAAGCCACACACACAAGAAACAATCTCTAAAACAAGCTCACTAAAAATAAAGTAAAAAAAATGTCATTTCTTCTTTTCAAAATTGTTTTTATATCAAAATCCTTCACTTTTCTTTAAATATTACTGAATGTTAGCAAATTAGCCACCCCCACCCATCATATAAAACTGCAGTTAGTACTTCAAGTTTTTGGGATGCAGTGGGTCAGCAAGCGAGGAGCTCTGGCTCTGAAAAGTGAAGCCAATGTGGGAGTGACTTAAACCTGCAGTTTTTCTAATGGCCATCAGGGGGTCCACTGCTTCCAAAAAGATGTCAGATTGTATGGAAGTCTATAAGAAAACCATCCTACTTCTCACTTGATTTATTACCTCTGTAAACAGTTTCCTAACGAGTGTCTCAATCACTAGTTTCAGGTCTTCTTCAACATCATGACGTTCAGTTTGTAAATTATAGTCCCATTTAGAGTAAAATAGACAATAAAAGCAGGCTATGCTTAAGGGCGTGGCTATATGTTGGTTGACAAGTCGCTACCACAGTGATAACGTTGGTTAGGCAACACAACCCGAGCAGGTTGAAATGTGGAAGTGTCAAAAACTGCAGTTCCTTGAATGGCCACTTGAGGCTGGCTCCAAAAGCGAGTCAGTCCCCATAAACGCCTATGTTAACATGCCCAACTTCACGGTAGAATTATTTCCCCTTTTATGACAACTGTATGGGGGGTGAATTTTTTTATAACTCACTTTTTATTCAGCTGTAAAGTTCTGCATAATGAAGGACATGACTGCTTTGAGTGACAGGTCCGCCAAGATGGCGATGGCCGGAGCAGCTCATCTTGAGCTTCAAAACCGCTCTTCAGAAATCAACAGGTGACGTCACAGTAACTACGTCCATATTTTTATACAGTCTATGACGTAACTATGACGTAACTGTCGCTATTTCAGTGTGTTTTCAGCTCATGAAAGTTAATTGTAACATTTTGGTCACATAAAGAAGTCTTGTTCAGTGTTTGGTTGTACTAAAGGACCCTCTAAGGTGTTGGATGATCAGTTTATCCAGAAAGTACATTTTGTTTGAATGGGTTTAAGCCTGTTTTTCACTAGCAGAAATTAGCATTAGCATTATCACAGTTAACCATAGACTGTAAACGAACTGTGCTAAGCAACCTAGCAGCTAACCACTAGTGTTAGGGTTAGCACGAATATGGTGACAAGCAAAATGCAAACTCAGGGCTTCAAAACGTCGAGTCCACAAGCTAACGAGTGACGTCACAGTGGCTGTGGTCTTTTTTTTTTTTTTTTTTTTTTTTTTTTACAGTCTATGCTTTCATTTCTTCACCCACATATTTCACATCACAGAAACTAAAGACTTTTGAACTTCAGTTTCAAGGTGACTAAAAGTAATCTAGCAGAAGCGTGAAAATGAAAATGAACTTGAGTGACTCTAATAGAAGCAAAGGACGCTGGAATGAAACTAAGAAGACGAACACGTCAGACAACATGTGAATGAATCCAAAAGAAATGAACTATTAAAGCTGCACTAATAAATAATACATGGCCAACTAACTGGCAGGAATAATTTTACATTACCGCAGCGTGGCCAACATCAATTCTTAAAAAACCAAACCAAAGCTAAGGGGTCCTATGTGCTTATGTTACGTGTTTATGTGAAAGAATGAACAATGGACAATAGCTATATCATAATCAGACTTTTCTACTCAGCCTCAACCAATATTTTCTATTTTAATAATGTATCCAGTGACTCCCTGTAATGTGAAAGGAGTCATTCGCGGCATTGCATTTTTTTTTTAGCTTTAAAATGAGCTAAACGATTGTGAAAGAAGCTCCAAATAAAAGAAGTTAAAAGAGATAGTAAAAAAAAAATGATTGTGTCTGAATTACAAAGCAGTCAGTCAGTTATTTCAGTCACATCTGCACACGACTACAGAACATGAACCTCTTATTACAGCAGACATGTGTGATGATAGTTATGCTGTGTGTTTCCTGCTGACTGCTGACTCCGCACTAATGCTCATTCGGAGGATCCTAAAACAGGAAGTGAGGAATAAGAGAAAACGACACGTACTCCTTTTTTTTCTCTCTCTCGCTCTCTCTCTCTCTCTCCATCCCAAGAGATTCTTTCTGTTGGTGAGAACAGAGCTTACATAACAAACAACAACACACACACGTGTCCCGGATCTGGGGAACCGATGGAGGAGTATGAGAATGTTCTGGAAAAGAAGAAAGCTTCCAGGAACCACAGAGAGACCAGAGGCTGTTAAAGGAGCAGTTCACACTAAAAATACAGACCCAGACCTGATCTGACACACTGCAACGTTTCATAAAGTTAGTTACGAGTTGGTGTTACACTGGTTACTCTTGGTGTGAACTGTAAACTTTATAGTTTGTGAATTACAACCACTTCTTGCTGGTTGTGGGTTCAGTAAAAGCGCAGGGAACAGATGCTTCTGTGTAACTTGCTCCACTTTAATGACTGCTTCAACAGTAGGGCAACAGAACACCAACAGAGTATGTAACACATCCCTTCACTGTCTTACTGCGTATCACTCTGCCAAACTAAACCATTACTCAGACTACAAAACTACAAAATATGACCCACAATCAGGTATAAGGTGTAGTTTTAAAGCAGACATTTGCTACGTCCACTACACTCTTTCCAAAACTGACAATCGTGCCTACTTCTCTTAAAGAAGTTCTTTCTCAATCTCTCTTTTTTTTTTTTTTTCATTTCTCACAGTTACATCACTTCTCGCGTGTATGAGCGCAACACTCTTTGAAGACAGATAGTCTAAACGTGTGCACAGTCATCCACACTTTAACCATTAAGTGCTGCAACTCATCTCTTTCCATGACAGCGAGCTTTTCACTTTTCACAGCAGCTACAAACACTTTCACCTCCAGATGTGGTCGGATGACATGACAAACTAGTTGTGTTCATATACTTTTATAGAACACTTTTCGTGTCAACATCCAATCAGAAAGCAATCTGTGATGCAAAGAGGAAGTGTGTGGGGGGGAGGAGGGGAGGGGTCAACTTGTAACAGAACTTCCTAAAATAATAATCTTAATCCGGCTTGACAATCTGCTGCCGAAAAAATCTTTCAAATCATTCTGTTGGCAGAAGTGAGAAAGTGACAAGATGCAGATGTTCATGTCATTGTACCACTCATGACAGTTTTACCCTGAATTATGAACTTCTATAATTGAACCAGTAAGTAAGCATGATGTCATATGGACTGACAGCTAGCTCATTCATTGGACTAACAGGAGAATGTCACACTGCATAGCCTCAGAATCATCATACAAGACATTTTTCCTCCTTCTCCAACAATAATTATGCACTATAGCAACTTAAGAGTGTTAATTCAACATTTGGCTTGACTCATCATGCTGCTAACTTTAGATTTCTCTCACAAAATTGGAAGATGGAGCATTCTGACGGTGAACAAGCTTCTCATTAGCTCTTCCGCGTTCTCACAGCGGGCCTTTTGATGTGTTCTCGTTCACTAGTTTTTGTTGTCATCGTGAGTTGGATTTCCGCCCCGTCACACTGTGGTTCCACTGGACGTTGGCCTTCTTTTCTCCCCCTGACTCAGTTCATTGAGCTTCAAGTGTACGTGCTACCAGACAGCTTGTGACTCATTTAGTTATTATCCACAGAGAACAAGAAAATTAGGCCTTTCATCTTGAGAAAAGCAGATGGACACATTGCGTGTTTATGATCGGCACCCATAATGCATTGCGTTATGTTGTTTGTCTTAGAATTCAACATCCAGGTCGATGCTTCTGGTGACCGCTAGACTAGAAAAGACATCTGAATCGTTTTATTTTTCTCATTTACCTCAAACAGACTGGTCAAACAGACGTCAAGGTGTAAAGTCGAAGTTTTGCAGAGTGGAGTGATTCATCTTGTTATACATAGAGGATCTTTGGTTAAGCCTTTTTTTTTTTTTTTTTTTTTTACAGCACCAAGACAGTTAAACTGTCAAGAAGAAGAGAATCAGCAGTGTGCATGTGTGTGTGTGTGCATGTGTGTGTGCATGTGCGTGCATGCGTCTGTGCGTCTAGGACAAACAGATCTTTGTCCTTGCTGGCTGCGTTGTCCAGGCAGTTGGCAGAACAGCTAAAAGAGCTGAGGCACCCCACAAAACACCACAATAATACTGGGAACAGGACATACACACACATAAACACACACACACACAATCACAGTCTCTGAGCTTCACTTCCTCTGTTACAGTTTGAGGACGTGAACCTCTGAGCTTTCTCTTTCACTAACATGGTCTAACCGGCCGCCACCTGCAGCGCTGAGGCGTTTGTGTGTGGAGCACACTGCAGCGCATACACAGATACTGTAGACAGTAATAGAAGGACATACTGGTCAGAGCGTAGTTAGGGTTCTCCAGCTCCAACCGCTGCATCTGAGCTCCCAGGTAGACCTGCAGGTGAACCACAGGAAGTGATGTCATTATTAAACAGTATCAGTTCTGAAAGGGATGCCCTGTAGGTAGGTCTGGGGGCACCTAGCCGCTGTAAGAATGGTTTTTACAGACTGAACTTGTAAATGAAGCATTCTGGTGCACTCTGAGATGAAAACAGAGGGAAGTGTTATATCTGTGGTTTAAATGAAAGCTACTGTGGATAATCATAAAGGGTCAAAAGAACATGACAGTGGCACAAACCCTGCGAACACAATCACAACTCTGTCTGACTGCAAAACTCTTATCTTTTTAGTGCAACACACCACTGATAGTATTGCAAAGTGTCACATCACTAGACATGCATCAAAATTCTGCTCACAGTACACACCAGATGCACCACACAGAAACAAATAGTAAAGATACAGTGCTTGTCCACATCGTAAAAGAAGAAAACAGCACAGCTGTGTGGGATTTTACATGATAAAACAATATGTGCCGGTGTTTTCATGCACATCATACACTGCTGGCTACAAAGCATTCAGGAGCACACTGCTAGCATCTCATAGAAATGGAATAGAGACAAACTTTGTCTTGTATCGTACCGCATTCAAATGTAGCTGTTGATGGGAAAAACAAAACTAAAAGTTAGTGTGACTCAGATTCTATGATCAGATGATTTGGATGAGTTATGGTAACATTACTGTAGAATAGTTCAACCAGCCAGTTTGACTCCATGTAAAAAACCCCAGGAGAGGTGGGTACTTTTTTTTTTTTTTTTTACTGGAAAATATGTTCTAACTCATCAGAAAAGGTGGAAACATGACCTGACAAAATGATGATAGATGGACATAACGGTACAGAGTAAAATGTGTAGTCAGAAGGTGACAAGAGCCTTTTAAAAACACGCCAAATTTATTTGGAGTTCCTAAGTTATCACGCTGCCGTCATCAGTACCTTGATGTCTATGCCTCGCGCTGTGGAGGAGTTGTTGAAGAACCTCGAGGGAACCTTTGAAGCCAGGTCGGGTTCTTCTCGACCAAAACCGAGATTTAAGAGGATCTCCTCCGGGTCCTCCTCGTACAGGTCCAGCAGCTCTGACACACTGTGGTCAAACACAACAGGAAGTCAGTCAGTTAGTAAGTCAGTCAGCCAGTCAAGTCAGTTTAGCTGGTGAGTTAGTCTGCTGGTTAGTTAGTCAAGTCTAACCGCAGGGTAAGGAGGATCTCCTCTGGGTGCTCCTCAGACTGCTCCGACACCTCTGAAACACTACGAAGACACAGACAGCCGGTTAGTATGTCTTCCACACATCTCGCAGTTGGCGGGGTTAGTCTGTTAGTGAGGTCTTCGGTTAATTATTTAGTTAGTGAGGTGGTTAATAAGTGCAGCGGCTCAGCCTCCCTGCAGATTTGCGACAACGCTCTGCCCCTCCCCAGATCCTCAACAGCTCCACCTGGAGCAGGTGGAGACCTGCAGAAACATTACCAGCAGCGGATGATCAGTCCCTCCAGGATCTCGTCAAGCTGTGATTATTATGGCCCAAAATGACAAATTGTGGTCCAATTACCGGTGGCGTTTCAACATTAAATGGCAACACTTTTTGTCTTATTTTGCTTTAAGTTGTAGTGATAATTAAAATTGACTATTTAAAGAAATTGCTTAGAATTTCTGGATATATATACCATGGTATACAATACAGTGAGAAGAAAGAAAGGTTTCCAGATGTCTTAGGATTTCAGGTATGTCCTGTTTACAGCCAATACCCTGCAGGTAGCTAGCCAGGTGAATCATTTCATAAAGTGAGGCTATAAGGAAACCTGTAATGCTGCCAACAGGCTACACACCAACAACCAAATAGTTCTTTTTAAATATTAAAATGGTGTATTGGAGAAACTTGGCCATAGTGACACATAGCCTTTGGGGTAAAGTGGTGCCTGAGAGGAGAAGTTCCAGTTATTTTATGCAGATAACTGTGGTGAGTGGTAAAATTGGAAAGTATTCTGCCTTGGCTATTTTTTTTTTTTTTTTTTGTGGGGATTTGGAAAAAATTGCAAGATTGCTCTCATTGCAGGGGCTGGTTGAATATGTGGTAACTCTTCTGATCACATGTTAACAGATTCCTGGAGAGACTGTTGGATGAAGTATACCCAGGTTTTGCATTCAGTGCTGCCAAAATATGGTGAAATGGGTGAAGGTCCTGCATCACACACTGGTGTTACACGCTGCTACTGTGGCAGTGGGGGGGGGGGGGGGGGGGGGGACAAACGGGTTAAGATGAAGATTAAGTGGCTCCATGAAACTCTGGTTGGAACTCTGGTGGTGTTTCTATGCGTCTCTGCTCTGTTGGCCGTTAACCATGAATTGTCTGGGTTTTCACCTGACACATCCATCAAAAAATCCTTCAATCTGCTGCAGCTGAATGCAGTCCCCCCCCCCCCCGGAGTCTCTCATTCCTCATGTCAGCAAAATAGTAATGGATGGATTACCCATGGTGCATCAGCTGTTACCCATGATGCAGCACTCATTATAGACAAAAAACACCACTCTTCTCGAAAAACTGCTGGAGTGCTGCCCAGACCCTGGCGCCATCGGTCACACCTCGCTGCTTTGACCTCGTCACCTTGCCCAGCCCACCCACCACCACCACCAGTAAATCAGCCTCCCACTACACAGTCAGTTGAACAGTAAACTGCTGATGCACTTAGAGGGCAACCTTTTACTTTACTGACTGCACCTGCTTCAAATGATGGAAATCTTGAAAAGTTTACACCCACGATTTCAGGACAGAGCAGTGACACTGTGAGCTGTTATTATTATTCAAACCAGTCAGATGTCACCGGGCAGAGCTATGGGTGGGTTTTGGGGTGTGGAGCTTTGGGTGCAGCCTGATTCGTTCCTTTTACTTTCTAGGTAATATCAGTAAGTGGCTTCAGTTAGCTACTGAATGAAAACTTTGGCCAGAAACCACCACAGCGGTTCTAGTAAACTGTGTTAACATCTTTATATATGTAGGTCTTACATCCTTTACTTTAGTGGTTCCAATCATGTCATTTACTTACTTACAAAAATGACAAATATATACAAATACAGTTGATGAGGTTCTCTTCAATTTGTTTTTTTTCTTTTAAAGAATTGTAATGGAGCTGAAACTCATTGTTACTTATTCAACACCATACTTCATACACTGATGCTGAGTTCATACGGCTGAAATGAACTAGCGTCAGTTGGTCGGACCCATCGGTCTAGCTCTGTTTATGACCCCTCATTATATTCTATGGCCTGAGTGTGGACATGAATGTCAGTAATTTAAGGAAAGAATGACTTTCCCACTCGGACGGTTTCATTTGAAGGAATTTTTAGGAACCTGAAGGAAAGATTTCATCTGGTATTTCACAAGAAACTATTACATTGTAACAGAATTATATTTTTTTTAACCAATCATATGCTGCTCGTGTCTGTTCATATTCCTCGATAAACCAATACTTGTTTGACCTCTGGTTAGAGTTTCACCTCTGCTCAGGTACAAACAAGATCTGTGTTGTGTCATTTTATTGGTTTGAAGTTATTATAACAGCCCGCCGTGTCTCCACCTGATCGCTGGTTCACTTCCTGCAGTGACCTCCAAAGACTGACGGGGGGGTGAAACTGACCTGGACACGGTGCTGCTCTTCCCAGATCCTGTGGAGTTCATACTTCTTCCTCTTTCTTTATATTGACTCCTTTTCTGATCGGCGAGACCAAAACTACACACATTATCACACACACACACATGCACAAACACAGAAATATTTACACACATACACAGGATAGAGAGAGAGAGAGAGAGAGAGAGAGAGAAGAAACCAGGTTACCAACCAGCTGGAACTTTATTTACTGAACAAAGAGAAGAGAAGAAAATGACTCACCAGGACTCAGTTTTCTTGTTACTGGATTGAAGATGATTGGCTGCAGACACACACAGGTAAATAAAGATTACTCATACATCAGTGAGAACAACATTCTATTGATGTAGTCTATATAATGTCAGAAAATAGTAAAACAGGCCCATCATAAGCTCCCCAACAGCTCAAGGTGACATCTTCAACGAGCTTCTTTTGTCTGACTAACATCATCCAGATAACCAGACTGCACGTCCTCATTATTCACTCTGACATCTTGTTCATGTTAGCCATTTTTTTTTTTTTTGTTTGAGAGGGAGGTTATTGTGGCCATTATCCATCACGTCAATGACATTTTTAGTCGACAAAGAAGCTGTGGTTGTGACCTATTTGAATTTCTGAAAAAAAAAAAAAAAAAAAAATCTGAGATGTGGGCAGTGATTCAGAGGTCTGGAACCAGGCTAATTCAACAGTCCCAATTATACAAAACAGAGAAAAACAAAAACATTAGAACAGCTGGAAAAAAAAAAGAAAAAAGAAAGAAAATGTTTGTATATTTCGCCATGCTAGTTGCACAGCTCTGGGGACGGTTGGTCAAGTCTGTCAGTCTACCGCTTTGATCCGGACTGAAATATCTCAACAACTACTGGGTGGATTGCCGTGAAATATGATGCCGACGTTCATGGTGCTTAGAGGATGAATGGTAATGACTTCGGTGATCCCCTGACTTTTCCTCTAGTGTCACCAGCACACCGAAGTTTTCACTTATCCTGTGACATAACTTTATCATCTAGTAGAAAATGGAGTACAGAATTTGTTCCAGAATTTGAAAAAGCTATATTTTTGTTTTATACATGTATGTTGTTATCATCCTGTCCTATAATCATCTGTTATGTAAAGCTTACTGAGACATGCTGCAATTCTACACCCAAAATAACTTGAACCTTAACAATAAAACCTTAAAGTTTTCATCTCCTGAATCATAAGGTCAAAATTTTTAACATGACCAGGACTTTGGTTTATGAAACTAATGGAATTCCCATCAACGTGTTACTGTAGCATTGTTATTGTGAGCACGTTAGCATGTACATCCTCAACAGAGCAACTGGCTGATAATGATGAATCTATTATCATATTTGTTGGCGATAAATTCTCCATTAATTGACTATTCAAGGACAGATCATTTCAGCGCTAGTCTATAAAGTTGCAGACTACATGCGGAGGTCTACACAGTACACATGAACATACAAATGTAACACACCAAGTTCAATGCTCCACTCCTCTGTGACATGTTTTATTGTCGTAAAAGGGATTCATGAGAATCAAGTCTGGCTCCGTTTACACTTCTGGCTCCGTTTACACTTCTCTACTCAAGGTTCCTCAGGTCCAAAGTTTTTTTTCAGAGATTTTCCAATCATATCTTAGCGGCATAATTCGGCCGATCAGGCTGTTTTGCTGTATGGATGAGTATGGACGATATCATAAACTAACTAGCCTTAGTTTATGGGCTTTCAGATTACATTAAAAAAAAAAAAAAAGTCCGGTCATGATTAACACATCCACAGTGTAGTATTTTCCCCACTGTGTGGCAGCTGCTCCTGGATGCTATCTAGAGTTTACACTTCAGCAACCTGTCACCTGAAATAGGTTCACATTTGCATAACACATAAGCCCATCCTCATCCTAAAAGCCTTTTCTCTTCAAACAGTGAAAGTGAAACATGCTACCTGAAAATATGAACAAGTTATTTAATCGTGTCGGCAGATCATCATCAGCTGGTTAGCTCTAAACCTGTTAGCATGGTATCATGTACGTAGCCACAAAGTGCACCTGTAAGACTCCTTTTTACAGGATTCAGGTTTGGAGGTTTGGAGGCTGGTGACATTAAGAGGTCGGTTGGAGACAGCGTTTGTTAGCGTGTTAGCTTAATTAGCTGTTTCATTTCAGCAAAAAAAAAATGACAGTCATCAGTTAGAAATGAGAAGCTGATTTTGTCTGATATGAAAAACCACACCGGGCCTCATGCAAAGAACCACAAACGACATTAACATGCGGTTCAGACACTGTCATACGTGTTATGATTAAATCATCTTCGCCTTCTTCTCCGGAGAGAAACACTTGTCTGATTTACAATCGTAATGTCCTAATCTGATTGAATTTTCTGTTAAAATACGATACAGAAAGGAACAAAAATTTAATTTAAAACTAATGCAAACTTAAAATTCTGTTCACCATATTATCATCATCATCATGGCTGCCAATTTACTGAAAGGTTTAAAGGTTTTTATTGGCATAATTTGACGCTGCAGCTTCCACATGTCAGTAGTTGCTATGAAACTTGTCTCACAGACAGCTGCCTCTGCCTCTGCCTCTGTCCAGTATCTTGTGTTGCAGCCGACAGTGTAACATCATATAACATCTCTTGCCTGTCTCTAATCACAGGCCCGCTTTTCTGCAGAAAGATGTTTTTTTTTTTAACAATTCATTTCATGTCAAGGCATTCCCTATTTCCCAGGACTTGGAAGCTGTGCAGCTACTTTTTTTTTTTTTTTTTTTTTTGTGAATGAAACCGATGGAGCCTTATATGGTCATTTCGAGGGGCGTGGACCCCGTTAATGATCATATCTCACGAACGCTCACCTAGTCATGAATAGGTGACATTCATCAGGCTGAAACGAGCGATTTAAGACAAGTTGAGGCAGACTTAAAAGAGACTTTGTTGAATCTGACTTGGAACAGACACAGAAGCAAACCTCACATAAAAGAGTTTTTAAAAAGGAAATAGATAAGAGAGATTTAAGACGCACAAAAAAAAAAAAAAAAACAGAAAAAATGATCTTGCATGAGGGCCACTGTTTCCAAAATGACTACGCATTCTGGAGTAGTACATCTACTGCTGTCATGACTTTATAAATAAAGCAGTTTAACTTTTATTCCGTCAGAGAAGTTTAAATTAATCAGCAGGTGAAAGTGTGACTGTTGTTTTCTTTCTCAGTTCAGAAAAACATGTCGAGACGTGTCGCCCTCCCACTGTCTGTCTGAGTGCGTCTCTCTCTCTTTTCCACTTCATTTCAGCTGAATCTCTTCTTTCTTTCTTTCTTTCTTTCTTTGAATCCACGCTGCTTTTGACAGACAGCTGGATTAAAAAAAAGGAGCCAAACACGATGACGACTCGCCTCCTTTACACTTAAATCACTTATTCACTTCCATCCTATTCACCTCCGAATCCTTTAATTCACTGATTCACTTCCACGGTATTCTCACATTAACTCTTTAATCCGCCCCCCTCCCTCCCCCCATCCTGTCCTCATAATGGTTGACATCATTACAGACTATTAGGATCTGTTCATACATGACATCTCCAAAGCATTCTGCACCACAGAAAACATCAACATGATTAAAGGCACTTACAGGAAGTAGACAGAGCCATTCACCTAAAGACGGCTGCTTAGGTTTTCAACAAACACACCCAAATCTAAAAATTGTACTATTATTATCTTTCCATCCTAATGTCATGTCCACAGAAATATGATCTGTGAACCAGCTCCTCATGTTATTACTGAAAGATAAAAAAAATGAATTGTTTGTTTGTATGAAATAAAATAAAGTTAACTGTAACTATTGTTGTAACTAAAAATGTATCCGGATCAACTCATTAGCATCTATTCAGTCTGACTACACTAGCTGACCCACACACACACACACACACACACACACACACATAGCATTCCAACATGTCCGTGTTCAGTGCTTCTACATAAAGTCATTACTGGCTATTGTTCACCCAATAACACATATGCCCGCTCGCCATCAGGCCATTACTTTGGTATTCATAGCAGATCAGAGGAATAATGAAAACACACACACACACACACACACACACACGGAAGACAGTCGATCATGCGTGCAGTGTGTCTCCACACCTCTGTGACTGTTGACTTTTTTTCCCCCCAAACAGGAGTGAAGGAATGAAGATGGAGCAGAGTATCACACTGTTGATTCTATTGACAGTGTTGGCTACAAAGAGGGTGGAGGAGGGTCACATGTCATTAAACAGTGTGAAGCCTGTGAGCCAGTTCAGACAGGCCATTCCAGCCTAAACGCTGCATCCACATGGCATATTCTTCTCACTGTGTATATATATCCAGTGCACCATGTTACGGTGTCACTCAAGCCCTCAGTGCTCTGCTCGCTCGTCATTCCCCACCCACCGCTGTCCTGAGTTTTCTTGCAGCAGCCCTCAGGCATACTCCTTGCAGGATTTTTGCATTTTCCCCAGGTGCTTCTGCTCGAGGTGGTGGGATAAGTTTGTTGTATTGGCCCGTTGTGTTGCTACAGTCTTCTTGCACTTCTTAAATATTATGTGATCTTTTGTAACCAAAACTCCTTCCACACACCTAAAAATCGCTCCTGTTTTTAGAAGTAACTGGTAGCAGTGTTACTTTCGCTTTCAGCCACGATCCTTGTTGGTATGACATCATTATGTCAACAACTTCGAATATTCCAACATGGTCGCTCTGCAGTTGCTACTCTTTGTTGTCAACTATACATATCCTTTTGTTTTTGAAAATGTTCAACGTCATTACTGATGCTTACTCATCAATACGCTTCACCTGGAATTCTGAGGAACACTACGTTATTCATGGCTTCTCTCCAGTTACATCACAGTCTAGTTCATCAAAGCAGCTTCCCTGGATTTACATGTAAAGTCTACCGTCTACAGTTTTACCCGTAAGGCTTAAGTTGACCTGTGACGAGACGAGCATCCGGTTTTCACACGGTTAAAGAAGTGTGCATCAGTCTTTCAGTTATTAGTCATAATAAAAATCCTTGTGCACTGCGGAGCGTCTCTCCTGAACGACTGCTGATCATAGGCAGGGCTGGGAGGAGACTTGCAGGTACTCAAGCACAGGCAAGAATGACCACAGCGCCCACGAGAAATGTATGTATGTCATTTTCAAGCAGTAAGTCCACACTCCAGATCAGCAGCTTTCATCATTTGCCAACTGTTTTATTCTCCTCACACAGCCATGTGATGTGGATTCATAGCAAACAGAAATTCAAAATGAGACACATTCAGAGTCGCAGAGCTTTCTTTAGCATAGGCCTACGTAGATAACATCAGCGCTGGTTTGACTGTAAGCCAGAATCGACAAGACCGGATCAAAACGTTCAGTTCTTCTGGTCTACGTTAGGATGGTTGAAAAGATTGCTTTTATCGCTTTTAAATAAAAAAAAGGTCTGCTAGGCGGTTTTCAGACCTTACACTGGCTCACTGTGTGTACGTTTGTGTTCTGCAGGAGAGGAAGCAATCCCAGAGTCTGATTCACAAGCGGTTTAAGCCAACGTTGAAAGCATTTAGCCCTGGAGCTGAAAGCACCGAGGAGGTGAGCGCACACACGGAGGTGGAGACGCGGCACGCACCGTGCTGCTCTGGCCTCCTTTTTAGTCAAACTTCTCCATTTACAATGACAATTAGGTTTGCAGTTAGGTAATTTTCAGACTTGTGAAACGCACGGTCTTGCTTCATGCACAATGACACAGCTACAAAAAGAAAAGCCATTGATTCAAATGACTACGTGAAGATTTTTGAGGCAGTGGCTCTACTGATATCCGACTTTGCATCTGGCTCTGTAAAGATGGAGAACTGCACGACTCCAAATGTCAAAGTGTTCAATACGTTGCCTGCGTCAGTAAAAAAAAAAAAAATGAAGACTTAGCAGAACATGGGTGGGAGACTTTTAACAATGAGTAGAAATCTCTAATCTTGTTTGCATTGTGAGTTTTTTCCTCTGTACTGACCTTCAGCTCCCAGTGAAAGGTCATCTTCAAAGCTGCAGCCGTTCCTCAGCACTCCTGTTCTCACACACACACACACACACACACACACACACACACACAGTAGTAAAGTTGTAAAATCCCTGCAGTAACACATTAATAGTGACATGGAGTAAAAAAAAAAAAGCTCTCAACGAATTCTGACACATAACCTGAACCATAACCCAAAACTAATTCTAACTTTAAAAACTTAAAAACTCTTAACAATATGACACACACACACACACACACACAGACATACAGACACACACTCTCAGACACACACTCTCAGACACACACATGTGGATTACCTCTGCTGGGAGAAGCAGTCTGTTCATCTAGCGAGGCTCCGAGGGGAGTCCTGGACGAGAGACAGAGCAAGAGAGATTTATATATTCAGCTAAACCATAAACTGAGCATAAAAAAATAAGTCAAATAGACCACTAAGTGTGGTCACATCAGCTCCTGTCAGCCCAAAGAACAGGGCAAAAAAAAACTTTGGCTGTGCCACTTTCATCATATGATGAATCACACAGAGGAGGTCAGTGTTATTGCTACATCAGGCTAGCTTAAAATACCTTTAAGCTGAGATAATACAACTAGCTGTGAGATAAGGTGTGGCACAGTACTGACTAGGCTAGCTTACAATAAACCAGGCTACAGCATCTATTCCAGGCTAACTACTGGTCAAAATGGAGGTAATATCCCATGCTAAGCCTTGATTGATACAAGCAGACTATCCCTGACTCATTCCTGTTTGAATTAAAGTAAACAAGCTAACCCACTGTAAATATGCAAACTAACTATCCAAAGCCAATACCTGGACAGGTTTACTTGTCCCAGGCTCATTCCTGGTTGTGCAACTACTCACCAGGCAACACTATCACAATCTGTCAGGCTAAGTCTAACAATCCTTGACGAGGCAAAGCACCTCAGGTTAGCTATTAAACAGGATATGACTAAGTATACCAGGCTCCTTCTAGTCTTGCTAAAGCTAACTATCCCAGGCTAACATGAGCAGTTAACCTTAGATTTTACATTTAGGCGTTTGGCAGATGCTTTTTATCTAAAGCGACTTACAAGCAAGGCGAGACTGCCTGTCAGCTTAAGGCTATAAGATAGGCTATTGGATACAAGCCTTAACATGACAGGCAGTCTTGCCTCACTTGTAAAACACTTTAGATAAAAGCATCTGCCAAATGACTAAATGTAAAATCTAAGGCTAACTGTCCATCAGACTAAAGGTAACAGTCCTATGGTAACTGCCTGGCAAGGTGAAGGCAAACTTGGTTAGGCCAGGCTACTACTGACCAGGCTAGGCTCAATATCCTGTTCTTAGTAGCTATCCCAGGCGTCCTACTGACCAGACTAGTTGTCCCAGGCTAACTAGATCAGCCTTGTTGACAGTAGCAGTAAGCTAGCAGGTCTGAGCTGCTGAGCTGCTGCAGCCAGGCGCTGGAAACTGAGCTGTTACACAACCTACAGCTTATCAATGGGACAAACTTCATGCCAGCCTTCAACAAACACACACATGGACACTTGTATAACAGTGCGCAGCCGCAGTGGTCCCCCCCGGTAGCCATGTTGGGCCCCCGGGCCTCTGGTCTGCAGCTGTTGCTACAGTAACCTGTAATTCTGATTCTTCTGGTATCATGGCGATGTTATGAAGGACACATCAGCGCTAGAAAGGTTTTGAGTGACAGCAGCTCACACTGTGTGTGTGTGTGTGTGTGTGATAACAGTGTTGACTCAGCAGAAAGAACTCCTCCCCTGTTTACTCTACTTTCTTTTTTTGGCCTTTCTTTCCGTCTTCTGTCAGCTTCTTCCTGCATCTTTCTTTCCTTCTTCCTTGGCCTCAGCGGCTCTATGTGCCCTATCGCTGGGCGTTGGTCTGCTCCCTTTATATGTGTGTGTATTCTGTGTGTTTTATGTCTAGGCGTTGACTGTGTTGGTTCTACGTCAGCAGCTGATAATGCTGCTCCTAAAACACACATACACCTTCAGGCACCTCGCAAAGATATCAATAAACCATCAAGCAAGAAAACCATTTAGCCAGTCTGTCACGGAACCAGTCGGTTAGGATTTAAAGGGCCATACCGCAGACTTGTCAATTTTTAGTCCATTAACTACTAATTCTGTTTACAGGACTGTTGATACGTCACTTTATTAAGTTTTAATATTTTTTTCCAGGCGAGAAAGCAACCACATACACTTCCAATATGTGTGGTCAGTTTAGCCAAATGACACCTATTTTGGAAAGTTGCACCCGAAATTGTCAGACAGCATCAGACTGCTGCTACAGATGCAGGCTGGGAGACATCAGCTGTCCATGTCAGCTGATCCAGTGAACTGCACTGGGTTGCACCAGCTATGCGAAAGCCGATATGAGCCATTTGGCATCGCAGCACATCATAGTAAGGCTGGATCCATACTGAAACATCATATCAATAAATTAGGTCTCTACTGGATTACTGTGTTGAAAAATGGCAGCGATTAATGGAAAAAAATGACGTGCGACTTCTGTGAAATTTTATGATTTACATCTACCCTGGAGGCATGTGTGTAAATATTTAGTTGTTACTTAGAGTTATGTTGTAACTTATGTCTGTGGTGCAACTGCTGTCTGATATGTGCGGCTGGTTTGTAAATTCATGGCTGCTTCTAATGTCTCTGTAGCATTTTGACGTCTTGACAACACCATAGCACAGATTCACTGTAAACAGTAAAGCTTTACACAATATTCAGTGAGTGATAATGGTGGTGGGTGGCTCATGCTTCATCCCCCTACTTGTTTGGATCAAGTGGACCAATTCTTACACATTATAGCTTTAGTCAGGTGATCATTGGATACTGTACCTGCATTCAATCAGCCAGCTGGTGATCTTGTTAGGAACACGCCCTGACAGAGAGAGAGAGAGAGACAGATGAACATGTTAAAGCAACAACCGACAGACGCTGTGTCTAACAGTGATTACAACATGTTATAAAAGCATCACGGTGATGCCAGACTTCAGGATATAACTGTCAACATCTCAGCTGATTACAGTTATGGTGCCAGCTAGCTGTGGGTGCAACTAATGATTCATTTTAATTATTGATTTATCTATCCATTATTATTTTTTATTTTTTTTTACCATTTTCCAATTGATCAATTTCGACCTCCAATACCTTGTGATGTCCTTCCTTAAGCTTTAATATCTAAAAAAATGTATTACAAAAGCAAAGTTGAGGTTTTTTCCCCCCATTCACTTCAATACAGTCAGTTTTCTTAAGTCATCATCAGTGGACCAGCAGCTTAACACACTTCAGCATTAGAGCTGTGTTATTAACATTTAACATTTAACATTAACAACACATTGACATTTGAAATATCAACATTTTACAGCTGAAAAAATAAAAAAAGTGCCAGTGTCAGTGCCTCTCTAGTAAACAAACTATGTCATGAAGATATAGTTCCTAAATCACCTCATATACAGCAATTTCTGTTCTGCAATTTCTTGTTACTTATCAGTCGACATATACAGAGATACTGATGTCACTGCTGGGCGTGCTGATGTCTCATCTGCACTCTATTCAGCCCTGCCAATGGCACTCAGCCAAAGTGGATGGTGGCTGGCAGTAAAGTGAATATCGGACATTGCAGCAGAAAATAGGATTTTTCCAGCCACTGCAGGGTTCATGTGAAATATTTGGCTTTTTTCACAATCGATTCAACATTCAAGAAAAACAAAAATGAAAAAAAAAAACACACATGCCACACATCAACAACATCGCTTTGGTGACAGTTGAGTTCTCACCTGGCTCTTCTGAGGGTCTCTGAGCGTCCCCTTCAGAGTCTGTCTGGCTCTGCTGGGGCCCCTGGGGGCCACAGCGCTCCGGTTCCGTTTCTTGCCAGTCTCTGCTCTGGGCCCAGGCCCGACGGCGCATACAGGCTATGCTGCAGTCTGACTGCACGCTGGGATCTGAGGATCAATGGAGCAAATAATCTGTCAACCTGACAACCTGACTGCAGTGAAGTCATCAATCAGGTTTGGCAGGTATTCAACCTGACAAACAGAAACTACAACTGATTCATTACAAACACACACACACACACACACACGCGCGCGCGCGCACACACACACAGTAGGCGAGTCTTGCAGAGTGATCACACGCAAGCGTCCTCGCCCTGCATACCAAGACCATCTAACTGTTCTTATCAACCAGCAACCACTCCAAACACGACTGAGGACCTGACCACACCAGCATTAATGGCAGTGTAATAGCTTTTATATCATCTCCTTAAATTACAATATATTTGACTCATAGCAGTAAGGTAAATCTGTGTGGAACACTTACCTAAAGTTCAATATTGAACTTCAGCACTCGATTATGTGCACAATTATATAGTAGCAAGTCATTTAAAAACAATAGCTAACCTATTTTCTGACCGTGGCAGTCAGAAAATAGATTAGCAAATGAAAGGTGCTACTGTTTTAGGTCATTGGTGTGCTGAAGCCCTCAGGGACAGTTCGCAGTCAGTCATGATCTATCACCTGCTATAGAGGAGAGGAGCTTTAGCGCTAAAAAGACTGGAATGTTGAAAGATATCTACTAAAGATATCTACTTGATTTGACTCAACTGGATGCTGAAGCTGATGCTATAGGTGATATATAGTCTTTTTAGTGCTAAAGTCCCTCTTTTTGTTACTATACTTCCACCACAGCTCAACAGGGAAACATTCAGGAAACACAAATGCTCTTTTTTTTTAATGCTCTATTGTGTCATGTACGACTTGTACGGCTTGTTTATGGCGTCTGTAGATTTTTCTGGGATGAGCCGCTTCTGAAAATTAGATTTTAATCTCAGTTAAGACTTTAACACGGTTACATAAAAGGAAAGTCATCCTTCGTTCAGCCTGCAATCAATCCTGAAGGATCCCGAGCAGACGCGCAGGCTGACAGACATCATCGTTCGCAAAGATATAAACCCTCTGAGCACAATGTGTCATGTGGACAAAGTAATGCTGAAAGACCGATCCAATGGAATCCAATTTGTTTGTTTCCATTTAAACAAAGCACTTCCTGCAGCTGCTTCACAGTAACAGCCAAGTATACAGCTAAGAGTATTGATTGCAGCTTATAAAAAGGTTGTTTCCCTGTTGTAACTTTCAGGAAATCAAAAAAAAAAACCTTTATAGGAAGTCAAAGACAGAACCTTTGTTACAGCTGGAGGAACAAGGGCATGAATTTAGCGTGTGTGTATGACAGTATACCCATTCAAACCCACCCAGTGATATATATTATACAGCAGATACAAAATACAGCATGACAACACTGTGTTTCCTCACATGTGTGTGTAGAACTGTGTTTTAACGGCTCATGTTTAATTATTCCTTCACCGCTCTACTTTGCCTAATTGACGCGGCTCTTCTGATGCAGTGGAAACATAAAATACAGTAAACGTTTAGTTCCTCCGGTTCCATACTTCCTGGAAATGTTTGGTTCGAAAACGGCTATTAGTTACATTTTAACCAAGGCGGGACGAAAATTATTTAATTGAGGCAGGACAAAATATTGTCTACTGCTAGACTGCCCCTCCCCCACCCACACACACACACACACACACAACAGTCAGTGTTTTATCAGACGTGTGTGTATGTGTGTGTGTGTGTGTGTGTGTGTACACAAGTAAGACAACCCACCTGCGGCAGCGCTGGTGTCCATTCCCAGAGCTCCACTCTCCATATCTGCCTGCTGTGTGTGTGCTTCAGGTCAGTCAGAGAAGACTGACGACTCTACAGCAACATCAGCAACAGGTAACACACCTGGGGAGAGAGAGAGAGACAGAGAGACAGAGAGACAGACACAGGTCTTAATTATTGATGACCAAATTACCCACACACTAGACACACACACACACATATACACACACACACAGCTGTCCAAAAGAACTGCCATGACATGTTGTACAGACATTAATGGTTCCCAGAGGATGAATCCTACTGACTTCCTCTAGCACAGTCTTACTCATTGCATGACTGCGCGAAGCTTTAATTGGCGGCTCACATCGCGGCTTATAATTATGATAATGCAGCCAATGAACATAATTCACAAGGACTGCAACAATAAACTCCAAATATAACATGAAGAGAGTCAAGGAAATGCATGCCTGCTTCCACTTATCCCATTAAAGGTAAACCTGTTTTCAATTCAGACTGTAGTGACTGCATTACATATCGCATGTGGTGGGATGACAGATCAGGAGGCAGCTTTACTTCATGGTTGGGGTGGAGTTTGCCGTTTTGAAGACCACTGCTCTAGTGTATATATATCCAACAATGAATACAGTGAAGAATTCACTACTGAACATTTACACTAGTGTCTCCTGGACATCGCACCTTTTGTGCCCAAGATTAAAGACTTTGTTACACAATGAAGGTGTGACTTCTCCCTTATACATATATCGCAAAATGCTATTCATGTACAGACTTCTGGAGTTTCATACTGGAATATCATCATTTAATGCATCAGTACTTGACCTGTGATGTGGTGGAGATCTGGTAAGTGGAGACCTCTTAGACTTGGGATTTGTGTAAACCTGCTCTAGTGTCACAGTGAGGGTGACATTTGTACTTGTGTCCATTTAATATCATTGTAAAGTGAAGATGTTCAGGATTGAGACTGTTGGACAGTTTGTACTATTTTCTGTCATTTTTTTTTTTAGATGAAATGATGACAGATGAACTGTTAATAAAAATAAATATCAGCGGCATCTTTTTTTGGTCGGAGTTGTTTATTTCAGTAAAGTTCTCAAGCTTCCTGTTGTCACACACACACACACACACACACACACACACTGGGCACTCATTCTCTCTGAGTCTCAGGCACAGCGCTGGCTGAGCCCCAGCAGTCCGCTGTTCATACCAACAGAAACGAGATCACAGTTTATGTACAGCAATATAATAATACATGTGCGTCATTTGGTTACATGGTTGCTAATAATAGCCAACCTGCACAATGAGTCACAGTGTAATTTACCGAAATAAAACTCCATATGAACACATGAACAAGATGATATCAGCATAGCAACAAGACTAGGTCAAAGCCCAGTCTACGGCCTGGACTGCGTCTCGAATGCTACAGGCCTTTGAATTTGAAATGACAGATATATGATAAGTGGCGACACTCAGCTAAAGGCGACTGATGACGTTACACCTTTGGTCGGCCTTTCGAACGCTCATTCGACCAATGGTGTAACTTCATCAGTCAGTCAGTCAGTCAGTCAGTCAGTTAGGGACATTTGCGTTTATAGGGCTGGCCCCCTGCTGTTGCGGTCCAGCCAAAAAAGATAATGAGATGATGAGGGGAAAAGTAAAGCACGGAGGTAAACATAGTAAAATACAGATGGAGGAACAATGATGGAGAAGAGGAGGGAGAAAGAAAAAAAAAAGCGGAGTGTGCAGCCAAATCTAAATGAGAACGTGTGAAACAGGAAACGAGTGTTTAGAATGAAGAACAGAATGACTTCCTGTCCGAGAGAGAGAGAGAGATAGGGGGGGTAGAGGGAGGGATAGAGGTATTTTTAGATCACTCTTCCAAATGCAAAACAAACTGGAATGTTAGAAAACAACAACAACACACGGACGGTTAGCGGAGAATGAGTCTTTAACGCTTAGGAGCGAACACTTTAGCGCTAGTGACGAGCCGGTTAACCGTTTTTCACCCTCGTCACATCCTCACAGTCTGTCGGGATCAAACGCTTCACTGTAGGCTTTAAAGGAGGCTTGAACAAATATACATTGTCATCCCTCACGGAGAGCAGGAGCTGTGTGTGTGGGTGTTCGGATTCCATGTTGACACGTTTTCATGGTGAAAAAAAAAACCATCACAACATCCATAAAAAAAAAAAAGCTTCAGTGTGTGAAGTATGAAAAGCTGTCACGCACTTACAGTTGTCATCTTCATTTGAGAATTCCTGATTTAAAGCGACACAAATGTTTTCCATCTTAAAGGCGCTCTGTAGAGTTTTCTTTTGAACAAACAAGATGGATGTTTTTTTTTATGTTTCTTACCAAACTACATGATAGAATTTCAAACATGTGTCGAAAGACTTGCAACATCTTGCTTGAGACCAAATCATTGGGCGAACTGAAACGACTGACATCACCATCGCCACCTCCAGAAAACAGTCCGGTAAAGCGATGCATCATCCATAAACAGTTTGAAATATCAACAACCTGCAGCGGACGGGCCTTTCATGTTTGAGACTTTACCTCACACACACAGTACAAAGACTCAAACATGTGTCCTCGCACAGCTCTAAACATTTATTCAACACCCTCGACACAAGGCACCACAGTTCCGTCCAGAGCCGAGTGATTCTGTTGAAACTGCCGTCATTTACTTTAAATGAAACCATCAGCCCCGTATTTGTTGTCTAAATAGTATTAAACAAGACATTTTTTATCAGGCATAATCACACATTTGTATGCATTGTTTCTACATGAATAGAATCACAAAATATTGCAGTTGCTCGTTTTCTTTTTTCAAAACCAGCCAGAGAAAAGTCAACATGGTTAATTTGCCTTTTTTTTAAAAAAAAAGAAGAAGAAAAAAACAACCAATTTAGCTCACAATTATCACATCAGTAGTGTTCTTGACATTATTAATTGTAAAACATGACCATGACATATATATAAGTGCCATTATATTTATTGATAACAGCTAAAACATGCTCAGTTATGGCTGACTTAGCTTAGTGGCGCCTGACAGTGTTTTGTTTGACAGTAGATACTGCTGACTGTTGCTTTGTAGCTGCTTTAGCTAACGTTAACGTTAGCTTCACAGACCGGAAGAGCAGACAGTTTTACAACCCTGAAACCCAGACAGGTGGCTATTGTTAGGAGTTTATTAATGTTACTACTCATATTGATACTCCTTATCAGCGCAGTTCTTTATTAATACTCTTATCAGTTCTTATTATAACTAAAGAATTGCTTTTTAAAAGAAAAAAAAATAAATGAATTTAAGGGACCATCGAGTAAGATTTAGGGGGATCTTGGCAGAAATGGAATATAATTTTGATCCATGTGAATGCAGAATTATTGCCTTCATTATTGTTATTTTGTTCAATACAGTCTATTATCAAAACAGATGACTTGGAACACAGCCTGTATCTTTTAATTTTCATCTTTTTGCAGCATGTGTGACATTAAGACGATAGAGAACATTTAGGGATCAGAATGAAATAAAGATGACATCACAGGTATGACTTCACTTTCAACTGGTTGATACGTTCAACCTGGTAACAGGACGTAACAGGACACAGGATGGGGTAAAAGTAATAATAAAAATAACTTTTCCTTTAGCACATTCCTGGAGCAGTTAAAATAATAAAAATGACAGCCTGTTTTGTTTTAGTCTGACATCTTTGGCTCCCGGCTTCACTGAATGCTCACTTAGAGGGTCAAAGTAATCTTTGCTGATGTATACCGACATTCATAAAATAGATGTTTAAGTTGTTCTTCATTTTTACTAAATTCACATTTGTTATCAGTATCCACAAATGTTAAGATGAATGTGTTGGTTGGATAAGTAGTGTGCCCAATTTTGTAATGTACTTCTTTCAGTTTGTTGGGGATCACTCATTCATACAGGAGGAGCCGTGTTTGTTCTCATTATGTGTTAGAAATGTGGAGTCATTTTCCTTTCACTGTATAAATCATTTCTTACATTTTATTAGTACATTTGTGACTTTTAATATTTAGGTTCATTCAGTGTTGAGTAGTTTGCTCTGAGCGACACATCACACACGGTTAATGCTGTTAG
Organism: Euthynnus affinis; assembly: GCA_029490765.1. NCBI lineage: Eukaryota > Metazoa > Chordata > Actinopteri > Scombriformes > Scombridae > Euthynnus > Euthynnus affinis. The sequence continues at coordinate 1,730,618 of CM055850.1, read as the reverse complement.
TACGACCTGTGGTTAAGTCCTGTTCTACATCTCCTGTGATTGGAAAACCGTGCGCTTTCTAATCATGATTTGATCCCAGGTGCAGTCACCTGAACAAAAACACCCCCATGATTCTGTCAGTGACAGCAGGTGGACGGTGTGATCTGATACTGAAACATTAAAATCGGCATTTTTGAAAAAGTTCTGTTCTTACTGGTGGAAACAGCAGATCGGTGTGTGTGTACGGCTGCACCGATTTTCAAACGTATTCTCATTCGTGTGAACAGTGCTACGCTGCTACGCTGCTGCTGCTGCTTCACAGTATGCAAAGATTTAGTGAGTTTCAGGTCAGACTTAAAGGACTTAAAGCTCAATAACCACATTTAAAAGCACTTTGATAAAACTGAAATGATTAACTGACAACAGAAATACAACTGGCAAGTATTCTGATAATCAATTTGTCAGCCTGAGTCTCAAATGTGAAGATTCCCTGCTTCTCTCTCTCTCTCTCTCTCTCTCTGTTTTCTATCATGTTAAATCGAATGTCTTGGAGAAATGCTGACCCACTGACTGTATGAATATCCAGTCTGTCTGTAACCATCCAGGACAAGTTAACCTGTTGACTCTGACAGAAACCAGACTCTGAGGTCATGACTGTCAGAATGAAAATCACACTGTTACAGTCTATTTCCTGCAGCCTGAACACAGCGAACGCTCCGGCTGAGCTGACACTCGAGCCTCCATCTCACAGTGACAGTGATCAGTGCTCGGCGGGAGAGGACGGACACAGAGCCTGTTTACATCATGGTTATGTCATTCTTACAGCACACTGAGCAAAGCCCCTGCTCTCGTTTTTTATTTCTTATCTGCTTGCCATGAGCAGTCCAATGATATCATAAAGCACTAGAGAGGCACACTCATTCACTCTTTATTTCACTCAGCTGGCACAAATATGAGAGGCAGTGGTGAGAATTAGTGACCTTTACACCTTTACTCGTGTAAGTCCAGATTTGAGACTCTTGTACCATCTTACTTGAGCACCTCCATTTATGCTTCTTTACTATATTTCAGAAGGAAATATTGTAGCTTTTTGCTCCACTACATTTATCTGAAAGATAGAGAATACCAGACATTTGAATATTCTAATTTCACATAAAAACACAAGCAGTGGTTTAGCAGCAATTAGACACATACGGTATATGTATCTTTAATGATTAAATAATGTGTAATAATCATTTACAGAAGCTACTTTGCCACCAGTTTATCATTGCACTCCTATAACACTGTCAGACAGATGGACGCTTCTTCTTTACATCAAAATCAACACAGCAGAACCGGAGATATCGTCTTTTTCATCTATGCGTTCTCCTTCCTTGTCACAACCTGGCGCCTACATTGCCCACAAAGCAACTGGGCAACAGTGCAAAACTGCTGTGTATTTATTCATTTTTCTGTGTCAAACTTGCCGTCGGTCTCAACACCGTCTCAAGTGACCCTTTAAGCGAAGAAACGGAATACTTCCTCCGCTCCGCTGAACTACACCTTTAAGATCAGTGAAGACAATCATCATCATCATCATGTTACAAAAGAAACAAGTTCCCAGGAAGTCACATGAGCTGCTCAGCACTGAACCCAGAGGGCTGGGCTGAGCTGAGCTGTCAGCTGACACACATACACTGACAACACACACCTTTAGATACTAAACACAACTATCCTATCAGCATCATCACTGTCATACATCACCACTAATATCATCATCATCGTCCACTGCATCCCACTTGTTATCCCCTGATGTTATTCCCGTTTCCGTAGTTTCCAGTGTAATGTTTCTTTGTCAACATTTTGTGGGAAATATGTTGAAACAGTTTGACTGCAGTTGACACAATTTGCATCTCACCTCAGTTTTTGTACAAACAAAGTAAACCGGATATCAAATGTCAATCAGTGAGCTTTAGAGGTGCTAGCTGTTTCCTCCTGGTTGAAGCTTCATATTTAACAGACATGAGAGTGATATCAATCGTTCATCTAACTCTGAGCAAGAAACCAAGTAAGCATATTTCCCAAAATGTTGAATTATTCCCTCGAGGGCTAAAGTCACATATTTTCAAGTCTGTCTTAAAACAATAGTCACCTGCACGTACGAGTTGCTCCTGATCCTCAAGTGATTCCAGTGGAAGTGATGGAAGACAAAATCTACAGTCTGCACTCATAAAAACGCATTCTGAAGTAAACCTGAAGTTAAAGGAGACATATTCTGCACATTTCCAGCTCTATATTTTCAATCTGGGGCTCTACCTAGCTATCTACCGTTCAAAAAAAACTCCCTCCTGGTCCTTTACGCAGCCCCTCAGTTCAGCCTCTGTCTGAAACAGGCTGTTTTAGCTCCCATCTCTTTTGGGGCCCCACCTCCAGATGAACCCTCTCTGTTCTGATTGGCCAGCTCTGGAAAGCTGGCCCTCAGGAGACTTCTGCCAGCTCCTAAGGCAACATCAACAAAAACCATGAAACAAACTAAAATTAGATTTCACCACTCTTTCCTCCTTCTTTACTCGAAATGTCAACTTCTTAAATACATCCGGCTATCTGATCAGAAATCAGAGAGTAAGCAACACAAGCAACATGTAAAAAAAAAAAACAAAAAAAACCTGAGCAACAACCTTGGCAACCAAGGCTACGGAAGAGACAGCTGATTACAGCATGTTTGATGAGCTGATAGCATTTGAAGTGATGAGGGCAGGTTTCTGAAGCCCTGACTTTTGACTGGCAGGCAGGCATTTCTATATACGGTAAACTCAACGTTTTTGGAGCTTCGACCGTGTTTAACATAGATATCCAACATCATAACAGGATACGAATGACCGAAGGATGATACGTCCCCTTTAATATCAGTCTTCATCTTCAGTGTTTTTTAGTAGAAAATTCCCTTTTTGTATTTCTTTAGAATTTTCTTGCAGAGACGGAAACACAGAGGGGGATTTCACACTGAAAAACTGGAACTGGAAAATAACCACTTGTCGAACTAAGCTTCGGCGAAAACATTAGAATACACTCTCCCATCACAGCCAGTGCGGACAGGAGACACAGTTAAGAGTGAGCGGTGATGCTTTGAGTGTACATATGAGCCTGTGTGTTGTTTTAAGACAAGACATATGAAAGATGTGAACTTGTCCTTTAAGTGATTCAGGAGAATTTTTGTTGATTAGTTTTCTGTCTGTCGACCAGTGAAATAGTTCAACTACTATTCAGTTGAGCTCTACAATAGGACAACAATGTGGACTGGTCATGTCCGGACTACTCAGATCTCTTATGAGGTCAGTATTGATACTGGAACACTGAACTGATTTGCATCACAAGTCATAACACAGAGAACTGGCAAACATACTGAGAGGAGACAGAGGCAGCGGCAGCAGCAGCAGAGCTCACACTCATTCTCATTATGCACCAATCCACCTTTATTATTTTTATTAAACTTAATTTATAGAACAATAAAAATGGCAGAATATAGTGAAAACTAATAACATAGAGCTCTCAAGGTGACACCTGCAAACATCTGACCGACAGTCCAGCAGCCAACGATAATCAAAAGAACAGAGAAAGCAGAAAATCTTCAAATTTGAGAATATTTTGGCATTGTGCTTGATACATTTCTTAAACACTTCATGGATTATCAAAACATATGCCAGCTAATTTTCTACTGATCAACTGTTCAATTAAATGATTCATCGTTTCCGCACACACAGAAAATGAAGATGCAAACTAAACCTGAGGGCTGGCCGGATGAGTCACACATCATGTTTTCAAGACTTTTCTCCAACATCCCAGCATTTTTACCTCCTTCAGTCTACCTGAGCTCGCAGACACACGGAACACACATGGAACCTGGACAGTGAAGGGCTCACAGTGACTCTACAGCTTCATCCAGCAGTCAACTGATAGAAATGTTGTGTTACTTCCACCGTTTAGATCATCAATACATCATTTTAAAAGCAAAAATGGCAACAAAAAATGGCTCAAGCTTTTCTGCTTTTCTTAGTCTTTGTGATGGTTGAATTGGAAATCTTTGGGGTTTGGATTTTTTTTAAAAAATCAGAGTAAACACAAGATTCTTATCATCCAGCTTCACTGTCTCTGCTGCAGAAACTCAGTGTTTTCAAAGAAAATTGGACTTGATCGCCCCAGAGCTTGTCTATCAACACACGCACACGCACACACACACGCACACACACACACACACACACACAGTCAGATATCAGTGAAAATTATGAAACCATATCTTGTCGATGCTTGTCTCAATCTGTCAAATGAACTTTTAAACATTATTCGGTAACTCTGAAACACTACTAAAAAAAACGAGTTGTCTTTACACACCATCATGTGTCATTAAACGCTTCATTTTTTTTTTTTTTTTTTTTTACAATCGGACTAACTTGTTTATCCTGTTCAGCTGTTCCTGCTGTGCAGCTCAGCAGCGTACGTGTCCGCAGTGTTATCATCGCCTTCAGCAGTGGAATAAGCAGTATTATTATCAGCAGCAGTGCGAGGCCGTCCTGTCACTCACCGTCATGTTCCTCCGCGGTCTGTGTCTCTGCTCCCAAACTGTCAAACTTGTCCAAACTTTTCTGAAAACACTCCAACATTCCTGCTTCCGCTTCCTGAAAGCCGCAGGAGCAGCAGCAGCGTGGAGGGGAGAGGAGGGGGAGGAGGGGGCGGGGCGGGGAGGGGGCGTGTCCTCAGCAAGGCTGGAGCGGAGCGGCAGCGCCTCCTGTTGGATGGCAGCGGTACTACAGTCGACCATCAAGGCCTTGTTATTAAAGGACGGCTTCACAATTCTACAGCGTCTCAATCCAGCAGTCAGGTGTCCGTATGAACAGTGGAACAGGTTTTTCTTGCTGTAATCATTCCTCCTGTTCATACTGGATATTAGGAGATCTCTTTCATAATGAACGCACAATGGAAGCAATGACAATCCTCCAAGCTTTGCAAATTTTGCAGGTTACTATTGGTGATCAGTATAAACCTGCTTTAAAGGCGACATTTGCTAAATTTGTTTGTGTATGTATTTAAAAAAAAGCCTGTGTACCAGATTGGGCTGGATCAATATGAAATATGAACCCATAGCCCCGCCCTGAAAACAACATTAAACAATCACATGATCATGCTCTCATGTAGAGGTGAGTGCATCTCAGTGAACTGAAGAAAAAGAACTTCCTAAGAGTTGGCGAAGAAAACTTTGGCGAAAGCACTTTTAGTGGACTCGACATTGAACCTGAGCTCTTTCACTGAGGGGACAGTCTCACTCTGCCTCCTGTATGTCGCATCACACTGTTTCTCTTCCTTAAATAAATGTAAATGACATGTTGATACTAAGAGTGTGCTCAGTGTCAACCAAGTAACATCTTTCTGACATCGTTATAACACAACAAATGTGTTTATTGTTACAGCAGCTGTATGTGTGAACTTCTCTGCTGAAGAGGGTGAATTTTGAAATATGAAGTATATTCATAATTTCTGTAGTTTTCAATGAGAGAGAAGGCGGAGATTGTGAGACTAGGTAATTTAATTTTTAACCACATCAGACTATTATTATTATTCCATGTCTTAAAATATGTTTGGGAGGAATCTTTCAATATTAGAGTCGAGCTTTATAGTGAAATATGTTTTTTAGTTTCAAAGCAAAGTTTGAATATTGTGGTTATGTAAGTAAGTAGGACAGTGTTATACATGGGCAGGCTGATATTATTGGCTATATTAGGTTTTTATATTCTTTCTTTTATTTTGGCAGCATCTTATGCATATTTGACTGGCTGCATGTTATTTTTTTTTATATAAAAACAAACATACAAACCCTTTTTTTCACTTCACAAATCAAGTCAAACATCTCAAATGTTAAACATCGACTAAACACAAGCAGCTGTACAAGAAACAAGCCCGAATAACATACAGTGGAACACTGTCAACACTGTGATTAGAAGCACTACATATCTGCTCAGTGAATAAGTAAACACACTCTGACCAGACATCCAGCACCAGCTTTTGGGCCATTTTTGGATATTGACTCTGTGCTGCACATGTTCCATTTTTTTCTTTGGGTCACCAGGAAAAAGTTTGAAAAACAAACTAACTAATGCGGATGAAATACTGTACATACTGTAGGCGGGTGGATAGACTTTCAGCAGCAGCAGAATATATAGTGTGGTGTGTGATGATGTGGATCAAGTCGTATCTTCTACCAGTGTCAGTAGATGCAGGACCAGTTGTGTGAATTTGTGTTTTATCCTGACAAAACAGTCATACTTGTTGGAGTGTAACCGGCTCATGTGCAGTCTGAGTGTTGCTGAATGTTTAAAAGCCATTTTCCTGATGACATTTTTGTTTAAAAGCGCTGCTCAGCTGACACCAGAATGTCTATGATGATTTGTGGGTTTCACTTCTTCCTCCAGCAGTGAACCACAGATTCATCACATTGAACGGCGTTTTGTGTTGATAATGCTGTTGTTGTTTTTCTCGGTTGAGAAACTTCGGAGAAGCCCACCCCCTCAGTGGACGGCAGCGAGTGGGTGAAGCGAGTGGAGCGACTCACTCAGTGACATTCTCTGGTGTTTACTTCAACTCACTCAGTTTCAAAATATTTCCTTGAAGTCAAATAATGACAGGAAATGTTTGTCAAATCCAACTCATCCAATGGACTGTCTCCTCCAAAGACAAGCTCGAGTGCCTTGTGATCACAGAATGATTATACAAAGTGTTTCCTTTTATGGTCACTGTGCAGTCATATAGTTTTCCAGACCAGCTAATGATCCCTGATCAAGAGCTGGTTTTTTTACTGCAGCCCATCTTTACTGGAAATCCCCCCTTATTGTACAGTATAACATAATCATATTCATTTCATAGGTTCAATGTAACACATATGAACAGTTTCTGCCTGCTAACCTTTCTTACAGACTTGCTTACTTCTTATTCATTTGTATTTGGATCCTTATCTCCAAAACACTTAAAGTTTGTGTATATGTATGTGTATTAATATTTTACCTAGATCATGATGAATTGTTCCTTTCTTGTACTGTATCTCTGCAACATCAGCAGACTCATCGGCTAAGGTTAAAGGAAGTTCAGCATTGCATTTGTAAAGAGGAAGATGTAGAAATTAAAATGTGTTGGAGGTAGGGTGAGGCATGTCATCTGAGGGTCAGTTGGGCAGGATGACTCCTGAACAGGAGAACTGAAAACAGTCATGATGTCATCTATAAGTCTGTATTTGATAGACTGAGAAAAGAACTGTAACGCCCACTGAAGGTGTATAAAATCTTGGGGGCCTTTTTCTTTGTAACCTCATCCTGTGTGTTGCACTGTGAAACGCTCCTTCTTGAACAAGAAAATAAATTCTGCTAAATGTTGATACTCAGTTCCGGTCTCTATTGTCTCTTATTACAAAAAGTTGTTTAACAAAAGTAATACACAAATTGAATCCAAGTCTTACTGACACTGCTCTGTGTCTAAGCAGTAAAGAAGACCATACCATATGCTTTTAAACCTTGTCTCAAAACACAGTGGCTTTGCATCAAATAGACTTCTGATTGGCTGCCTGTTAGACTGCTTCAGTAGCATCTGACCTTCTGCCTGGATGGTTAACAGACAGGCTGCCACAGAGCTTCATTGTTGTCCAAAACTATTAAAAACTCATTAATGAGCCTGAATGTTGCAATGGGCGACATATTCCATCATTACCATGAACACACACACACACACACACACTGTAGTTTACTTGTACTCAATTCCACACACACACACACACACACACACACACACACACACACCATCCTATTGCCAGAAACCCTCTGTAGAGTTGATGTGAATTTCACTTTGTGTACTCCTTCTCTCTCTCTCTCTGCGCTCGCTGTAGTCTAGGTGTGGAAAGTCTGTCTGAATGGATACGGATAATCTCTGAAGTTGTTCCAGAGGATAGAAAGATGAGAAGAGTCCAGAGTGGCGGGAAGTAGCCGAGACTCATAAAGAAGTTTGTCACTGACTCAAATGCCGTGGCTCAGCTTAAAGGCCTGAAGGCCGCCCGCCCTGGCTTTCATTGAGAACACTCATGTTGCTGGGAAGTTAACGCATGGCTGCAACAAGAATTTTAATTTTTAAAAAGTCTGGAATGAGTGTCAGCATGTGTGGAATGAGCCTCACTTTAAAAGAGGGAGGCTTCGAGAAAAAAAAAAATCTTTCCCCTGTTTTGTTTAGTTTTGAGGCTTTGTGTGACTCTTCTGTATGTGAGTAACTTGATTCCTGGCTGATTATTATTTATGCTCAGAGGTCTGTCAGTGGATCTTTTTAATACAGCGTGCAGCAGCTCCACTTGGAGGGCTTTTCTGCCAGTATGGCAGGCTTTCAGGACACCACATGGATTTGTTTTTGGGTGTCAGCTGACTGAGCTTTGAGACATTCTGTTCACTGTATAAATGAACAAAGAATAGAAACATTATTCCAATTTTTTTTTTTTTTTTGCTACCGCACAAAAGAATAGCCACTGTGACTGTCTGATAGACCACAGTGAATAATAATAATAATAAGAGGCTCAGATGATGTGTTTGTGTTTCGCAACACATAGAAGTAATAGGATGTGGTGAGCAGAGTAAAGTAAAGAGAGAGGAATGTAGTGTGACTCTGCTGCACAAAGAAACAAGAGCAGAGTGCGTGCAGAGTCTGTGAGAGAGGAGAAGCGGCCGGGCTCAGGTGTTCCCAGCCGCCTCGCCCGACATTTACCTGCAAAACAATAAAGCCTTTTCACTCACTGCGTTAGCTTTAACTTCTCCTAGCAGCGAAAACACAGGTGTAACCATTAGCATCAGTGATGACAATGCTATTTAATACATCTCAATATAAGATCTATATGAAACTAACTGTGAGTTACGCCTTGAAAACTCAAAACAAAAGGATTTGATTGAAAATTCTATGATCATCCCAGAGAAGTCCTTGTTAACCACAGGTGACCATCAAATAATTGATATACTGAACAGGTTTCAAGTCCAGTGTAATAAAAGCGCTGTATCACAATAGATGAAATGATCCAATGTGACAAAAGTAACAAATATAGATGATTCTCTTAAAAGTATTTGACTTTTTTTTAAATCATGCAGTTTAATCCTTAAATGAAACCTTGCCCAGTGTTAGTAGACTGATGTTGACTTTGCTATCTGCCCGGCTAATAATAGACAGCTGGCTAGATAAAAACCAAACGAGAACAAACAAAGCTAAATGTTACATCAGTGGCTTTTGGCTGATGTATGCACAAAATACAAGTCACAACCCAGAGTCACATGAGTAGACATGCTAGACAAGTGATCCAGTTAGATAACATTTCCCAAGCTCCCTGCAAACAAAATGATCCTCTGTGACATCATCCAAAGGATGTCCATTATCTTTGCCATTATTTGCTCTTCTTATATAATGTAGTATCCAGCATACTAACCATCTGTTGACTCTCTGTCTGTCGTATCTCCCCTCAGTGAGTTTGGGTCAAAGATCTCTAAAACCAGAGAGAAAGTGGTGAGAGATGAAGCCAAGCTGCTTGCTGTAGAAATCTAAAAAAAAAAGGGACCCAAGATGCTCTGAAACCTCCACTGCAGATTGTAAATACAATGTTCCATTAATTATAATAAGTTCATAATTTAATATTGAAAAATGACCTAATGTTCTGATAATTTTTTAGAACCCCTGTCAGTCACAGGCCCTTAGAATTGTAATAACTCCCCCCATGGCACCTCTGATCACCCAGGTGTAAGCTGCCCACTCTGAGGTGTGATCTGATGCTGTGCTTTCCAACAGCTCTATGAGAGACGAGGAAGAAAGTCTAGGGTGCCCTACCCACCTTCATGATGCACCTGAGCTATGACCAGTGAGATCAGGCTAGTAGGAAACTCAGTATACTGTTAATTCCAGTAAACTGTTTAGCAGAGGTCTGTGCCTGATCATACAATGACCACTGATTCATAACTCTACCGTCTGCAACACTGAACTTCTTCTCTGTCCTCGTCTCCCTCCAGCCTGCCTCTGGGGACCAGGTGGTAGCCATGTTGGAAAAAGCCAGAGCAGTGACGCCGGCTAAACCTGCTGCTCCTGCCAAAACCCGGGGGAGGAAAAGTCTCCGCCGAGCCAAGCAGAGCTGCGTCAGATCTGCGTGACATCACAACGAATGACTTTTAGATTGATTAAAACCACAGTCTCACATGGCTGATTCTCAGTGTCAAAACATCTTTGTAATGTGGTATTGCGTGTGGGTTTTGAACTGTCATCAAATCCAGGTGACGTCATCAGTATTATTTTAGAAATTTAGAAAAAAATCTGCAACAAAAAACTGGAAACAGCAGCTGGTAGTCTAGTCTGATAGATTAAGAAATACAAGAAATATGGAAAAAAACGAGCCCAATCCATTTCTTTTTTTTTTTTACATTAAGTAGTTTAAGTGTTATCATGTTTCACCACATTTGGTTTTGGTTGTATTAGACACCAGGAAATATTAGGTATTGACAACCTAAACTTAAAGGCAAGACATTTGAAGCAATGAACTCTACTTGTTAACTTTTCAATTAAATTCAGGTCACCAATGTTCTTCTTGCATTTTCTTTTCATTAAAAGACAAAGTCATGATTTTATAAGTGTGTATGAAAACAACAGTCAGTTGTCCAAGAGGTTTTCCTTGCTGTTATCATTCCTCCTGTTCATAGTGAGATGTGCTCTCAGTGTAAGTGATGGATGGAAAAACTTTAGGACCATTTATGAAGTTTGTATTTTGTTTGTAGTTCATCATTGTATTATTTTATACATATCTCACATGGATCAAAGATCTGGTTGAATGACTAAAAAAAACAGGTGGGTGAAAAATAAAGAAATGTCAGGTTTGCTGCAGACGGCAATTGAGAAAACAAACAATAAAATCAAATATCCTTTAAACAACAAAAACTAAACAATAACAGTTCCAAAATGTATTACTATAATATCCACGAGCACTTAAATGCAACTTCAACCCCACTGACACAAACACAATCTCATACGCTATTGGCTGTTGGATAGATAAATATTTTCATTCTTAACTTTTTTTAAATAAATAATAAAATTTAGTTTTCACAGCAGAAGAAATTTATGGAAAATGTTTAAAGAGTGACGATCAGAGGAAAGACAGACGGAACAATGGTGTTCTGAGCTTTTACCTGAAGTACCCCAATTTAACCACCAGATGGCAACCAAACACCATTATACTGCAGCTCATTCGCTGCTGCTGTGTCTGCTGCTCCAAATGCAGCTGACACAGCAGCAGCCAAATACACTGACCAAAAGTATAATATTAATACTGTCAAACAATGAAATGTGAGTTCTTCATGTTCTCTGATGCTGTTCAGTAAGTTAAGTGTTAAGTGTAAAATCAAAGTGTCTCAGTGCACTTTACCAAAAAAGAACAAAGGTAAAAACAGACAGAGAAGATAGTAACAATATAAAATATATCTGATAAAAATGCATTTCAAACAACAACCAGAAAAGGGTAGCCATTATAAAATTCAATTTTAGCAAGGTGAAAATAAGTAAATAAGTAAGTAGTCTTATTTTAAAATGTTTGCCTCCCTGATCAGCTGAGGTAAAATATTCAAGAGCCGTAGAGCACGGTAAGAAAATGCTCTCCCACCAATAGATTGCTTATTGATCTTTGGAATAATGAGATGCACATGTAGGGATGTAAGGTCTGAGGACTCCTGCCTAATAGGGAGGTGCTAATGAAGAGTTTTGGAGGTAATAAGGAGCAGTTTGTGGTCTGACCTGGATGAAACAGGAAGTCAGTACAGTTTAATGCCACAGAGCATGTTACAGTTTGTCCAGTTCAGATGAATGAATGAATGCACTAATGTAATCAGGTTGGCCAACAACATCAATTCTTGGTGAATGACTTTGTAATGTGAACAAAGTCTGTTTACTGTGCAATAAAAGATCAAATAGTTGCTAAAAATCCTGTTGTTGTGCAGCATTTTGGTGTCTGATAAGCCTTTAAACACAAATCTGTGCTCAAACTGGACTTCCTGGATTGTATTTCTTTGTCTGACTGGTACATTTAATGACAGACCCTCACCCATGCAGCCCTCTGTGTTGTCTCAGGCCTGCTTTCGGTCTGAATCCCTTTTAACTGTAGTTAAATAATAACTGAGTCTGACAGGCTGTTCACATATAAGGACTCAAAACCTGGGACAGTGATAGGCTGCTGTTCATGTCGAATGGGCCCTGGCATTATAGAGACATTATAGAGACCCATTCCATTATGTGATGAAACTTTGTCATCATATCCGACATCAATTCTTTTACCAACAGCATCTTAAAACAACTCGCTGACATCGTCGGTTGATTGGTATGGTGGCTATGTTATGTAAATGACATTCTCAAAGCAACATATCCACAGAACTACAGATTAATGAAAGGCCAGAGACCGCCTTCTACTTTGTATCTATGCATTGCACATGTGGAAGTGGGAGCATGTGCAATGAGAAAAGAAGTGGACCTAAGACAGAGCCCTGGGCGACTCCACAGGAGAGAGCATGGCAAATCAGAACAATTGAGGATAACAGTGTGTGTACGAATCAAACAGTGCAATGCCAGTGAGCAGTCAGCATCGCACTCAAGATGATGCAACACAATTTCGTGATCAGTGGTTTAAAATATAATGCTTAGAATTAGCAGAACTGTGTAGAAGCTGAGCTCTGAGATGAGCAGCTTCAGTTAAATGAAATCCGGCTGAAAGGCTCTGTAGACCATAAGGTTACAGGTTTGTTCAAATTATTTATGTTTTAAACAGGAAAGCAGAAGAAAAATATATTTTCACTTTTCCAGGTTAATTAAATAATTTGACTGTGAATCCAAATTTTGAAAAATTTACTCAAATCTATAATAAAACATTTCTGTTGGCTGACATTACTCTCTCTCTCTCTCTCTCTCTCTCTCTCTCTCTCTCTCTGTGTGTGTGTGTGTGTGTGCTGAGTGTTCACTGCTTGCTCCCTTTGTATGAATAGGGTAATCTGACCTTCTCCACAGACACATACACAGCCTGCAGTATAGAGTAATAATTCTTATTCAGCAGCCTGCCGCTATGCTGTTTGTTCATTTTGCTTTAAATAACAAAAGAAATGAATTATTGCCACCTTGCTGCTGTTTATTCTTCTTTATTATTAGGTCAGTAAAATTGGAACTATCCAGCTCATTCAAGCCTCTTCTTGCCTGTCCATAAGTGTGACATAACATAACTAAAGTCTATTAATAAAAGACTTAAACTCACATTAAAACCCTGTTCTGTTTGTCCATCATTTCATCTCTTTGTGTCTACATGTGTGTCTGATACTGAAACCAGGGAGTGTGCTGCGAAACAACAGCTTTTTTCATGTAATTATATTCACAATTCATTAAAACCAATTGTAGCTGACTTTATATTAATCAATTAAATCTGACATGATCAACTGATGATTCCTCCTGAGGTGAACAACAGACGAGCAGAGAGATTGATTCTGTGTTAACCATTAGCTGTCAGAAGATCCACACTGATGGACAGACACACCGGTCCTCTAAAGTTGCCAGGTAACCTCCTAGCAACTGCTTTGTCTTTACCATAGCAACCTCTTCACCTGAGAACAACCAAGTCCAAAGTCCACTGCTTCTCCTACTGCTGGCCAGAGCTGATGCGGGCAGTCTGACTCAGTGGACCACTATGATGATCCATGCCCTTTAAGCCCCGCCCCCCAACCAGGTTCCTCCAGCTCTTCTTCAGTATCTGTTGACTTTTTCAAACATGCGGTAAACATAGCAAACAGGCTACATGATGATGAACAACAAAGACTGAAGAGGAGATGTGATGATAACAGTGCACTGTGACTGAAGGCGGCATTAAAAAGTGACAGAAATCGTTTTTGTGATGAATGAAAAAGGAGCTGACCAATCAGCTGCGATACTGCGACTCTCAGCTAAGTCACCTCCTCTCCCTCCTCTCTGTGGGCCCCTCCTCACCTCCAGGGGCCAGGCTGCAGCCCCTGTGAGTCCAGCCTTGAAATATCTAGATTTCATTTTTCTGATTTGTCTGATCTGGCTCAAATGTCATCATCATCATCATCATCATCATCATCTTCTTCTTCTTCTTCAAAAACCAAATCCACAACAATAATTGTAAAGCTTGACCCATGTAGGCCCACTCACACATACAATACATCTTCATCTGAGGATGGTTGTGTGCGCGCATGCGTGTGTGTGCATGAGGTGACAGATGGACAACTTTCCTCGGAGAGAGAGAGAGAGAGAGAGAGAGAGGGAGAGAGAGAAAGAAAGAGAGAGAGAGAGAGTCTTTGGCTGATACAAATGGAAGATTTGTCACGTGATCCCCGGGGCCGTTTTAATGACGTACGCACCATATGGCGCGTGCCGGGAGGGTGGGGCCTGGATATGCTAATTAACCCCCACCATCATCACCACCACCACCATACTGTGCGTTCTGAGTATAAAAGCTGCATCACTCCACACACACCTCAGACAGCTCAGAGCAGATCACGTACAGTCACGCACAGTCACGCACACAGAGCGCGCGGGATGCCTGCGATCTGACGGACAGCGGCTCATCACAACAGGTAGGTTGTTTTTTTTTTTTTAACAAATGAATAAGCAACATCTGTTTGATGAATTCCTCCTCTGACTGCTTCCTCACGTGTTTAATATTTAATGTAACATTCAGGCTGATGAATCTGATCATTAAAAAGTCATTTCTAGCAAATGAATCATCTATTGATGCAAATTGAACTGAGAGTCATTAACAGTGATTCTGTAACTGGATAATGTGTCTCATCTGCATCACATTGAATCAGCTGCGTCTCAAATAAAAACATTTTTTTAAATAATCTGATTAATGTTTATATTTTAGTTTTAAGTTTTTTTTTTCATTTTTAATTTTATAGGATCATTTTATTTGTTAGTCGTCTGCTCTCAGCAGGTTTGAACTCAAGCATCCTTCTTCTTCATTACGTTTTTTAATACAGTTTTTTTTAATGTTTGTTTTATTTTGTTATTTGTGTTAGTCGTGTATGTCCGGCCACCTCCACCTGTCTCACCTCCACCTGTCTGTCTGTTAAATCCTCGGGAGCAGACCAGTGGAAAACTGGAATGAAAGAAAAACGGATTTCGTTTCTCTTCGTCAGCGTCAATTATCCTAATATTAGTATTATTATTATTAGCATATTAGTTTTATTAGTGTTATTTAAAAAAAAAAAAGCTTCTGGCTCACTACGTTAAATAAACGGTGCTTTTATATGACGGCATTAAATCTTAATAATCTTAATAAAGATTTTCTCTACTGCTATAGAAACATTCTCAGAAATTATTCATAAAAGTTTTATATAAAAAGAGATTGGTTCTTTTATTTTTTAATCGAATTTTTATTTGACATTTGTCGTTTTTTAAACAGATAAAACTGTGAATTTCACTGAAGGAAAACGCAGATTTGAAGAGATGAATTGAATAAAGAGCTGGTTCCGTTTCTCTCATCATGAGGCATTTTCCCTCTAAATGTGATATTTCCCCGACAGTGTTGTGATTTTCTAACAAGTAAAATATCAAACTAAAGTTCGAATATCAAACTAGATTTTAAAGCCATGCGCAGAAAACTTGTGATTTTATCCTCTGTGAAGAAAACTAACATGACGGGACTCTGCGGGACCTTTTAATTATTGAGGGAATATTCCCGCCGGTCACACACACACACACACACACACACACACACACCATCCTCAGCAGACTGAAGCTGTTTCTATTCCACTGCAAACACACACTGTGAATCACACAATTCAACCTCACACATATTTAGAAAAACGTTTTTTATAGATGACGATGATCGACCGCAATAACAGCTCGTAAATACTCGTTTTCACTTGAACAGTTTGATCAGCTTTTTTCCCTTTTTTTATTTTTATTTTTTTTTAAAATTTGAGCCATATTAGGAATCACAGCAGCTCTATTAGATTAAAGAAAGATACATTTATATCTTATTTTACTGCAAAGACAACACACATTATAAATGAGGCTGGAAAACACAAAGTGGAGACACAGGAATGAACAAAGAACTCTCGGCTGCTCTCAGAGGAATACATCTTTTCATTATTATAGAAGCACATAAATGTATGGACTAAAATTGAAATGATGATATTGTAAAAATCTAAAAACCAAAAGCAACCTAAATTAAAAAACAAAAAAAACAAAAAAAAACATTTTGGAGCAAAAAGAAATTGACAAAATGTTATTTTAAATTTTTTAATTCAAATTTAATTTTCAAAAAAATGAATTCATGTTACATGTATATGATATAAAATGTTTATATGAAAAATTACAAATAAAGTTGTTATTTATGACTTATGAATAATTTACCAAAACCTTACTAATAGCTGTGAGAATATGTTTCAGATGACAGTTTGTCTATACAGACAATGATGCCATACTGAGCTCTATACTGGAGACTTTCATTGTTTTCTAATGATCATGTTTGTTCTGTGACAGAGAATCAGCATCATGACCAGGTCTGTGCGGGAGGAGCCGGTGTCAGTGGAGTCGGAGGATCAACAGGAGTTGCTCAGCCCTACTGACGGAGAAATAGAGCGAGGAGGAGCAGGAGGAGAGGAGGAGGAGAGCCATTTCCACCGCCTGGAAGACGAAGAGGAAGACGAAGAAGAGGAGGAAGAGGAGGAGGAGGAGGATGGGGAGAGCAAACCCAAGAGGCGAGGACCCAAGAAGAAGAAGATGACCAAGGCTCGCATGCAAAGGTAAAGAGAGATTGTTTTTTCTTTTTCCTCAGCTGACATTTGTGAAAAATTTGTTCTGATTTGTTAAAAAAAAAAAAAAAAACTATACAACTATAAACAACTATATTTTGTCCTGAAGGTGACACTAGAGGAAAGGTCAGGAGAGGTCACCATAATGATTAGGATTTATCATCTGGAGAGCAAGAATGCATCAGTAGTTGAGATATTTCACTCTGGACCAAAGTGTTGACTGGACTGGCATCATCATCACACGCCAACACTGTCAGGACACGTCATCACTGCACTGACCTATCAGGACGCACCACTGTCCTATTTCCATAACAAAGATGCAGCCCTGTCCAAAAACTGATAGTGGCTAATCAATATCTTCACATGAACAGGACTAGTTCTATGTGAAGGGGGTGGATCATAACAAACCCACAGAGAGTTATCACCTGACTCTGCAGAGATTTATAGCTTTAAGGTGTATTTATATCACAGCAGGAAACAAGGTACACGCTACAATGATTCTTGGATACTGGCGATCAATATTAGGATGTTACAGCTATGATTATTTCTAACAGGATCAACCTGCTCTGTGTTTTTGCAGGTTTAAGGTCCGCCGAATGAAAGCCAACGCCCGGGAGAGGAATCGCATGCACGGGCTGAACGACGCGCTGGAGAGTCTGCGGAAAGTCGTCCCCTGTTACTCCAAAACCCAGAAACTGTCCAAGATCGAGACGCTCCGCCTGGCCAAGAACTACATCTGGGCCCTGAGTGAGATCCTGCGCTCCGGCAAGGCTCCCGACCTCATGAGCTTCGTCCAGGCGCTCTGCAAAGGTCAGCATCACCTTATAAACAGACTGAACTGGGTCAACCAAGACCCCGACTCAGTCTGGAGCCTGACGTGTGACTCAGTGTGATTCATATTAAGGGAAGAAGGCCTCCAGGAAAGCTGTTTAAAACTGAAATATCAGTGAAAGCCCCAAAATTTGATACTCTCCCCCTACAACAAGTTAGTGATGCTGCAGGGCGCTAAAATCATAGAGTACACTTTTCATCTTGAATGTATTGTAATACTGATTTAATACAATTCTACTAATGTCTATTAGACTTATTGACAGTCATTAACTACTAACAGGTGTTATTGGTATTGTATGTATTGATCAGTAGTGACTGGATGTTGTCTCTCTGTTCTCAGGTCTGTCTCAGCCAACCACCAACCTGGTAGCAGGCTGCCTGCAGCTCAACCCTCGGACCTTCCTGCCCGAGCAGACGCCCGACCTGCCCACTCACCTTCCCCCTGCCGGCGCCGCTGCCTACCCCGGACACTTCTCCTACCAGAGCCCCGGTCTGACGGCCGGCCTGCCCAGCCCACCCTACGGCACCATGGAGCCCTCCCACATCTTCCACCAGGTCAAAGGTCAGCCCTACGGCCCGCTGGAGCCCTTCTTCGATGGCGTCCTAGTGTCGGACGGCCCGGCGTTCGACCCGCCCCTCAGCCCGCCGCTCAGCATCAACGGGAACTTCTCCTCCTCCTTCAAACACGAGGCCGTCACAGCCTCCGACTACGACAAGAGCTTCTCCTTCAGCGTGCACTACGGAGGGGGAGGGGCTGGGGGACACGTGGCCATCTATGGCGGCGGGGGGTCCAACCCCCGGTGCGGGGAACTGCAGGTGGACGGGCTGATGGGCTTTGACGGACACTCACACCATGAGCGGCTGATGAACGCCCAGCTGAACGCCATCTTCCACGACTCCTGAGGAAGAGGAGGACGAAGGACTGAGAGGCTGATGGAGACAGAGGGACGGACAGAGAGAGCGTTCTACGGAGAGACAGACAGTTCTGTGTATTTCTGTTGTTTCATAGCTGTCTTTCTTTCTTTCTATCTTTCCTTCTGTCTTGTCTTCTTCCTGTCTGCATCAGGCTCTATGACCTCCTCACATTTGGTCACGAGGACAGTGATGTTGACGATGATGTCACATTGATGATATAACCTTCTTTGTAGCGTTTCACCCTCGCGGGAGACGCTCTCTGAATGTCTCATTATTATCCGTATTATCACTTAAAATTAATCAACAATCAATAAGCAATAATCTGGAGGAAACTATGCAATTTTTCTTAAAAAACCTGAGCAATGCTCAGTTGATAATTCCAAATGTTGAAAGATTTCTCTATTTTTGGGTCAGTGTGCGCGGCGGTGTTGGGCCGGCATCGGGCCGGCGCTGGGCCGAAGTGTTCATGTTGTTCATGCTGTTTTTACTTTTTGCTTTTTATAAACGTTCCTGTAGCGTTCTGTTAACACTTCATGTGACTCTTGTTCATATTTTATAAGATAGATGTTTATAAATGCCTTTTATTAAAAGGATTTCAATGTGATTCACCTGCGAGAGTCTGTTCATCTGCTGCTGCAATGACAAAAACAACAAGACACCTCCATCTAGTCCTGTTCATCCTGCTTACTGAGGCTCTAACTGTCTCTTTCAGTTCATTTTAGTCAAATTGAACTTTATTCGCAGTATCCAAAAAGACATTCATACATAAAAGATAGAAACAGACCATAAAAACTGAACAATGTCAGTTAGGAAACACAGTATGTTGTCAGTGTCACATATAAGCTCTGCAGGTTTGGTCATATCCTGCTTTTAGAGCAGCTTCATGCTGGCCAGACACTGTATGGATGAAACTCTAATTTAACCCCAAATTGGTCAAACCTGACTAAAACGAGTCAGGCTGAATTTCCATTTGATGTTCAGTATGTGGGGTTGCAACGCCTCATTCATTGTCTGGATGATCAATGATGTGGCTGTTGGAAGACCGGATGGATTTCTGGTATAGAGATAAAAATGATTGATCAACAAGTTGATTGATAGAAAACTGATCTGTGCTTATTCTGCTAATGGATCAACCCTTGGAGTCATTTTTAAAAGAGGCCTTTAAAAATGTGAATATTTTTTTTTTAGTCTTCAATGAAATGCTGAACATCTTTTGGTTTTGGACTGTTGGTCAAATAAGGAATCTGAAGACGTCACCTTGGGCTCCTGGAAATGATGACGGATATTTTTCACTATTTTTTTTTTTGTCCACCAAAATTCTTGCTTTCCAATCAGAGTAGAATTTTTACAAAGTAATGCTGCCTTTCTGTTTCTTTTTTTTATTTTTTGAGGACAAGGTTGTCTCCTTCAAATAAAACTTCATTGGAAATATGATTGTACTCTTTATTGGAGTGTGGCCCGTGGACCAACTAGATCCAAGTTTACCTTCAGTGCCATGATTGGCTGATCGAACCGTACAATGTTAACACAGACATCATCTTTCGGCCATGCAACACAGTTGAATAAAACATGGAGTGTAAATTCTAAATGCCAATGCAGACACCTTAAAAAAACCATCAGCTGAAACCAGATTCAGGATTCAAATCTGTCATAAGAGGAGATAAAAGGTTTCCATGTGACAACAGTGTTATTTAAACACATCAGGAGAAAAACACATACAGTATCGCCTTACAGAGAAAACCCTGTTAACACGTTAACACCATTATCACCCGACTGAAGGACAAACCTAGGATTACTGTGTGTGTGTGTGTGTGTGCATGTGTGTGTGTGTGTGTGTGTGAAGGGCACAGATGTTCGTTCTGCAGGCAAGATTTTAATTTATGAAAATGATCTCGTTTATGCATGAGAGCACCCCTCCATGCACGCTGCTGTCTTGCTGTGTGTGTGTGTGTGTGTGTGTGCGTGTGTGTGTCAGTCACCAGGAACAATATGGTGGCCATATCCCACCATTTAGTCTGTTAAGGGGAAATTCCGGTATTTTTTTTTTTTTTAACATGGTCCATATTTCCCCCATCATTTTGGGTTGAAGCGACTGACGGGGACAAAGAGTGAGAGCTTCAGCTGGCAGCTGTTAAACGGCCTGCGATGTAAGTACGTCCACCAAAAGTGCTCGTTTTTGCCACTGATGTGTTCAGATGGCTATTATAAGTGTCTGACAATGAAAGCAAACACAGGAACTAGACATCTGTAGCAGTACTATCGCTAACTGCACAGGGAACACAGGGTGAGAATTTCCCTTTAAAGTGGAATAACAGTGGGACAAAGTCAGACTGCAGCATTAAGACTCATCCTGTTCTAATGGTGTTTTCAATTCAATTCAATTAATTAACTGAATTAAATTAATTGAATTAAATTGAATTAATGAAAAGATTCTGGACAGATTCATGTAGAGATCTGATGCCAAATTGAAATTGCTTGAAAAAAAGCTATTAACTTTGTATTTTTTTTTTTTTTTATCAGAGATTATTTGTATCATGTCATGTGGACACATCTCATTACTGTCAGAGCACTCAGAGCAGTATTAGCAGTATTCATAGCAGTGTTAGCAGCGAGTATTCATTCTGTGGGCTGATCATAACACTGATTAATGCAGCTTAAACTCATCCGTCTGTCATCCACACACATGCCGCGTGTGTGTGCGGTTGAGTTATAGTTCATATATGGACTATATAGCACAGCAAGGGAAAGGTGTCTGTTAAAGCCACGTATGAGGACACCTTCAACAGTCAGTGCTGTACTGACTAACCAACCTCATCATGGTTTTAAAGTCATTGAAACAACATTTTCAGAGTATCTAACCTCCATATTGTGACATATTTTTTCGAGTGAAACAGGATAGACAGGCGGGACATTTGATTTGAACATCGAAAAGTAATGAATCTGAGCTCTGTGCTGCTATAAGTTCAAGACTGATGGCTGGGCGACAACATGATTGGATTTTGATATAAAAAGTACAAAGAAATGGATGTTTTGTCATTTCTTGGGCATGTATTGTTAAATAGATGCACATAATGACCAGGGAGGTGATCTAAAATGGTTTAAAAGGCTTTTTTCATTTCATCTTGACTTTAACTGACAACTAACACAGAAGACAGAACGGACTCCCGTGTGTCCATAAAGAGACTCTGACCTCTGCTGCTTCTGTTAAATACATCACGACAATAACAAAATGTCCTCAAATAGCACAAAACAGCTCTGTGATGTGCAAATGTCAGCATGCTAACACGCTCACATGCTGATGCTAAGCAGGTGCTATGGTTACCGTGTTCACCATCTTGTGCACGTATTACTGTTAGTCTCTGTACAAGAGAGGCCTTCTGGATATTCGTGTTGCACACCCTGTCTAATGATGGACTGAATGATGAACTTCACCTTAATGTAATGTTATGACCTTTTTCTGGTTTCATATTTTTCTAAAGGCCTACCCCGCCACATGGAATGCTACACTGATTAGATAAATACTCACCCCAGCTGGTGACCTCTGAAGCTGGGGATCAACAAAACATTTACAAATGAGATTTTGTCCTGCCATGCCTTTATTAATATGACTATATATTAGTTTTTCCTTACAGTGTGCTTTTTGGATGAAGAACATAGTATATGCATCGATTAAGTGTAATGGCCCTCTGCATTATTTTAATCTCTAGTATCTATAATATTTCTTATAACATATTTCTTTTATATTTCTCTCTGCTAAATTATATGGATGTTACTTAATGATTAATTGACATGTATGCCCATATTTATGCTTTTCCATTGTACACCCTTGACTTGTGGCAATTTGTCATTTGGAGGTAGATATATTGTTTCATGTATAATAATATTGCAAATCACGGACTTTTGATAAATTTGATAAACTTTTGTTCTTAAATTACCTTTTTGATTTTGCAATATTTTTGCTGCAATATGTTTGATAACATTGTAAGATTTATGATATACTATATATTTATGATATATAACCTTTGCTCTTAATTCACTTGTTATTTTCTATTCTTGACGTGTGGAGAGTTTTGGGTTATGTGGATGTTGCTATAACGTCCTGTAAGATTCAAAGGTATTATTACCCATGTGTCATTTGATCTTTTTCTAGTCTTTCCAATGTTTTTTTTTTTTTTTTTTTGACTAGCCCAGATGGTAATATGTATCCATGGGGTTAGTTCAAGGTGCTCATCAGTCAAATTCATTCCTGTAGTCTTCTGATTGGATGAGTGAGGCAGCTCCTCTGTATATATATATATATGTATGGAACTGATATGTGATAATGCTCACATATCTGATGAAGGTCGGACAGATTGAAAGCAGTGGGTGAGTTCTTCTCATTAGTCTCTGTACAGGCACAATGGTGGCAAACATAGCAACCTCAATGTGGCAACAAGGCTTTAAACACTATAGTGTACAGGGACTGTACTAGACTGTGTAGGAGTCCCACGATGTAAATCCCCCTGAAACTACTAACTCACATTATGTACGGACTAAACAACTGAGATATAATATGTTCATTAGTGAGCTCTAACAGGTGTATATGTATTGGGCATATTATTATATTAACATTTTCCTCTCAGTCTTTGAAAGAAAGCAAATGAGCACATTTTCCAAAATGCTGAGTTTTTCCCTTCACACCACTTGAAACTAGCTCCTCCAAACAGCTACACCAGTGAAACGCTGCATATCTGCGTATGCATTAAATGAATTGAATATATCGGTCACAGGGGTCTAGAACTTTTACTTTTAATACTTCAGTAAATCTAGCTGCTAATACATCTGTACTTTTACTTAAGTTAAGATTTTAAAAACAGGATTTTTACTTGTAATGGAGTATTTTCACACTGTGGTTACTTAAGTAAAGAATCTGAGTAGGGGAAGGTAGGGACGGTTGAAACGGTGTCTCATTCCTAATGCCTGGCTGAACTTTAGTGCTACGCTGGCGCTTTGCTTGATGCAGTGAAAAGCTGTCATGGTGCAGCACAAGCTGCTGGAAATAATGAGTTTCAGAATGCAGTGGTGCTGTTGTTGCCTCGTGTCTGAAAGGGACATGACACTAAACATGCTAAGATTAACAATAGTCACACATAGGCCAGACCTCTTTGCCCAAACAAACAAATGAACTGTGATCTAGTGCATAGTTTGCAAAATACTCAGATTAATATGACAGATAAAATAAAAAAGTTAAGGAGTAGCATTTTTATGCATTTTAATATATGTTGCAACTGTGCCTGGAGACCATTGCAGCTGTCGCCAGGTGTGGGCTCACCTGTCAACACCTCACATCTTCTCTTCAAATGCAAATCCTGAGTTTATCATATGTAGAAATATTTTAATAAGCTGATAGATATGAGCTCAATTTATTTAAATCGTGATGGTCTACTGTAAAAAGTCTCGGAATAATTAAGCAAAATGCAAAAAGTGTTGCAGCCGTCCCCGTCCTCCCCTACTTCTCCCACCACTGAGTGTGAATGTATGATCATGAGCTCATAGAGAGCAGCAGCAGTCACACACTGATCAAACTGGCGACCTGCTGATTCAAACAGCACAACAGAAGCTGACACAATCAATCAGAATGACCTTCTAATCGATCAGGAACTGATCAAAAGAGTCCACTCACCGTGCGCGCGCTCCCGCTTGGATGGAGGCTATGCAGCAGGCGCGCGCACCGCGTGCCCGAGCGAGCTGGGAGTCCGGTAAAGCTGTCTCCATAGCGACGACACCCCGGAAATACACCGTAACCTGCCGGTGATCAGCTTACTGCACGTTCATCTGCCGCTTTGTTTACCAGAGAGGAACAAACTCACGAACCGCCACCTTTGTTTGTTTATTTGTTTGTTTGTTTGTTTGTTTGTTTGCTCCACGGTTGAGCACCCGTAAACATGTCGGAGCCCGAGGAGGAGCTGCAAGAAGAGCCGAGAGAGAGCACGAAGAAGAAGAAGAAGAAAGAAAAACGGAGCGGCAAGAAGAAGAAGAGGAAGGAGGAGGAAGAGGAGGAGGAGGAGGAGGAGGAAGGGGAGCAGAGGTGAGGTTGTTGTGCTCCGTGCAGGTTCTACACAGAACCAGCTCTCTGATTGGTCCATAGAACAAACTGCATCAGAGCAGAGAACAGAGTTGTGTTAAAGTGAGATGAGATGTGCTGCATGAGGAACAAACATTTTACCTGACAACATTCATTTCATGATAGATGTGTCAGAGTTTGATTATTTGCATCTTCATTGATGTTTGAACCTCAGCTGTAATTTTGATGTCTGATGAACAGAACAGGTGAGACAGAGGCAAGAAATGATGACATTGTTATTCAATATATGAAAGCTCCTCTACAGAGACACATGAGACCCTTTTCATTCTCGCTCCACCCTGACACATCTGACCTGTGGGCGGAGCGAGTGTTCTCACGTGATGTGCTTTAGTTTGTGAATCCAACTGATGGGAACAAGTGTAGAGCTGCTACTAATGAATGTTTTCATCAGCAATTAATCTGTCAATTATTTTCTTGATTAATTGATTAGTTGTTTGGGTCCAGAAAATGTCAGAAAATGGTGAAAAACATCAATCATCGTTCCCCAAAACCCAAGACGACGTCCTCAAATGTCTTATTTTGTCCGCAGCACAAAGACATTCAGTTTACTGTCATAGAGTAAAGAAAGCAGAACGTGCTGACATTTGAGAGGCTGGAATCAGACATAAAAACAGATGGCAATTATTTTAATCGTTGGCAACTGATCCATTAATTGTTGATGTTCCAATCAAGAAACACCAAGTTCACATGTGTGACTCAGATGAGTGTGAACACAGCCCCTAGTGTCACACTCTCCTGATTCACACCCACTGACCACAAAGACAATCAGCAGTAAGTCTGAGAGAAGTGAAACAATTTGACATTTGTGATGCATCAAAGATCAACGATGACATCAGCATGACTTACTGATTGATTTATCAGTTGCTTCATTGATACATATGTCAGTTTCAGACCTCTGATTGATCGATATTTAACTCTGTGTGTGTGTGTGTGTGTGTGTGTGTGTGTCAGCGAGTGTGTTGTGCTGCGCGGGATCTTCAAAGTGGGAAAGAAGAGCCATGACGTCCTGCTCACCCGAACCAGACTGACCTGGACGCCCATCACACCGGAGACCCCCACAGGTCAGTTACCATGGTGACGCGTTGTCATGGTGACGGGTTATCCGGCCGATGTCAGACAGACTGATGGAGGACAGACTGTGTCTCTGTCGAGGCAGCTGGTGCTGTAATGGAGAAGTTCTGTCATGTTGAGACCACCTGAAACATGACATCTGGACACACACACACGCACACACAGACACACGCACACACACACACACACACACACACAGAGGGGGGTTATGGCGTTGTGTTAGATCCTTGTGAATTCAGTTTTGGTGATTTGATCTGCTTGGATATTCTCAACATTTCCGACTGTTTTGTTCACCTCTTACACATCATACCAACACCGTCACAGTCCATAGAAACCTGCTGCCATACTCTTTGTTGACAGTGAAATTTACTGTCCACCATGAATGACCCTGTTCACGAGGAGTTGCACACTTTGTGAGGTTTGATCGTTCACATCGTCAGCTGCTCTATATAAGTCTACTTTCAAGTTGTATTAGTCGAACTGAAACAATTAGAAAATACAAATCAAGCTGCCCGCGACGACGTCATCAGATCAGCACTTGTACTGCCACAGAAATAAAGAGGAAATGCTTTGACATGAAGTGAAACGCTAAGACACATCTTTGTAAAGCAAATATCTCCATGACTAATATAAAAGGTGGTCATGTGACAGTCACAGAGAATATTAGAAGAGAGAATATGACAGCCATCAGTAGGTGATGTCACACTGTCAGCCGCAAAACACAGGATGAGACGGGACTGCTCTTTACTAGTGACATACAGAAGCTGCTGTGCTGAAATCAAATAAAATAGACAATGCCACAAATTCACTACTTTCCTCTTAAGAATGAATGAATGAATGAAATGCTTTCCTTATTTAATGACAGTCAAAGAGCTGTGTCTGAGATCTATCATACTGAACAGTGAGTGTGTAAACGTTCTGTAAAGTGTCCTCAAACATCACACTGGAACGAAGCATCCGTGGCATGTGCACCACTCTTTTGCTCCTTATAATCCCACAGTGCATTGAGTTTTTTTTTTTTTATTGTTTTCTGTTCCTCTAATGTACAATAATGGATTGAAGGAATCTGATTTATCATCGTTTTGGGGTCTTTCTCCTCCCCTGCTAGCTGGACCTGACTACAGGCCTCTGAGCAGGGCCACCAGCATCTCTCATACAGTCTCTCAGCCATATTGGCTTCCTGCAGCTCTGATCACAGCAGCATCTGACAGAGAGAGATCCCTTCTTGTGTTATTACTGGGAGGAGCAGAAGCTCGACATAAAGCTGTTAAAGGACACTCAGTTGTAGTTTTTATTTTGTGAGAGGAGAAGAGTATGAAAGTAAAAGAGCCTCCTCCAGGTTGGAATTAACAATGTGACAAACCTTTTGTAGGTTAACAGTTTTTTTTTTTTGGGTTTAGTCATATTATGGTAGTATTTTGGTATCATAGTCATACGGAATATGATGCTATTATTTTGGTAACATCCAGTGTTGTGTTTTAGCTTTTGGTTGAAATCCATTCAGACAGAACTGGTCAGTGGAGCAGGATGAAGGTGTAAATACAGTGAGGTTGAAGCCAATCTGTTTTGCTGTATTTCAGCCAAGCTAATGTCATTAAGCCAGCACTGTGTGTGTGTGTGTGTGTGTGTGTGCGTGTGTGTGTGTGTGTGTGTTGGCAGTAGTAGAGAGCAGTTGGTTCAGCCCGTGGGGGGTTATTAGAGTCTCTCAGTGTGAGGAGATTAACACACACACAAACACACACACGCAGTTAGCCTGTCAGCACGCTGTGTGTGTGTGTGTGTGTGTGTGTGTGTGTGTGTGTGTATGTGTGTTGATTAGATATTTTATATAGAAATGGATCAGCTGTTGTTGTTTATTTCTACACATGAATCCATCCTGTCTCACCCGGCAGCCTGTCTGTCTGTCAGGGAGGTGAGACCTGGTCTGATAGTCAGTCTACCAAAATTCTGGTAATCATACCTCCAGTAGTATTAAAGTCAATCAATCAGCAGATTTTTTTAATAATCAGTTTGAGGCATTTATCAAACAAAATGATCAGATCATTATAAATTGAATATCTTTGGGTTTTAGACTGTTTGATGGACAAAACAAGCAGTTTGAAGATGTAAACCTGAGAACTTTTTTTCCCCAATTTTCTGGCATTTTACAAAATAATTGTTAGTTGCACCAGTAATTTCAAACGCTATCCAGTCCAGCTGGCAGTAAGAGCACAAGAAATCAAGTACTTTACTGCTGTGTACAATATGTTTGGTAAGATCAAATCATGGAGTACACATGGGTTTGAGTTAAACTATGACTTTGGAATGGAACAATTCAACTTCAATACAAGAACACAAACATGTTGCTTCAAAAACGTCATCTTTTTTTGTTTTCCAAAATTTTCCAGGAGCAGTTTCACCACCATCTGCAGTTTGTGCTTTTCTGACTGTCCCATGTACCTCAATGTCCTTTGTGCAATGCATTGTGGGACATTAAAGTTTACTTTGTATTCATAGTATCTTCATGGTTTACTTTACTTTTCTCAGTGCTGCTACAGTAGACAGTAAACCATCATGCAACATGCTCAGCCTTAGTACTAGAATGCAACTGGGACACTCTGCTTTACTTGTTTCTGGCTGGAGTGCTAAAAATTCCCACGGACAGTAAAGTATCTCTGCAGGTTCGAGGACCAGTAAGAAGTGTGAAGAAACAACAACTGATCACTTTACAATCAATTTACTACAGAGCACTTTACACAATCACTGTCATCTATGACTCTGAGGAGTGATGCTGCACTGAGTGTGTGTGTGTGTGTGTGTGTGTTTTTAAATGATGATCCATAACTCCCCACAGTGAGCCACATGGCCTGGTCACATGAGACTGGACTGCCACTGTGTGTGTGTGTGTGTGTGTGTGTGTGTGTGTGTGTGTGTGTTGTGGTGCCGTCCCTACATGTTTAACTGTTTATCTTAGGGTTCAGACCTGGTTCTAATGTTAAATGTAGAATTGGGAGAAGATGATGCCTCCATACAGTGAGTGGAAGGTCCTCACAGTGATATTAATAATACCAACATAATATATATACTGTGTTGTGTGTGTGTGCGAGTGTGTGTGTGTGTGTGTTGGCACAGTAGGCCAGTGGGGGCTTGATTGGAAACTCATCTCCATCTGGAACCAACCAACATGCTACCTGTGACAGGCAATACTGTGTGTGTGTGTGTGTGTGTGTGTGTGTGTGTGTGTGTGTGTGTGTGCAGTGTCTCTGTAGGTTCTGCCAACTTAGATCAGACTCACCTTCATTGAGGTGGATGGAAAATCTGTCTCCCTCATTTCATTTTTGCTATTTCAGTTTGCTCCTACTACTGCTACTAATAATAATGTTACTATCATTATTATTATTAGACTTTATTTTTTTTTAATAATATTTCATACAAAAATGCAATAGATTGTGTTGACACATGATGTGTATGTATGCTAGAGGAAAACAATGGATAAAATAAAGGGACAATCACAGAGAGGATTAGCACCAACTCTGCAGTGTTTTAGCCTCTTTTAGCTTCTAGTTTTGGTTTTACTGCACATTCACTGTTCGCTTTGTAAAATAACACAAGTTGAAGCACTATTGCATTTTATAGATGAAAAAGTGCAACACTACACCTGTCAGTGACAACGCAAAATGACAATGACTGAATCTGCATTTACTGATAATTCTGGAGTGAACTAGTGAGGGAGGGTCTGTGAATCAGGGAGTGGTTTTAGTCACAGTTCGAGTGTCTTTAGCTTCCATAATATGATGCATGTCTGTGTGAGACAGAAGATACAGACAGGGTGTCATTTCAAGAGGAATTTGATCAGATTGTTTAGCTAGTTTAACAAATAACACAGAGACAAGAATTAGAACTTGTAAAATGTCTTTTTCATTTCACTTTGTCTTTAACATGAGTTGTTTGAGCTGGTGTGTTGTGAAATGTTTACATGTGTACAAGCAAACTTTTCTAAGCTCCAGGAAAGTTTTATGCGTTTGGAATCTCTGTGGATTAAAAGTTCATATAATACAAAAAAAAAAACCTGACTTTGTTTGCAGGCGTCCTGTCAGCACTTTTACAGCTGGCTTTTTATTGGTCCATGACAAAAATGCTTGCTGTGTGATTTGGGACTACAAGTTGCAGTACCGTGGTCAGCCACCGGGACAGACTGGCAGCGCAACTCGCTCTGTATCAAATCGGTGAATAACGAATATGTTATGGATCGAATCTGTGTGTGTGTTTGTTATGTAACTCTGAGTCTGAGTTCCGCTGACACTATCCTCAGAGGATTGGATGATTAATCTGACAAGGACCAATCAGATTTCTGAATTCCTCCCTGATTACGCTGATTGCTCGACAGGTGCTACTGTATGTTCTGCCGATCAATGGATTAGTGAGTAATACAGTTAATGATATTATGTAATGTGAACACTGACAAACCAACACTACTATACTAGCATCTGAGTATCAGTGAGCCGATATGTTATTCACAAAGTTCTAAATGAAGACGCTGTGAAGAAACGGATAGTTGCAGCTAACAAAGTGAACGATATGAAGAAGAACTATTTAGAGGGACATTTAGGAACTTCTGTGAGCAGACAAGAAGATGGATGTCAGTGTCATCTTTGTGTGTTCATTACAGAGAAAAGTCCAGGACGTGTTTAGCCTAATACATGTGTTCCATACGTTAAAGGGGAGTTTTTCCTTACTGTGCCGAGTGCTTGCTCCTGGGGGGGGAACTGTTGGGTTTCTCTTTCTGTAAATTAAACAGCAGAGCAAAGTCTAGACCTGCTCCATGTAAAAGTGCCCTGAGATGACTTTGTGTTGTGATTTGGCGCCATAGAAATAAAATTGAATTGAACTGAATTGAAAATTGAATGGAATAATTTAGTACAAGATTGGAAGCAACAAAGGAAACTGCTTGCCCTAGCTCCATCAAAGCAGAAAAAACACCTTCCAACAGCTCCAAAGCTGTCTGCTTTACATGCTGCATCACGTGTATTAAGCAAATGAAAATGTTGAAAGCTAGCCAACAAGATACAAGAAAGAAACATCTGAAACATCTACTCAGAGAGCTTGATATTCTGTTGCTGTGCAGCTAATGGTGAGTTGAGGTGAGAGATTCAGGTCACTTTGTAGAATTTTTTGAATTTGAATTAATTCACTTTGGATTTTGGAACCATTCTGTTTGAGAAACTTTTTTTTTTTTAACATCTTGTTTGTTGAGCAAATGTTTCAATAGAAATGATAAAAGATCTTTTTTTTTTTTAGCAGAATTTAGCATTGGAGCTATTTGTTGACCATCAACTCTAAGCACAAAAGTCCTGTCTTCATAGTGGGGTCACCAGGTTTGACCTCTGTCTTAACTCTACTGTAATAAGCTAAACCCAGCTGATTACAGGACAGACTGGTGAATAGCTTGTTCGTTAATAAGATACAAGATTTTAATGTTTTTTCACTTTCAGGTTTCGTGTTTTCATTGATTTCCTTCCTTGCAACCATTGGTTTCAGTAAATTAAAAAAAAAAAACAACCTTCACTGAAATTCGCTGCAGAGAGATGAACCTTCTCACTCAACAGTCAGCCGTCTTGTTGTTGTTGTGTTCAGGCGATGAGATGATCTGATTCTTCTCTCTGCAGGTGAGGTGTGCGTGGTGCAGCCAGATGTGGTGCTGCTGCAGGATGTGTTCGCCGTGAAGGTGAAGCGGCGGCGAGCGGCAGGCCAGCAGTCGGGGGGAGCTGTGCTGGGCATGGCGCTGTTCTGCTGTAAGAGGAGAGGGAGGAAGCTGGAGGAGGACACGCTGCACCTCCACAACGCCTCTTCTGAACACACACACACCTGGTATAACACCCTGAAGGAGCTGCTCACAGGTAACACACTCTCAGAGAGTCCCGCAGCCTGATGGGAAAGCTAGTGTCATTATTTCTGATTGGTTGTTGAGAACGTGCGTAAAACCATTTTTTTCAGGCCAGGGTTGTGTGTGTGTGTGTGTGTGTGTGTGTGTGTGTGTTTTAATAAAATAATCATTCATATTTAAAATTTAATGAAAGATACCTTGATTTTTTAAAAGCTGTACATTTTTCGTGTAGCACCATTATATGCAAAGTCAATGGAAAGACACCAGTAAGTGCAAACTTGCCTCAGGCAATGTAAAGTGTAGCAAATATGCTTCTGTGCAAGTTGAAAATGTTAACCTGTGCAAAAAATCCCCGCTGTACAAAAAGTACAGATTGAAAATGATAAAAAAACTGTTGACAGGAAACCTTAAACTGCAAATAAAGTGCAGTATTTCTCTTTGTATTATGATTTGAATGAAATGGGCACCATTGGCACCTCCTTGGCCCCAGTACTGTCCTTCATGGGGCTTCTGAATCTGATGGACTTATTAAGAAAAACCTCTGACATGCTGACAGTGAGAGTGACAGTTTGTCTGTGTTACATAAGAGCTGAGCTACACTGGAAACATGACTCACTACTTCTGTGAGGGTCACATTGTAAGATGATTACATACACACACACACACACACACACACGCGCTCTTGAGTAATACTGTTATTATGGTCTGACACTGTCTGCATCAAACGTCCAAGATAGATAGATAGATAGATAGATAGATAGATAGATAGATAGATAGATAGATAGATAGATAGATAGATAGATAGATAGATAGATAGATAGATAGATAGATAGATAGATAGATAGATAGATAGATAGATAGACCAGCAGTCCTATGTTAGGGTGATGCAGAACTCAAAGATGTAGTTTTTTAGGCATGCTAGCTGTGTGGATGGCAATGACGATTGGTGCACTGACATTATGAATCCTAATAACTTTGGTGCTCCGCTGAGTTTTCCTCTAGCGCCTCCATGAGGTTAACTTTTGTAGTTTTGAGTGACATTTCTCAACAACTATTGGACTGCCATGACATTTGGTTCATTTATGTCCAGCTCTGGATGAATTGTAAATTTAGTGATCTCTGACTTGTCCTCTAGTGCAATTAATTAAACGTTAGCTTGCCAACACTAAAATAAGATGGTGAACCTGCTCAACACCAGCGTGTTAGAATTGTCATTGTGAGCATGTTAGCATGCTTACAGAGCTCTTAGTATCATATTGTGCATCTCAGTTCTATTTTTTTTTTAATTGTATCGGCTGAAATAAAATAGCAAATTACTGCAGTTGTTTCAGGGAGTTTAATACTGTTTAATATCCAACAACTCCAGTTATCATTGGCTAGCTAGCCAGTCTGGACTTACAGAGAGAGGTAATGGAAACATTGCTCCTAGCAGACACAGTCAACCTGCAGCCATAAGAGGCATCATGAAATATAAAGCAAAGTCAACGGGGTCTACCTCTGTGGATGGTCTACCTCTAGCTCTATGGATGGTCTACCTCTAGCTCTATGGATGGTCTACCTCTGTGGATGGTCTACCTCTAGCTCTATGGATGGTCTACCTCTAGCTCTATGGATGGTCTACCTCTAGCTCTATGGATGGTCTACCTCTAGCTCTATGGATGGTCTACCTCTAGCTCTATGGATTGGCTTCCACTGACATAAGAAAAAAACTTCCAACCTGAACACACGAGGTGTACATTTATCATGACTGACTTAACGAGCTGTCAGCCGGATGCAGTAGTAGCTGCTCAGATTAGAATTTCATTGTTTTATATCAGCCTATTCATCACTCGGTTTGATGAGGTGAGTCACAGTTACATCAGACAAGAGAGCTAATCTGCTAATCCCCCGGAACAAAGAGACAGATTATACACAACCACACGGGCACACACATTCAGAAGTACTCAGTAAACTGTTGTCAGCAGTTGAATCAGAGTGTCTGAGAGAGAGATTAGCTAAAGTACCGTCTACATCAACACATGTCTAGTTCACTTTAGTTCACAATGAAAAACTAATCTGCGGAGACTTGAAACTAAAGCTAATATATGTTACATGGCTAAAAGTGTATGGCAACCCAAACATCACGCCTGTACGTTATTGTTGAACATGTCATCCCAGAACCATGCACGTTAATCAGCTGTGAGACGGGCTTCCACTTCTTGCCTCTGACTTTCCACCAGATTTTGGAACCTTGCTGTAAGGATTCGCTCCTATTTATCCAAAAGAGCACCAGTGAGCTCCAACACTGATGTTGGGATATGAGGGGTACATCTCAAGTCTCATTTGACATTACTTCCGTCGATGATCCTCGCTTAAACCAGAAGTTGTTCTGGTGTTCCCTCTTGAAGTGCCGATACTTATTGGGTATCAGTTATTGATTGGACGCTGTAGCTGATCTATCTCCTTTACTGTTGTCTGCTATGAAGTAAGTGTTCTTGTGTATGTATGTAGATTTCATCATGCTTGAAGTTGAGAAGAGTCATTTCAGTATGCAGTGGTTCATTTTGATCTTCACCCGAGATGTTCCTGTGACTGACCAGCACCTGTTTAAATATACTGGCTGTGCATAGGGAGTTCTGCTCACTGTGACTGGGAGCAGGGATCGATATTCTGGGAAAACTGTACGGGCAATTCCCCACCTCAAGACCTAGTAACATTTCAGGGAAAATGCTGTGTATGGCTGTGTTGTGAATGAAAGCAGTAACAGTATGTAAAGGGTTATGTCCATCTAAAGAAAGACGCTTTCATGTTGAGCGATGTCGGGTGATGTAGTGTGAGTTGGGCAACGCTTGGTTTTGGCTTGTCTGTTGTCAACATGGTGGCAGTGTCGCAAACTTTCACTTATGATGGCTAAAAAGCAACACATTTTAGGTGAGAAATAGACAACATAAGGAACATAATCTTGATTCATATTTGATCGAGACTACCTCATTTGAAAGTTTGAAACTTCTTTTTTTACTGGGAACTATGTGTGGAAAAGACTTGAGTTTCAGGCCTCTGGGTTCCTTTTGGAACACTTTGGAAGAGTTCGTTTAGGAGAAGCTATCACGCTGTAAGTTTGTATTCCACTAGGAAGGTGGAAGCAAGCAGGCAAGGCCAATATGCCTTCCGAGTTGCAGGCTAGTCAGCTAGTTAGCTAGCCTTACCCTTGGAAAGTGGAGCCTAGCCAGCCTAGCTTTCTAATGTTATCACTGATTGCCACTCGGAGTTACTTTTTGGTTATGTTATATATATCTGCTGAGTCATCAGCAGAGTCTGTGCACTGAGTGCTGTGTTTGTCCTGCGTGATACAAAGAAGGGGTTAGCTGTCTCTCTTTCACTGTGGTTGGCAAATGACGAAACTGCAATGATGCAAACTCTCAACAAGAAGTCCTGTAACCTCAGCACTCTCTATGTTAACCTGTGATTTGAATCATGAGGTTGGTCAATTGTGACCAACTAATGGCTAACAACGTTGATGACATAGCTGGTTAGCTGCCTTATTATTGATAGTATGGTTGACTGTCAGACTATTTTACTGCCCGCCCACACAGATATTGCAATAACCACACAACAGTCAGTCAGAGCCAACCATTCACATCCCCTGGAGAACACTAATGAAGGGACACTATCACGATAAAAAGTCAAATAAAACTTTCCTCTTTGTGGTGATTACAATTTGACCAAATACGTACAAAAGACTACTGATTTCTTAGCAAAAATGATCTCAATTTTAGTTTGACTGCAACATATTTCCTGTAAAAAACTCAGGCAACTTATAACTCAGCAACACAGCCACTTCCTGACAGGACCTGTTTAATAAAGTTCTGGATGTCGCTCCAGACTGAAGTTCCCAGACGCTGGTTTCCCTGGTGTGCTGGAGTGGGTGTTGCCTGGCTGACACTTAACACACAATAGTAAGGATTTAACACACACACACACTTGCATTGTGCGTGTGTGAGAGTTAAATCCAACAGAGACATTACAAGCCATTCATTAATGGGAAGGTCAAAGGTCACACACACACACACACACACGCTACCATCGTCCCGTCACCATAGCATCAATCTGACACGTTATCGCTGGTCACCTGTCTGTCTGTCGGTCTTGTCTGTCCATCAAACCAGATTACCCATGAGGCCCTGCAGCAAAGTCACAACTTCTTTAAGTATCTGCTTTTGGCCTCACACCACACACACACACACACACACACACACACACAGACACACACACACGAGAATGGTTCGCAGGTTGTGTGTCAGCTTGAATGGTCACACTGCACATCAAACTGACGGCTTTTGTGACTTTACACACCAAGGCAGTGGAGGGTGTGTGTGTGTGTGTGTGTGTGTGCGCATGTGTGTGTGTGTGTAGAAGGTAACCAAAGTCGGTCGCTCTGCTGCTCTGCGGACATTAAGCCTATTTTCCAGCCAGAGGTCAGTGTGAAAAGTGTATTGTTGTGCGAATCGCGGCGGCGCGGAGCGGGCAGTCCCGCTGCTGCCGCCACCGCCGCCACTTCTTAACCTTCAGGTCTGAACATTCAGCTGCACAATGGCGAGCAGAGAGCAGACACTTCCTGTTTCCAGAGTGTTATTCTGTGCTGTTTTTGCGGTGTGAAGCAGCTGCACAATGCCGCGCAGTGAGTGAATGGCAGTCTTGAGTGACAAAAGGCGAACAGAGATGCTGTATAGAGTCTGTTTCCATGCACGCAGTCGGATGGTGGGGACGGATTGACTGCAGTTGTTAAACGGCACAACAGACTGACAGGCCGGCGGAGGCGACGATGCTCGCCAGACTTAGGTCGCCCAGTCCACCAGGTGCCACCGTGGCTCCTCCCAAATCAATTGTCTTGTCAATCCAGCGTCAGTTCTCCGCGCGCTTACAGAGCTGTTAGACTGGATTCACGGTGACATGGTGAAATTGGTGGAAACAGTCAGTCAAGTGGTAGCATAAGGTCAAAATGACAGCTTTAACGCATTGTGTAGCCAATAAACACAAACATCCAACACACAAGAAAAACACAACTTTTCATAAAAGGACTTTTTCACATTAAACTGCAACTTTATTATTTTAATAGTGTGACTTTTCTCACAGTATTCTGACACATCACAGAGGAAGACCAAAGACTGCAGAAAGAAACACAACAGTATTCATTTCACTGAAGGCTTTATTACCCAACACTCAATTTATATTAGCAACACAGCCTGCTGTATCACACGGTGGCCACACAGAACACAACTATAACCAAGTTTCTCTCCTGATGTAGCGTACAGTTCAACTAACATTTCAAGAAAATCAATCAGAGAAAATGTGAATCAATGTACGTTTCCATCCACTTCTGTTTTGCGAATACTAATAATTGAGAGCATGAAAGTAAACAGTAGGTGGCACTGATTCTCCCACACCGAGTGCAGGAAACCACAAAAATAAGACGGCAATGACGTGACGATGTAATG
The DNA here is from genome assembly GCA_029490765.1 of Euthynnus affinis. Lineage (NCBI taxonomy): Eukaryota > Metazoa > Chordata > Actinopteri > Scombriformes > Scombridae > Euthynnus > Euthynnus affinis. The sequence goes on along the minus strand of CM055850.1, from coordinate 1,693,535 downwards.
AATAGAGTACCAGTCCGAGCTGAAGCGATACGGACAACGTGATGCACATCCTGGTGATGGAGAGCACGATGAACAGCAGCATCACAGCTTGTGGAAGCATGCTGATAACAGCCCTGTGTCAGTTATACAGATAAGCAGAAGCCTTGTCTGCCAAATCTGCTCCCACTGCACTTTGTCGCGTTTTGCTTTTATCGACACATCAACTTTTCCACCTCATCCAAGAGTAAAAACTATTTTTGTGACATTTCAACTTTTTTTTTCTCCGGCATTTCTTGTTTTTTATGCACAAATTGAAAAAAGGCATAAAAAGGGGTGGCTGGAAACCACCTTAGGTGTCTCTTCTACTTTGTCTCTTAACAGAAGAGAGTTTTCAATGTAAGCAAGATGCCTCTATAAACTGCTTTATGGCTCTGTGTGTGTGTGTGTGTGTAGCTCTGTGTTACATATTAACTGGTGTGTTGGTGAAGTCATTGGGTGTTTCCATAGTGATGACATGATGGTAGTAACCTGTCTCGCTCTCTGTCTGTCTTTCATATTAAGGTTTAAAGCTTTATTAGTTTGTCAGGAAACAAACTTTATTGTACAGCAGCACACACTCACACCCCCCCACCCCCCACCCTACTCTGATTCTAATGCAACCTGGCAACTCAGAGGTTGCTTACGAGATAATCACGCTCCCATCAGCCTCAGCTGAACTTTGGGTTTGTTGCTTATTAGCAAAATGTTAGAAGACACTAAGCTCAGATGTTGAACATTGTAAATATTACACCTGCTAAATATCAGCATGTTGCCTGCTGTGTTTAACCCTTATAGACCCATCATAGATCCATTTTAGTCTTTGGTTGGGGGGACCTGAAAGCTGGGAACCTGATCATCAGTCTGGTGAAGCTCTAAAGGAGCTGCAGCTGACAGACGGCTGCTTCTGTTGAAGGGGAGGTTGGCATCTGTGTGGACTGAACAGACAGAACACTTTCATATCGCTCACACGTCGCTCACATCTCCCCTCTGATGTGGACTCCCAGCCAGAGTAAATCTTAACAGTCTGCATCTGTTGTAGCACAACTAGCCACAGCTGGAGTCAGTGGAAAACCGCAGGTGTAGTAACGTTTTTAAACCTACAGGCACAAATCAAGTTGATGCATCCATGATGATCCATCATAATTTCCCAGAGCCGGAGGTAACGTCTTCAGATGTCTTGTTCTGACCGACCGACGGTCCAAATTTATTCTATTTACGACGATATGAAACCAAACAAAAGCAGCACGTTTTCATGTGCGAGAAGCTGGAACCGCAGCTTAAAAGAAGAGCTAATGATTAATCAATTATCAGAATTCATCCAAGTCTCATGTCTGTAAAAGATCTGTAGACTGAATCATTCCATCTGATTCATTATCACGTTCAAAGGGTTTTCATTGATTGCTACTGTTCACCGACCCCCAGATGGAGCCTGCACCAATTCTGATCTGTTTTCATCAAACAACATGTAAGCAGCTCCGTCTTCAGTCCTCTGTCAGAAACTCAACACTTCTCCTTGACAACTCCAGGATTGTTTACCATGGTAACAGTTCAGCGGCGCCATAGCAACCCGCCGCTGTCCGAGACTGGGGAAATGATCTGATGGATACTTGATCTCTCTGTATCTATCTGTCTATCTGCTGTTGTGCTTTGCAAAATATCAACAAATGGAATGACATCATCTCCTATGAGACTCTGTGTGTGTGTGTGTGTGTGTGTGTGTGTGTGTGTGTGTGTGAGAGAGAGAGAGAGCGAGAGAGGAAGAGAGACACAAGGAAGGACAAACAATTTTTACACTAAGGGCTCAAGCTCTTTCTGGTATCATTGAGTGTTTGGTTGACCTACTTTGCTCCTGCTCTCTACAAAAAACAAACCTGCACGCATTCGGAAGCAAACTGAGAACTTTTGGCAAACTGACGGTAAAGATGTCATCCTATTACAGTGCCATGTTGAAAGTCAGTGAGGGCGGGATTTACTGCAGCTTTTGCGCCTGTTTTTCAGGCTCACATGTGACGCGTTCTGTCCCAAACACCTGTGTTTATCGAACAGGCGCTGCAGGCTAGTGTTCGCGAGGTGTAACTCTTCTCTTAATTGCATATTCATAAATCGCATTAAACTTGACCGGACCATCAGTGAATTTTAAAATCACAACAAGCTACAGCCAAAGGCTTTTCTTTTCTTCAGTGCAGACATTTCAATGTGTGTTTGGTGGACGGGGACGTCAGGGTAGCTCCTCACAACAACTCCTCGGAACTTGGATGGAGCTGTGGGGTGGAGCGATGGCAGGAGGTGCACTGCGTGTGTGTGTACGGGGTCATTAACAGGGCGAGGTCACGGCCTTTTGGGAGCAGATTATAGCAGTGAGCTGGATAATGGAGCTGGTGTGTGTGTGTGTGTGTGTGTGTGTGTGTGTGTGTATTGATCTGTGCTGGTCTATGGGGATTTATAATGCGGTCTCTAAATCTGCCTAATGATGAGCTGTACAGGAGGTTGTGTGTTTGTGTGTGTGTGTGTGCGTGTGTGTGTGTGTCTGTAGTTTTGGAGTGGATACCACATAACCCACCACCCCCACACACACACTCATGCATACACATGCACACTCAGGTGTTTAGCTGCGTTCATACTGTGACATGTTCTCTGTCATCATCATGGCTGATACATTATAAATAAGTAATGTCTCATCATACTTTGACACATTCATGTAAAGGTTTTTAACGCTCCTCCTGTGTTGGTGGTTTAAAAAAAAAAAGTATAGCTTCACATCCATTTTGCAATGATTTGTGGGTAATTCGATTAGCAAAGTCTGTAAAGTGTGCAGCCAAGTGTCCTGACACACTTCTGTCTAATCTGCAGTGAAGTGAGGACGTTCAGATTTAGTCTTTTACTTGGAAGTGTTCTCCTCGGCACACGAGATGTTTTAAAGTCACATATATCCTCCAGTCATGTGTGTTTCTCTACAGTTCACTTCAGTCTTTTTCAAAAAAGAGAATTCACCGATCACACACACACAGCCTCAATTTGTTTTTGAACTGATGCAACAGATGCAGCAGGCTGCTGAACCAGACTCAGGTCACATGCTGTAGGCTTCAAAGCAGGAAGATCAGCTACAGAACTGATTCATAGGACAACAGAGCTGCAACTAACAACTATTTTCAACCCATGTGTACAACCTCTGAAAATATTTGAACCTTGCAAAACATTTAAAGTGTGTGTGTGTGTGTGTGTGTGTGTCTTTGTGTGTGTGTGTGCAGGGTTCAGCAGTCGACCCAGGTATGTGAAGGTGTTCATCAACCCCAGCAGTCACAAGAAGGAGGCCGTTCACATCTACAGAGAACATGTGGCTCCGCTCTTCAAGATGGCCGAGGTCCGCACTGACATCACCGGTCAGTCAACCAATAAGAAGATGCATGATGATGTTGGGTCGAGATGGTTATTTCTACTTGGGACTGACAGCAGTGGGCGGGGCAACAGTAGATTTTTTTTAGATGATGTCACACCTCACATGTATTGTGAGGGCAGTAAAAGTGTTGCAGTGGTTTTAACTGTTACATCTCTTCTTTATGGACTTCAGAGGAGACCATGTGAAATCTGTGTGTGTGTGTGTTTGTGTGTGTGTGTGTGTGTGTGTGTGTGTGGCAAAGGTCCAAAGGTCAAAGTTAATGGCAGTCTCTGGTCGCTAGGTAACCTGATACAGGGGGCGGGGCTTAGCCCATCTGTTGTTACAGAGGGAGACAACCTGCTCTTCTCCTCTTCCTCGTCCTCCTTTTTCTCTTTTTCTTTTCTCTTCTCCTTGTTTGCTTTCCTCTCCTCCCCTTTTCTATGCTCTTCTCCTCTCCTCTCCTCTCCTCTCCTCTCCTCTCCTCTCCTCTCCTCTCCTCTCCTCTCCTCTCCTCTCCTCTCCTCTCCTCCCCTCTCCTCTCCTCTCCTCTCCTCTCCTCTCCTCTCCTCTCCTCTCCTCTCAGCAGATGGTGTGATATCCGTTGTCCCACTTTTTTTTTTTTTTTGGCAGCCATCAAACAGTTTTGTACATGTGACCACACACATGCATGAACACTCTATCTCTGTCCATCTCAATGTCTCTCCATCTGTTTCCCTCTCTTTTTCCCTCTCTTTCTACCTGTCTCTCTCTCTCTCTGTACTTGTCTCTCTCTCTCCAGTGACAGAGAAGAAGGGTCATGCTCTCTCAGTGATGAAGGAATGCAAGCTGGATGAATATGATGGGTTAGTTGTCTATGCCTTGCCTCTCATGTCTTGTGTCATGCCTTTTGTCTCATTACCCTCTCTCTGTCTCTCTGTCTCTCTCTCTCTCTCTCTCTCTCTCTCTCTCTCTCTTTCTTTCTTCCTTGTGATTTTAAAAAGTGCGATATATCCTCATGACAGTACACATGATCTTCTACATGCGGTTCACCCCCTGAGTCCCATCCAATAAAAACCCCAACAGCAGTGAACAACAGTGATAACGGCAGCAGGTTTACTACTTGAAACAATTGGTGACAATTTGTGAAGTGGGAGGAGTTATTTTGGGCACCCCTGGTCCTGGAAGCCACTTTTTTTTTTTTATGCCAGGACAGCAAAGTCATGACCCATCCTACTCTGCCTCTGATTGGCTAGTGCTCATTGCCTGTGTTGGTTGGGTTGGTGAGGTTTAGGCATGTGGAGTGATGTCAGAGGCCAAGTAGGGCGGGTCGTGACTTCGCTATCCTGGGAAATTAAACCCATTGTGTCCCATTCACTTTTCCCACAGACGATGTTAGTGACTCACAGTTTGGCACTAGTACAGCTCGGATCAGCAGGAAACTCTCCTGGTGAAATCAGCAATGCAAAAGATGAACAACTGTGTCATAAAATATCTGGTTCTTTGATAGAAAGTTGAAAGTGTAAGACTTTGTACGTAAAGATTTGGGGGCAGAAGTTAACTACAACTTCCAAGGTGCATGTCTGACAGCAGGCGGAGGCTAAAGATTCCAGTGGTGAACAGATGTCACTACAGAGTGAATCTGTTCACTTTTATTATCTGGCTCACTTTTGTGAGATGCTGTTTTTCTTTACAACTTCAGCGACAAAGCGTTTTGAGTTCATTACACTCACTGATTTGTGCTCATGGCTTCATCTCCATAGCAACGGCTGCCAAGGCTCATGGGTATTGTAGTAATTAATTAATTAATTCAACCTTTATTTAAGCTGGAAGATAATTGAGGACATGCCCTCATTTCAATGATGTTGAGGGTACAAAAGACAATAATTAACCAAAAAAAAAAACAGCCAACGAGAACACAAACAAACAATAACAGAACACAGCTGAATGCACATTCAAGAGGGGAGGAGTTTGTAATCATGGCTTTAAATTGACCTGTAGGTACAGTTGTGTTAAGTTTCAATGTGTGTTGCAAAGTGTTGCAGTTAATAATGACTATAGGACCAGTTGAATAAGGAAGTGATGTATGATGGCAAATAATCTTAATCTATGTAAATGATCTCAGCTGTCCACTAAAATGACGGACAAGTTGGAACAATGTAAACTAGTGGTCATCGTATAAACCTATAGGATTGTTCCATTATGCAGGAGAGTCAGCAGTTTCTATGTTCAGTAACATTGAGGTAATGGTTTGAAGGAAAATTTGAAATGGGAATAGAGAACGGGGAGAAACGCTCTGGAACCAGCAGCCCCTCACACTTCACAACTCTACAAAAAGGCTCCTAAAGCACTTGATGGCTACATATATGATATCCTTGTAGAGGACTGGGCTAAAGCTAATATGTCCCTGGCAAAGGATAAGGATAAGGAACATAACCCTTTTATATTCTGCCTGATTAGCCTACACACATTCATATCATTCAAATAGTATGTTTCACTTTTAACTTTGAAAGTGAAAAGGCTTTCAGGATGAATGATGTAACTCTGGCTTGGGTAACATTGGCTGTAGGACTTCCCTAAATCTAATAAAGAGCAGGAGAGTGTTAGATTAGCGGGGAGGGGAGATACTACACAATGGATGCTAGCTGTGAATGAGGCTTTTTATTCCTCACTTGTAACCCCACAAAATGTAGGTGCCACATGTAGAGAAATGTAAAACTTGACAGGCCAGTTTTAAAGTTGTACAGTTGCTAAACTATGATTGGATCATTTATTTTTGGGAGGAGTGGTTTAGTGAACAGTCAATTCAAAAGGTACATTTAAAGATAACATTAAGGTTCAATTCAATACCAAACAGTCTCAGTTAGTGTAATTCCACTTTAGTACAGTGGAAGATAAAGTCTAACATGTTCAATCTAAATGTTATAAAATAAAAAGCCCAGTGTTTCATTTAAAATGAAAAGTTTATATAAAAGGTAAAAGGGTGACATGTTATGATCAAACTGTGACGTCATTCTTCCTTAACAGACTCCACTGAGCCACATAATGAACTTACTATTACTGTACTGTCATGAGGACACAAAAACACAGTGACCCAGACTGGTTTTACACACACACACACACACACACACACACACACATACACACACACACACACACACACAGGTGAGGTCCAACACCAACTGCTAACTGAGATAATTTTATTAATAAAAGTCAAAAATAAGTAACACATGAAACAAAACAACAACTACTCTCATCTATTTGTGATGGGCTGTGTGTGTGTGTGTGTGTGTGTGTGTGTGTGTGTGTGTGTGTGTGTGTTTGTAAGCAGCTTTTGTGCTCAGCCCTCATAAAGCTTAATGTGCTTAGAAAAGATTAGCTCAGCGTTGCTAAGCTAGCTGCTGAGTGTGTGTGTGTGTGTGTGTGTGTGGTGTGTGTGTGTGTACGTGTGTGTGTGTGTGTGTGTGTGTATGAGAGAGAGGCTGCTCTGGTGAGGATTTGGTTGAAACCTACATTTGCCAATTAGGTTGGCTGTCACCGTGGCGACTGCAGCTTCAGGTAATCCCATACACAGGAAGAGGGGGAGGGGGCGGAGCCTGTTTACCTCACGTTTACTGCAAACACAAACTCTGAAGATGAACCTTCTGAAAACGTGGACATACATGTCGAAAAATCAAGTTATGATTAGATGATCATAACTTGATTTTGGCCATTAATACTACTACTGATAATAATAATCATGATCATCATAATGCAACTGCACAAAATCTGATAAAACAGAACCCCTAATACCTATCATGCAACAATATTCATACAAAAATGAAACATATAGACAGTAATAATCAGAGATATGTAAAGATGCACACTACCTGGTGTAAATGTTCTTCTTCACTGTCATGAATGTAATTCTGTTTGATTATAATGAATCCATTTTATTTTATTTTTTTTAGTTTTTAAAGACTCTAAGTCCGCAACTCTGTAGCAAAACCAGCCTCACAAGTCTCAAAGAGTGCAGCATGTGTGTCATTTTAGATTGAAGGTCATCAAGCTTCAGAAGTGAAGATGAGTGAAATGTCTTCGACTTCACAAGAACACCTCAGAGGCTCGTTCTGTTTTGGTCCGGCAGCAGCAGTTTCACCGTGTCTGTCTCCACCTGTCTGTCAGGGTGGTGTGTGTCGGCGGGGACGGTTCAGTGGCAGAGCTGTGTCACGCTCTGGTCCTCAGGGCTCAGCTGGATGCTGACTCTCCAGAGAAACCAGTGAAACCACTGCTGCCACTGGGGATCATTCCTGCTGGTAAGAGAGAGGACCTGTCGAGTAGTACTTTAGATCCACAGCATGTAGATCCAAATTATGAAGGAACCGCTGGTGAACAGGTGATGTCTGTCTGTTTGTCCATCTTTACAGGTTCTACAGATGTGGTCTCCTGTTCTGTTCATGGAGTCAGAGATCCAGTCACTGCAGCCCTGCATATCATCCTGGGTAGGTTCAACTGGTTCTATATCTTTAGTGGCTATAGTGGTTTCTGCCTTTTCTAAACCTATGGTTGTATCATCCTGTAACCGTTGACCTGATGATGTAGTATCATCATCATCATCATCATGGGTGTTTGGGTTCTACCTGTTCAACATCTTAGTCACATCATCTTAGGTGGGCTCTACCTATTCTAGCTCTATTTTCTCGTTGTCCTGGGTGGGTTCTTCTTGTTCTAGATCTCTTATCATATAGTCTTTGGTGGTTTTCACCTCTTCTAGATCTATATCTCATTGGCCAGTGTGGGTTCTAGAGCTATACTCCGGTTGTCGTGGCGGGGTTCTATCTCATTTGGATCTATAAATAAGTGCATCCTGGGTTGGTTTTACTTGTTCTAGTTCTGCAGTGTCATCATGCTAAATAGGTTCTTCCTGTTTTAGATCTAGAGTCACCCTGCATTGGTTCTACCTGTTCTACATCTGAAGTCATGTGGTCCCAAGTAGGTTCTACCTGTTGTATATTTATACTTGTGTCATCCCAGGTGCACTCTGGGTGAATCGTTATTGGTCTTGCTGGAACTACTACTACTGCTTGTACTTCCTGTTCTGAATCTACAGATGTGTTGTGTTTGGTGGATTCTGTTCTGTCTAAGTCTATACTCAGTGTCCTGTTAGGGTACTTTCTTTTCTTTGCCCAAGGAAGACTTGTAGTTGGTCGAAACATTGCTCGTAAAAGCTTGATTTAGTGTGTGGGGTACCTGTACCACCTGTTAGGGTTTACCTGCTCTAGATATATACTCAAATCATCCTGGTGGGTTCTAACCATTTTAGATCTACAGTTACATCATCTGCTGTTGGTTCGAACTGTTATTGATATACAGTTGCATCATCTTGGGTGGCTTCTGCCTGCAGTCACATCATCCTAGGTCACTTCCACCTGTTTGTAATATGCAGTGACATTATCCTAGGTGAGTTCTGCCTGTTCTACAGTCACATTGTCCTTGTGGGATCTACTTGTTCTATGTCTATACTCGGATCATCTTGGGTGGATTTTATAGTCAGTCACATGGTCCTGTTCGGGTTCTTCTTCTTTTGGATCTACAGGGGCATCATTATGGTTGGGTTCTTCTTGTTCTTGACCTGTTGTCATGTTGTCTTGGGTCTAAACTGACATTGTCCTGGGTTCTAGATCTATTATCAAATTGTCCTGGGTGGGTTCTATGTACTCTAGAGTTGCTGTCAGGTTGTCCTAGGTGGCTGCTCTTTGTTCAGTGTCTATAGCTACATGTATCTGTTTGGTATAGTTTGGTATAGTTTTATATCTATAATCATGTCGTCCTGAGTGGGTCCAACCTGTTCTTCATGAGTGGATTCTACATGTTCTAGCTCTATAATCATGTCGTCTTGGGTGGGCTCTACTGGCTCTAGATTTAGAGTCCCAACACCATTGTTTTTTAATTTAACTGACTCACAGGGAGCCAATCAGGTGCTTGTGTTCTCGTTAAGCTTTGATGTGATTGGCTGGTGGTCAGTCAGACTGTAAGAGATCCAGTTGAAGAAAACAAACCCAGACAGAGCGAAGCAGACGGTGGGACTGAACTCGAGGGAGCAGAGGGCGCAGACAGATGTCTAACAGCAGGATCACTTTCACTCTAAATCACAGGTTACACCGCTCACTGTAGCCCCGCCCCCTTCACCTCTCCCCGCCCTCCTCTCAGGTAAACCTGCTGCCCAATCAGCTGGCAGCAGGGTAGGCTGCTGTGTTTGAATGATAGGTTTTGGTAAAATGGTGGCTCGTTAACACTAATTCATACAGGAAGCTGTGTGTGTGTGTGTGTGTGTGTGTGCGTGTGTGTGTGTGTGTGTGTGACAGATGGGAGTATTCAGTGGTGCTAATAAGACTAATTACTAAACAATAGAAAACAGTTAAAATTGCCAGGCAGGAAGCTGTTCCCACGGACTACAGGTGACTGCAGGTGGTGACTATGATGCAACCAGCTGAACATACCTAAACTGTTATGATCCCACACTGCTTGGTTCAGTAATGGCTCTGACTTGACAAACTAATGAACTTAGTGAAGGTGATGTTTAAATCCTCCTCTGTTTCAGAGGGTTTGGCAGATAAACATATCTGTTGACGTTGGGCTCTGGGAAGTTTTGGTAGATATTATTCACTATTTTTGGAGTTTTAGCAGCCTGGTGGTGTTCTACACATACATTGCTCACGGTGGGTATGTAATTAACTTATAATTAATTAGCTGTCTTGCTCAGAGATAAGGTTGATGCTACTCTTATGTCTAAACAATCATGATGCAGCAGCCTCTTAGCATAAAGACTGGAAAGTGGATAACTAGCTTATCTCTGTCCACAGGGGAAAAAAGTCAACCAACCAGCACCTTTAAAGCTGATGATTTAACTCGTCTGTTTAATCTTTACAAAAATGCAAAAAATCTGAAAAAAAAGACTGAATAGTCTGACAGTCATATCTTTCATATTTGGACAAAGCCAGCTGTTTCCTCTGGTGCCAGCTATTTAACATGAACATTATTATTCTGACACCAGCAGCTGGTTTCAGTTGAATATTACTTATTTTGTATAAATCTAGTTTCCTCGTTACTGAACAAATTCATTTTTACAATAACTCTCTCTATATAATCTATTTTCTGTTTTGTAATCATATTCTTAAATGTGCAGGGTATCTGCAGGGCATCTTAAATTTAGTTCCTCTCAAAAAAAAGTCCTTAAATATGATTAAAAAGTCATTTTTTTACAAAGGTCCAGAATATTTTTTTTCTTGCCTGCTATAGAGAGGAACATTGTTTTTAAATGTAGCTGTGGGCTGTTGGAAGAGTTCTACATCTGTAAAATGTGATTTTGCTGCAGGAGGCAGTTTAATCCTTTTCAGTGGGCAGCAAACAGTCACTACTGCAGCTGCAGCAGCAACAAGCTCCTCCTCTCATGAGAGGCCAGAGTAAATTTGAAACTTCAATTAACTTAAATGAATCTATTATTTTGTAATCAGTTCATCTATCCATCAATTTTCTGCCACTTACCTGGGTCCAGGTCACGTTTGACAGTTATATTACTAGGAATTATTGTCATATACAGCTGACAAAAACAGGATATAAATGTTAATAAATGTATGTACTTAATCAGTAATTGTAGACCTTGTTGTCTCTTCTGCTTTTCAGTCATTCTTCTTCTTGTATGGCCATGAAAACATTATTCAGTTGAATTCTATTTGAATATTTAAGATATAACTTGTTGAACAGTGCTGAGACCTGAATTTGTCGTCCAAATCTGTTTCCACTGTTTCACATTTGCTTCTAGTAAAAACTGCTGAGTGGAAGCCCTCACTGCATAGCTGTTCAGCTACAGAGGACAGAACCTGTACATATGAATGCTAATCCTAATAAAAATGTATGAGAATTAACTTTATACGTGTGGAAGAAACACCACAGCAATGTGGAAACATTGGAGAAAAAAGAAAAAAAAAGGAAAATGTAGGAAAAAAATAGTGAAAAACTAATATTTTTCCATTTGTTTGTGCTGTGAATCAGTGTTGTTTGTGTGAAAGCAGGCGATATTTTTAATTAGGATCAGGTGATAAACCGGAAATTATGATTTTACGTCAATAAATAAATTAAAAAAATAAATCAAACTCATCAGTACATAACAACATAAAAATTGATTGCCCGTTTTAGGAAGCACTGCAGGTTAGATCTCACTGACACACTGACTGTCTCAGCTTTAATCCTGTGAAATACACACACACACACACACACACACACACACACACACACACACACACACACAGTCACAGACAACATGCCATATGGTGAGGAAATCAGATTCTATCCAGAGAGACAGACAGGCAGTCAGACAGACAGACAGGTGGGGAGACAGTAGTTCAGTAGGTTACAGCAGGTATGTGACCAGATGGCACATTGTGTGTGTGTGTGTGTGTGTGTGTGTGTGTGTGTGTGTGTGACAGTGTACATGTCTGTCTGAAAGCTAGCTGATGGAGTTCCTTGTTGAACGGTCTCGGCGGTGAAATCAGGTTAATAAGGTGGATTTTTTTTTGTGTTCCAGGTGCTTCTGTGGTTTGTGCTGCGTTCAAAATAAACGCTAAACAGCCTTGTCGGTGTTTGTTGATTGTGGAAGGTGTCAGACGTTTGTCCTGCCTGGCAGAGTTAGACACATGAAAAGCAGAACTGTAATACAGAAATGAAGTAACTTCATATTGGAGGGATTCTTGCATCTTAGTCGAAATTGAAAATTAAAAGTTATATGTTGCATGTGTGATGCGTCTAATGTTGGACACACAGGCCTCTCTAGTGAGACAAAATAAATCTGAAGGGTGGTGAAATGAAGTGTAATGAAATATGAAAAGATAATAAATGAAGTTCTGCCACACAAATTTGTACTGATTTTTTAATCTTTCCTGTAATCTTTGGCCTGAAAAGTTTTGTATTTTCATCATCATTGTTATTTTAAATGTAAAATCTTAATCTGTAAAATAACTAGTTACTATATCTGTCAGATAAATGTAATGGAGTAAGAAGCAGGATAAAATAGAAAGTGAAAAAAAAAGTGACTTTCCATCACAGGACACAGCCACAGTATGTTGCTCTGTACAGTACAGATAGCTGACAGAGTTACTAAAAAAGTGTCCCACTGATACTTTTGGCTACCTCTATTGGTCATGTGACCCTTCCTTTGCAACTGGTAGGGGCCCCTCTGTGGTCTCCCTGTGGAAATGAAACGTCCAACTTCTTGCTTCACAGTAAACTCATCATCATAACACCGCCACAAACAAACCATCAGAACGGTCACTGCAGGCAGCTTTACATCAGCTGGAAGCAGGAAGTGCTGTTGCTGATGGATGAAATGTGCCTGAACAAGGAAGAAACAGTTGGTCAGTCACATTATGGAAGCAGATATCTGGTTAAAGGAACAGTTCAGTAAAAAAAAAGAGAATTATCTTCCTTAGAAAACTGCTTGTTACAATTATTCATTTAAAAAATAAATCTTCATATACAGTCAGAAACACACATTGGACGGATACAAGAGACTGGTCACACACACACACATACACACACACACACACACTCCTGACCTCTTTCTGTTGCCCATATTTGGAGTGTAGCTCCTCATGAATATTAACAAGCTTCTCACCATATGACCACTTGGCCTTCTTACAGGCTGTGTGTGTGTGTGTGTGTGTGTGTGTGTGTGTGTGTGTGTGTGTGTGTGTGTGTGTGTGTGTGTGTGTGTGTGTGTGTGTGTGTGTGTGTGTGGTGGATCATAATTCTTAATTCTGGATCATAATATTCATCATCAACAAGGATTTTCCCCCCCAAACCTCAGTGTGTAATGTCTCTCTCTCTCTCTCTCTCTCTCTCTCTCTCTCTCAGGTCACCTGCAGCAGGTGGACATGTGCAGCTTCTCCTCTCTCGGGCAGCTGGTGCGTTTCGGTTTCTCCGCCATGTTTGGATTTGGGGGGCGGAGCTTAGCACGGGCGGAGAAGAAGAGGTGGATGCCATCGTCGCGGCGACGAGAATACGCTCTGGTGAAGACGTTGGCTAGGCTGAGGTAACACACAGACACACACTTTTGTCGTCATTTGTATTTTCCTTGTATGCTGTAAAGGCTGGAGACAAGCTGCTCCTATCAGGTTCAAGTCTGTCAGTCACATGATCCAAGACAGACAAGATCAGATCAGAATCTGAATATGTCAACCTTGTGAAGGTTTTGAAGTTGCAAAAAAAAAAAAAATCCAAAAACCTAAAACATTACCTTCTGGAAATTTTAAGGATCAATAAATTCAGATAGATGTTTTTCACAGTAAAATATTACAATGCTGTAAATTCAGTAGTTACATTTTCCAATTAGGTATTCAATCACTCATAAACATATTTATGTAATGATTGACAGGCCTTTTTTTGCCTCCATATAAATTCATAAATGTATGTAGTCCCCAAAAATGTAAAGACAAAAAATGTATTTAAAATGGATTTTAAAAAGGATATCACAAAGACTGACATCATATTTATTTTCTCATTTCTCTTTCTCTCTCTCTCTCTCTCTCTCTCTCTCTCTCTCTCTCTCTCTCTCTCTCTCTCTCAGACCAGAGGACTGTCAGCTGTCTTTTCTACCAGCGAAGAAGTCAAACAGGAATTTTTTTGAACATCTGTGAGAAACACACACACACACACGCACACACACACACGCACATACACTGTGACAGTTTCAGTTTAATATTAATGTCATACACAACACATTTAGACACATTTAGACTTCTCATGTATCACTGACATATTCATCTGCTCCAAAAATCTTTAATAACTGATTTAATAAGTTGTCTAATTACTGTTTACTGGCCCTATTCCCTTCAGAATAAACACAACTGTCAAGTTTAAAAGAAAGTGAATTATTATTGTTAATAATAATAATAATAATAATAATAATTAACTTTATGTATATAGCATCTTTCATACACACAATGAGCTCAAAACAAAAGAAGGAGGTCAAATAAAAACAATTAAGAGTATAATAATGAATATATATGCATATATATATATATATAACAGCAACAACAGCAGTTATCATTACCATAAAAACTTTCACCATAATCTCTTTCTCAGAGACCAGGACCAGGACCAGGACCAGGACCAGGACCAGGACTCAGAGTCAGGTGAGGATCTGTCTTTCCATGAAAACCTTGTGGACAGAAGATGAAAGCTGCATCATATTTCTGTCATTGTACGCTGTTCCTCTTTCTGTGACTGGTCGATGCAGATGGGGAGGAGTCCTGGACGACCAATCAGGGCCTGTATCTGAGCATCAGCGTCATGTCCATCCCCTGTCTGAGTCCACATGCACCTCAAGGACTGGCTCCTAACACCAGGTACATGTGTGCACGATCATCAGTTCATGTAAAAAAAGTCAGCTGTGCTGCGACCTTGAACGCACCACGCTGTAGGTTATTTCACCAGGTTTTTTCGCTGCTGAACGCGTTCTTCCACTTCCTGTTTGTGACAGGCTGGCCAATGGCAGCGCGGCACTGATCGCAGTAGGAAACACTTCCAGGTCAGAGTTCATCAAACACCTGAAGAGATACAGCAGCTCTAGTGGACAGGTGAGAGCAGCCGTCAGTCAACATCCTCTCACTCACTACTTTCAGGACAAACTGTTAAAAGCATTATTTCTGCAGTCTGGTTTGATGACTGGGCTACATGGGTTACGTTCCAATTCATTCCATCCTGACCTCGCCATCCTTAAGCTCCGCCTCTTACAGAGCAAAAAAAAAAAAAGACTATTTAGTGAGTAGATTAGCCTGGTTCAGCCTGGCCTGGCCTGGCCTGTGAGACCGCACACTAACCCACTTTCTAAATATACGGCCAATGAGGAGTTGACCGTCCTGCAGAGTAAACAGGCTGTTTACTCACTGACCTACATCCTCTGTCCTGATGGACAGCTCAACATCAAACAAGACGAGACGAGACGTCCTGATGGAGCTGGCGGACATGTACGGTAGCCACGACAACCCCATTTTGAGTTCCAACGTGGACGTCGAACCTCACCTGAGTCGGCCCTGTCAGGCAAAACACCGAGACATCCCCTCTGCCTCTCTGCAGCAGCTTCATCACACACATCTTCATCCACATGACAGAGAAACATTGACAACCATGAAGAAATGATTTGATACTCATTTCCAGAGTCATTTGCAGGTGTCGTTTAAATTATAAGAAAAAAACAGAAGAAGTGTTAAGTGTCGGTGCTTCTTTATATGTAGTTTTAATTTGGATTTTTTAAAAATAAATTAGACTCTTGACTGACAGATGGATCAAATTACTGCATATAATGTAACTGTAAGATGTTTCAGTCTCACTAATGCCAGCCTATTGGTGTGGATGATGTATAATATATATATATATATATTTTTTACAAACATTCGGACCTGAAGAAGATCTGAGCAGGATCGAAGTGTCCAGATTAAATTTAGTGTCTTGTATTAAATGTGCAGGCGTCCCCTCTTTTCATCGATACTGCTTTCTAACAGTGATGACGTGATGTGGGTATAAATACTCTCCTTCAGTCTCACCACTCTCATCATACCTGTTTCCAGCAGCAGCAGCATGAAGCCTGCAGACAGCAGACAGCAGGAGCATTTAGCAGCTAAAGAGCCAGATATTTTTCTCAGGAGTTGGAAGAGACCAAACACGTCTTAAAGAGAGTGGATATCGGATTTACATTCATCAGCTGGAAAGAAAAATAATCATCGTAATGTCTGTTCAATGTGAACATGGGCAGCTGTGTGTGTAACAGTATTATAAGGCAACAATATGTTGTGTTTTCATCTCGTCCCAAAACATCTTTTAATGCAGGTGTAAGTAAAGGTACATGAATATTATCAGAAAAATGTACGTACACTATCAATAATAAAAGTCATTTCTCATGTTATTACATGTTATATTATTATTTAAGATACAGTCACATGTAATCAGCATTTCAGTGTTGCAGCTGGCTGAAGTGGAGCTACTTTATATGCAACCAATATTTATATTTATAAGCTGATTGTGTTTTAATTCTCTGGTGAATAATTGATCAAAAGTGCAATATTTCCCTCTCACAGTGCTGGAGCAGGTTGTTCTTCCACCACTGTCAACAACACACTGTTGACTGTAGAATATGACATCATCATAGCCAGGAAACCCGTTTACACACTGCAAATACATCAGCAAACATTTCATTAGATGTCAAAAGAATGATGTGAAGGTTAAAAAAAATGCAATTCTGGTTATTTTTGGGAACTAGTTTTCAGTTGGTGCTTTATTTCCCTTTTGTAGTGTAGTTTTTGTTGACAGTGTTGAGGTTGATGTTGGGCTGTTTGAGCATCAGACAGACAACCTGTCTGTCTGTCTGTCTGTCTTTGTGTCTGATGGTCTTTGCTGCCACCTGTTGGACCTTCAGGGTGTTACAGCGGCGACAGCAGAGGACTGTAAACAGGAAGGAACACAGTCACTGCTCCACATTAACAAGCTGCTTAACCAAGGTCTTAAGCTTTTCCATCCTCAGGTGACCTTTGACCTGCGAGGACACACACAAACACACACACACACACACACCTCTGTGTCTAACCCTGATGCTCATCTATTGGTTTGTCACTGTCACTATTTTGATTGTCCATCTGCAGTTCAGCTTCTCCTTCGTGGAGACGCACGCAGTGTCAGCCGTGAGGATCCGCCCCCGGTCGCTGATTGGCTGGTCTGAGGAGGAGAGCGACGAAGAGGGCGAATCTAAAACAACACCCATCATCCAATCAGGGGGAGCTGCCTTCCCCTGGAACATTGACGGGGAGCTGGTAGAGATCGCTAATGAAGTGCTGGTCAGGTATGAGGCTCAGTAAAGTGTTTCCTGTCCATGCAGATAATTAATTAATATTTTTCTCTCAATAAATTGATCAATAGACTAAGTGTTTCAGCCCCTTTTGAAGACATCTGTCTCTGAGGTTTGTGACTGCACCCCAGTACAGTGAAGGTGATGGCATTAGGTTTGTGGCGCTCACAGTACTGAAAAACAACATCAACAACACTGATGTCTCTTTTTAGAAACAGTGTAAACTGTTACTCTGGATATTTAAAGACTGTAGCCACATTTCTGCGGTTGACAGTGTGGGTTTGTTGCTTTTGATTGGTTTGGTTAAGTCACCATGTTACTGCAATGCCCCCACATATAAAACCAAATACACAGGGAGGGAAGTGAGGAGATATGTCTTTTATTTTTGTCATTGGGGTGAACTGATCCTTTAACTGTGTGTGTGTGTGTGTGTGTGTGTGTGTGTGTGTGTGTGTGTGTTGTGTTCAGGGTCCACCCGCGGCTCATCACTCTGTACGGGGAGGAGGTGGACGAGGCTGAGTCGACTGCCTCCTGCAGTTGCATCTGATCCCAGCAGAGGGCGCTGCTGCGTGCGCGCGTGGTGGGACTGTTTTACTCAACAGTGCCCTCCTGTCTAATACCGTTTCCATGGCGATGTAGAAGTTTCGTACAAAGTAGCAAAAACACATAAAAGTAGTGGCAGCTTCCTGTTTATGACACATATTAAAGCTGCATTAATAGATTTTTTTTTTTTTGGACTGGTGCAGCTTTAATAACCAGTGATGTAACTTTCACTCCACACTAACTGTGCTTTACAATGTAAAGATTTCTAACTTTTGGAACTGATTGATGAGGATAAAGATTCCTATTTTATATTCAAATTCATGTTTACATTTGACTGTATTTTAATTACCAGCTTTTCTCACATGACTTGACTTTGATTTCATTTGTGTTGAATATTTTTTTTTTTTTTTTTTTACAAGTTGCATGTTGTTTTATCTCGTCCAGTCTTCTGGTTCTGCTGCGGCGAGGCAAAGATTCATCTATTGTTTGTGAACATAGTTTGTCGAGTTGTGACTCGGTGAGCAAAAGCAGAACTCCCTTAAAAACACAGCTTGAAGGTAGCTCTGCTTCTAGTTTCTGTCCAGATGTTTGCATGCTGCTGCTGCTGCACACAAGCAGAACCAGACCGGATGATCCCAATGTGTCCACAGACTGTACAAAAAAAGTCTATTTTTACTGTCCAGATCTGTTTGTACTTCATATGGCTGTTCATATATAGAAACTCTTCTTTTTTTTTTTAATGATAATGCAGATTTTCTGGAGCAACAGCTGTGATCACCATCAGAAAAAAAAACAAGTACAAGTTTGTTGCTTAAATAGGAACTTTTAATAGAAACGTGTTGATAAAAGCAGTGAGACTCTCCAGTGCACAAGTTCACATACACAAAAACTCAATTATTAAAATATTCAAAACATCTGTGTGTGTGTGTGTGTGACTTGAACTAATTAGACAGGGGAAGGTAGTAGCTGTTCATAGTAGCTGTGGAATACAAGTCATTAAAACAACACATTTGAATACTAAAATGCTGATTCTTCAAGTAGTCCTCCATTATTCGACCCCTGTGGCTCAATGCGATGCTGGCTCTGTTACCTGACAGGTTCGCATCTTATCGTATGCTTTCATGCTGTCAGGCCAGTGTGACTCTTGGAGCAATCCCCGCCTTCCCACCCCCCCCAAAAAAAAAAAAGAATTCCATGATGTGTGGAACAAAGAAATCATTTGAGTCCACCTCAAGTGCAATAAGAACACAATCTGTTCTCCAACATGAACATGCATGTGTGTATGTCATGATGATAGTGGCATTCATGCAGGACACAGGAATATGTATGCTGTGTGTGAAACCCCTCCCTCATTCACTATTCTCTATACACACTCAGCGGTTTATAGTGAGCAGTAAATTGAGATTTCAGACGCTTATGAATCATTATTTTCTGTCATTATTTACAGATGTAGCACATTCATAGTAAAATGCAACATGTTGCGATATCTGGGATTGTTGGTAGGAAGTCATGTGCGCACCATGGACACTAGTTTTTCGTTCCACTGTGAATTTGTTGAGGGGATTCTGTAGAACATACGTTTCACACTCAATTAATGGGCACTAAATGTACTGCTTACAGTAAACAGGGAGCGATTTCAGACCCAGCTGAACTCTTTTTTTGTCTGTGATAAACAATGAACAGTGATAAACATTAAAGCTCAACTTGATGTCACATGTTTGTTTCTGAGAGCGTAGATGGAAACAACACGTGCAGCCATGCTGTCTTTGGTTGTGCTCTCGTTTGGATCCGCACAGCTGCACGTTGTTCTCTATTTTTTTTTAAGCACACAACAAAATGGCTTCGATAAAATGATGGTAAACAGCTGCAGTTTGCTGACAAACAGACTAAGCGGATAATAGATAAGAACGGAAACCACTACTCTGGTACCCGAATGAGCCCAGAGTGAAAAAATGCACAGGTGTTCACCAATTTTTTGTAAACCCAGGTTGCAGCAGTGGCGGGATGTGTGTGGCTGCAGGTGAGCTCACTACCCTGCTACAGGATGAGCCACTGTCCCGTTTCCCAGCGTCAATGTGCGACACTCCAGAAAAGCATCATCTGCTCCCCTGGACTGGACATCCAGCTGCCACAGCTTGACTACTGCTACTTCTGTCTGAACAGTGTGTGTGTGTGTGTGCGCTACAGGCATCACGTCATGCAACATGACCAGTGAGTCTGCTTTGTGTGTGTGTGTGTGTGTCACTAGTGCATAAAGTGTTGATCAGCAGGTGAACAAAAATGCAGAAAACAAAATGTACACAGACAAATGGAAGGTTCTTCAGAGATCTACGAGCCAATCAGAGGCCATGTTTCCATCCCCTGAGATCAAAGCTCACCCAGAAAGTTTGCTTCCTTTGGTTTGCTTTTTTCCAAAAAAGAGTCAGAATGAAAGTCATCAATAACATGATGTCACAACCAGCAAGCCTGACGCCTTCTGATTGGGTCAAGATTTGATTGTTTCACTTCCCTTTTTTTTTTTTTTTTTTGTTGTTAATCCTTCATCCATTGCTGCAGCCTTTTCAAGTCTTTTAGCTGGTCTGTAATCGTGAAGGCACATCAGGCACGTCGCACATTAGTTGAATAGGTCAAAAGGTCACAGTCATGTTCAGGTATGTTCAGGAGAAATTCACTCGAGACGTTTTAGCATCCGTCGCGCTCACAAAGGTCTGTGTTGAAGCTAGCTGGGGCTGCCTTTGTCGTAAGCGCGACGTCAAAGCTTCTGACACATCTCATCAGTCCATGACGTTCAGCTGCAACACTTTCTACAGTTTTTTGGGACAAATCGGACCGCCGTACTTCCCTATACGGCGCTCCCTTCATGGCATCCATCAGCAACATATGTCTCATTTAAACTGTCACACAGTCACCATGTGAACTCCACCTTACGGTCAGAGGCCATGTTCAAGAGGTTGTTAGGAAGTGCTTTCACGTTTGTCGCTCCGCGGAACGTAGTCCCAGCTGTCTCTGTTACACTCCTCCTTCTTCTGGAAGTCCCTCTTGAAGAAACCAGCCTGGGACAGAAACAGAGACGGACAGGGAGACACAGGAGGGAGACATGAAGTCACATGAAGTCAAGAAACGTAGCCGGTGTTGTTACTACAAACATTATATTATGATAAACTTTACTTGATCAATACCATTATGTTGAGATACACTACAGTTTACCAGTACATTATATTGAGGTTTGTTTATCAGTGTATTAAGCAACTTGTTCACATTTGAAGCATCTTTAACATGAGAGCCCTGCCCACACACACTCATACAGTCAATATTATCACACAGATATTACTGACAAGGAACTGCAAAGCAAAAAAGACCAAAGATCTGAGCTGATCCAGAAACCACCATGACATAGATTCTCCACCAGAGAGCACTGATAAGTTCATATTTATTATTATTACATATATATATATATATATATACAATGATTTACCTTCCACAGACACCAGATGAGAGCAGCCAGGATCAATATACCCAAAACCAAACTGATGACGATGATGAAGACCTTCACCACCATTGAGGGTTTCTGGGTAAAATGTGCTTCCACCACCACCTTGAAATGTACAACATACAACACATGATCCTTAGTAACATAAATCATCATTGGCTACATAAAAATACTGCAAGTTGCTCATTTTTTTTTTTTGATAATCTAGTTCAGATGTAGAAACGGTGACGAGGAGAGAGCTGCTGCTGATGGCGGTCAGGTCTGACTCACTCTGTGCGATCTTTGTTTTGACCGGTTAAGCTGTGGACTGTGATCGGATGCAGAGGGTTATACCTGTGTCACATGTTGGTCCCCGACCAGGGTGGTGTGAGCGTCTTCTCTGGGAGATGACATCACTGCTTTGCTCTCCACCAACATAGTACCTTGACGACCCTGAAACAGAGACATTGCAGACTGACTGTTTGTTTTTGTCTTCATCTGTTACTCTAAATGTATCATTTTTTTACTGCCTTAAAAGTCAAATCCGTTTAAAATCACAAAACTGACGGTGAAGCATCAGTAGAAACAAGCAGCTCCGTGAGGCTGCACAGTGTCACAGTGGTGCCTTGAGCTAAATGCTAACATTAGCATGCTAAACTGATGTTTAGTTAGTGTTCTGTTGACCATGTCCACCATCTTAGTTTAGCATGTTAGCATGCTAAACATCTGCTAAACACCACTAAACACAAAGTGAAGCTCAGGCTGATGGATATGTCTTTAGTTTTTGCAGGTTTTTGGACATAAACTTAAGTGTTAGGTGAATTAAAATTGTGACCAAACTGGAAAGTCACAATTTATCCTGAGGGGGACATAAATGTCTGAACCAAATTTCATGCAATTCATCCAATATTTGTTCTGACATTTCACTCGAAAGCCAGTCGGATTCATCCTCTGGTCACTATGAACATCATCAGTCTGGACCAAAGTGGTGCAAAGACTGACAGAGTGACACTGTCACTAGAATGGTTAAAACCACTGTGGAAGACCAAGAGAGAGAGAGAGAGAGAGAGAGAGCAAGCACAGTCTTTTCCGACATTGTTAAGTTGTCAGTGCAAACTCAACACTTCCTGCAGCTTATTCATAAAAAGCCTCTAAATTAAAATAGCTGATTACTGTGAAATGACTGTGGAAAGTTTTGAAACCGATTAGCTTATTACGTGAGATTTTCTCACATTTAAGTGAAAAGCCGCAGCAGTCAAACACACAACATATACAGTCAAAGTGAGACACCCCAAACCCCGCCTCCTAGCACCCGAGACTTACGCCGAGTCAGTGAAAACTGGTGTTCATATGTTGAAGTGAGTCAGAGACCAAGAAAACCACAGCTAAGTGTGTTTCAGACAAACTGATTCAGTGGTGATTTGTGTGTGTGTGTGTGTGTGTGTGTGCGTTACCGGAGATTGCAGTAGTACAGCAGGGTTCAGTTTGACCTCCAGTTGGATGGTGGCTTCTTTCCCAACCTCCAGGTTACCAAGACGACACACCAACCGCTCACACAGATCGTGACCATGGATACAGTACTGCACACACAGAGAAAAATATTCAAGTTCATACTGTACACTGTGGGTCTGCATATAGTGAGGTTGGTGCATCGATGTACTATTGATTGGATGTTTCTTACAGGAACTTAACTTCTCTCTTAAGATTGTTATGGATTCAGATTTATGTGTGTGTGTGTGTGTGTGTGTTTACCATGTGGCGGGTGGTGGTGGAGGAGAAGAAGAAGACAAGCTGTTTGATGAAGGAAGCCTGGGGGACGTCACAGTCGTCGATGGCTGAAACGCTGGCATCGCTGATCGAACACACGCCGTGAGACGTCTGCAGAGAGGAGAGAATGTGGGCATTAATACCCGCACGCTGTTCTGCCACCGATGTTATCAACGCGCTATAACCGCAACATCTACATCTACTGCTAATACCACTTCAACCAAGCGCTGCCACCACTTCCCAATCAGCAACCGCCGTGGCCGAGTGTTTACGTCAGCGCTCAAGTTCCTCAAAGAGTAATCAAACCCCCAAAAAATCTGTGTGAAGCCTGGCATCTGCTGGTTGGTCAAGCTTCTCATAGTCACTACTAGGAATCTCTGAGAGTTCACATAAAGACTAAAAACAGAGTGTGTTTTTGAGATTTTAACTATTTAACCGTGGTAGTATTTGAAAGGCAGAAAAAAACACCACTTTTTTATGTGTATACTGATATTTACCATGTAGCTATTTTTTTATTGTAAGTAAACATTGACAAGCCACTCGTGGGCCACAAACAATAGGATATACACTTTAAAATGTTCGATCATTTGATTCAGCTGTGTGAAATGACAACTATCAGCCTCATCCAACCATATTGTTTTACAGTAGTGACAGTGTGCCACGTGTCATTTATTGTGCAATTCTGCACAGGCAGCAGGTCCGCCAACATTTTTTATGAATGTGCTTGTCATCAGTGAATGACAACAAATGTCTCTACCTTCTCCGCCATTTCCTGGCAACTACTAACGGGTAGTGTTTCCTACATGAAGTAGGTTGGTAGGAAGAAAATTTTTACTGTTCTCAAGTGAACAGGAAATCCCCCAGCTTGTCTGGCAGTGAGCTGAAGTGACACCAGAAATCCCCACTGACAGTAAGTGATAACACAAATGACTAATAATACAACACATAAACATAATCTTAACAAAGCCATAAATACTTGTATAGCACTTTTCTAGTCTTCTGACCACTCAAAGCACTTTTACACTACAAATCACATTCATACGCTGAATGGGTACAGGGGCTACCATACAAGATGCCAACCTGCCCATCAGAGGAAACTAACCATTCATACACATTCACACTCTGATGGTACAGCCATCAGGAGCAATTTGGGGCCCAAGGTCACATCGACATGCGGACCTGGAAGAGCCGGGAATCAAACCCCCCAATCTTCCGATTAGAGAAGGACCCGCTCTACCTCCTGAGCCACAGCCGCCGTACTCGACAGTATGTGGTGTGGTTCTCTTCATATGTTCACATAAGGATGGTAGTGTCTTAAAAACAATGCAATATCATTGTTTATTGGGTCTTAAGCAACCTTTAATGAACATTTCTCATTAGCTCCGAGACCGTTGCAGATTAAACGTCGAGGCTTTCAAAAGAGGCAAGTGTAGGCAAAGATTATGGCTAACAAGTTGGATAATGAGAGTGTTGGTGGATATTATGGATGTGGAAGAAACCAAGTCACGATGATCAAAGTATCCACCCTGCTGTGGCTTTACATTTTCAATGAAACTGTAGTTATTTGTATGCTTGCAAAGTAATCATTTAACTAACATCACACATGTTTCACTTTCTAATGGCAAGTGCTGTAGTGGATGGAAAGTAAAACGCAGGAGCACGTCATTATTTCCAGAAAGACTGAAGAAAGAAATGTTGAATGAAAGAGTTATGGAAGCTGCTGGAACAGAGGCTGACCCGGATATGATGTCAGGACTTCTGCTTTCAAGACAGTTTGTTACACAACAACTCCAGGTCTCAGTAGATGATGTTGCATAAAGATGACTGTTTGAGGAGCCTCAACCTATCACACTCAGTCACGGCGGTTTCTGCTTCCTCATCTAACCTCAAAGATTTCCAAACTGCAGATTTCATAACGTCCTTTCACAAACCCGCAAAACGCACACACGGTACCGGAGCCGCTGCTAATAACTGCTCTCATTATTGATTATTTTATCAATTAATCCACGAAAAAAAAAATGTGAAAGGGTTATTTCATCGATTATTCTGTTGTCACTACTGATACTACTGGGAGAAGCAGTGTCACGTACCTGCCATTCGACCACATGCAGCAGTCTGTGTGGGAAAGGTACGAGAGTCTTCGGCAGCATGATTTCAACCACAGTATCTACCGACCTGCTGGGACCAGAGTTTAACACCTGCAGGGGACAGACAGGAAGAGAACAGAATACATTAGAAAACACATTAGAAAATGTAAAGTGACTTTTTGCCTACATTCAATAATGACAACTATAGAACCAAACTCCCAGAGAAGGGCTGAACTCTCTATCTAGGGTCATATGAACCATTTGAGAGGGGAGACAGAGACAAGACTCAATAACTCATTTTATCCTGAAATGCTGAAGGCTCTGGATACTGTCGGTCTGTCTCTGTTGACATTCCTCCTCAATGTCACGTGGAGGTCAGCGAACTAGCAGACGATGTGATGGTTTACACAGATACTTAATAGGCCATGAGAGGTTGTCCATCAAGTCTACATGTGTTTTTAGACTGCCGGGACTGCTGTACAATCTATCCTAGTATAAACAGAGTGAGAGCTGTATCTCCATTCTTGGCATCATGTCAAAGCTTGTTCTCACTGAGCCATGTACTGCACCGAAGCTGTGCTTTGTTACTGATTCTTAAGACAAGAGGCAGCTGAGGAGAAAGCACTCAATGCGATGACTTCAGGATTGCGTCTCCGCTTTTTGCCGAGTATTCAGGGCTGCTGTATTTCTCGGGTTGTGACTTCTACAGGTGTGTTCAGACAACACGAGGGGAATTTTAGAGACGTGGTGATTGCATGTATAGTCGACGGAAAGACACAATTAGATTTTAGGTGAAATGATTTCAACTTGAGTGAAAATATGCATTCATCCCAGAGCTTCATGAGTTGCTGCTGGGGTTCTGAGATGGGTCAGAGTCTAAGCTCAACAGGTACACACACACAAACAAAAAGTCTATCTCGCAGCTAACATCTGTACAGTTGGCTGTTTGGGGCAATGAACATGGATTTTACAAGTTACAAATTTTGTGTGAAAGACATTAGGTGAAAATTCTCTTGGCTTTAACGAGATAAATGCATTTAACTTTCTGTCTGAGCAGACCTTAAGGCCATGGTACTCTGCTGGGAAATAGTGGAATACTCGCTTAAGATTGGAAGCAAGTTGCTATGGCAAGTGAAATAAATTGTGAAGGTGAATTGGTGCAACATTGGCATATATGCAGATGTTGTGCTGGACTGTTGTGATGAAGGAAGCTGTGCCTTTTCCAGTTGATTCCCAGTATGTTTCCATTCTAACCTACGGTCATGAGCTCAGAGTAGAACTGCTGCTCCTTGATGATAAAAGGAGCCAGTAGGGGCGGTTGGGGCATCTGATTAGGATACCTCCAGGAGACCTTCCTGTGGAAGCATGCTGGCCAGGCCAGACAAGGATTATATTTCCCATCTGGACTAGAAAGAGCAGCTGCCGGATGTGACTGAGGAGAAAGACGTCTGGGCTATTCTCCTTTGTCTGCTGCCGCGGTGACCTGAGCTGGACAAGGAAGCTGGATTGGCTGAGAGTAGACCCGTACCTTGTAAGTGTAGTTGAATCTCTCAGTGTAGCAGTCGACCGGAGTCAGAGTCAATTCTTCGTCTCCAAACACCAATGAGTTGGGGGTCACAAAGCTGTGAGGAGACAGACAGTTTTACTTGCAACATCTGCATCCTCAGCAGGAACACCCGTCCCACATGTCCAACAGCAGCATGCAGTTTCATTTGGAAAGAGAGTAGTACCGCTTTACTGCTGACTCACCCGTGAATGTTCACGCCAACTCCATATCTGAGAGGAAGGAGCAGACTGACCAGGTTGTCGTGGCGATAGTCTTCCCATTCATAGTTATCACTGAGGAGGAAATAAATGTAACCCAATTAACCTGCAAATATCACAGATGGACTGAATTACTGCAGCTATTTCATATAACTTTGTAGTCTGCATGGTGAAAAATTCATCTTGTTAAAAATGTATTTCAATAATAATTCACTTTAATGTGGGGCTTTGCACATTCCATCCATCCAAATACAATCACTGATCAAATAAGTAGATTGGATTTGAATCTATTTAAGTTAAGTGAGTTTAAGTTTTATTCTCTTCGAGCTTGTTTTTCTGACTCAACAGATTAAAAGAGCTGCAACAAGAATGCAACACTGGTCACAACATTGCTCAAAATGTGTACTTTAACTTTTGATGCTTAATGTGAATGTCTCTATATTTCAAAATTGTTGCTCATGTAAAGGTTTTGAGTACTTAATTCATCTCTAGAGATGGGAGAAGGTGGCATGTCCTTACCTGCTGGTATTGGCATGAATGATGATGTCACCAGGTGTGCTGTTCTGGTTAACGTCCAATAGAAAGCTGATATTGAGCTACAAGAAAAAGGAAAGGGTTTTTGTTTTCATCATCATTTTATATCACAGATTTATTTTGATCATGTTTGCATTTCCCTGCTCCACTGTACACTCCGATCTTTCTTTCACCTATTCTGCTAAGTTGAATCAACATGATCATATTAAACATCAGCTTTTTTACATGATGCCTTAAAATCGCTGTTCTGTCCTTTTCTGGGGGGGGAACTCAGATGTTTCCACATTTTCTTTAACAACATATATTCTGAAAAACCACAAAGGACATGCAGAAAATGCTGATGAGACAAAAGCGAGAGAACACAAAGTACAGACACATCGGATGTGACCTTTTGACCTCTACACTGCAGGCAGTTTGGAGTTAGACTGAGCTGAGGATCAGTATTAGCTGCCTGTATTTTTAAATAACAGTGTGTGGTAGTGAGGATTACCTGGGAATGGGCTGGGAGAACAATGCTGGAAACACTGCAAACCACGCCCGCTGTTGTACTGTCGACCTCCTGTGTGACATCACAACTCACCACGTTGTCCTCCTGCACACACACAAAACACACACACACACGCAGTTTGTTATTGTGTACTTTATTTAAGCAGTTACTTGTGTTGTTAAAGTTATAATCCTTAAGATTGTCACATCCAGTGTAAACAGAAACACCAGCTGCTCTTCTCTTACATTTCTGATAACGTAGCTGCTCCACTAGTGTTTGCTGTAGTTATTAAACTGTACTTGCTGTTACCACAGGTGTCGCCAAATCAGTCAGAGCACTGATCATAAAAACATAAAAACGATGACTTCAAAACCGGTCGATCAGCTTACTAATGTAAACTCACATTCTGCAGCACTTTGATGTAGTGGATGTTGTCGGGGAACCGGAGCATCAGCTGTGGCAGGAAGGCATCGTCTCCGGAGTTCAGCAGCGTGGTGTTCAACATCATCGTCCGTCCAGAGCCAAGAGCAAAGTACTGCTGCTGACTGATAAACAACAACACTTAGACCGGCCAATAGAAACCAGAGATTTCTTGTATAGGAAAATGAGAAGCTTTGATACACTGTTTATAGGTTACATTGCTTGACAACTTATTTGTAACTATCAAAGTCTATTAAAAAGATGGGAGAGACTAGCACTAGCAGCCATCCTGAATGTTTTGGTGTCCTGGGTGTATTCTAATTCAAAGCCCAGCTCTAGTATTGGCACATTCATTATGTCATTGAGAAATGTCATTCTTCTGTCTGTGTGTTAAAAGTGAAGCTGCAGGCAGGAGACCATTAGCTTATCTTATCATAAAGACTGGAAACAAGGGAAAACAGCTAGCCTGCCTCTGTCCAGAGAGAATACAGTCCATCTACCGGCAGCTCTAAAGCTCACTAACACATTATATAGAGTTTATTTGATCCACACAAAAAAATGCAAAATGTACCAAACTATTTCTTGGCTGTGACCAGTGACCACCAGAAAGGTATCAAGGGATTTTTGTTACCTTTGGTGAGAGCCAGGCTGGCTGTTTCCCCAGGACTGTTTCCAGTCTTTGTGTTAAACTAAGCTAACCTGGCTGACTCACTTTCAACAGGACAGTGAACAAGTGTGTTTCCAAAAATGCTACACGCTACACTGAGCTAAACATCTCGTGGCTGCTACTTCATACTTGACGCACAGATGGGAGAGTGCTATTGATCCTCTCATAAAACTCTCTGCAAGAAATTGAATGAGCACATTTGCCCAAGAGGTGAAACTATTGAAAAGATACAATTCTTTGCGATATGAGCCAGCCACAACAAACACACAAAGAACAGCCAGAACTAAGATCAAGATCATTGCTCCGAATAAATCCCCCTTAACTAGCCAGCGGTTAATTTGTAACATGTGTTAGCCTCTGTCATTTTTAGAGAACTGAAGGGCTTGTTTTGGATTATATATTGTACATAAAGCACAATGAACAATGAAGCGTATCACTTCTGTGTGACTTATATGTTCTAACTAATAAAATACAACAGGCATCAATCCTGCTGAACTGAGAACTGCTGTGTTTCTCTGTCTTTCTATTTCACTGTCAATCACACACAGATCCCTGCTGTGTGTGTGTGTGTGTGTGTGTGTGTGTGTGTGTGTGTGTGTGTGTGTGTGAGATCTTACTGTGGCAGCACTAGTTGAGCTGACAGTTGCATGTTAGTCGAACAGTTTGGCAGAGAACAGGAACGAGCAAATTGTGTCTATAAGAGAGAAAGACAGAGAGTTGATGGATGACGTCAATCATCCTGAACAGAACAGTCATACTGACATCATAGTCGACTCCTGCGAACTGTGACCTCCGTCTTACATACGTTGAGCAACGCACTGGTGACTACCCACCCTTCCCCGCGCTGTACATTCCTACATGTTAACTTTTCTCTCCTCTGTTGTTATGAGTCAGTGGGACATGGTGTGGACACCAGAGGAAGTATGTTGGTTAATGTGCTGCAGATGAGGTTGTGCAGCTGTAAACACATCTGGATTAGCAGGAAGTCATTATCAGTGTCTGTGGCGGAGCTGACATTTGATCAGCAGCTTCCTTCCCTTCAGATGTCAGATAGAAAGTTTGATGTCAGATTGAAAGATGCGACACTGCAGCTTTGTCAAACAGGAAACGTTGGGTTTGTTGTAACATGGCTCTTCAGATAGGGGAACCACAGTAAAGGTCACATACAGCATGGTGTATTTCGTAGTTGTTGTACATATTAGGGTCTGTGTATTAACTTACAGCGCAAACAAAACAACTAATTATAATCATTAACCTGTCTGCTCTGCTAGTTGTACTAACCCAATAAGCCATATTTACATCGTCACAGAAAAAAAACTCTTGGATTTTTTCCACAGTAGTGAATCTTCTCCTATTCAGTCCCAATTTCACTTTCACCAAGATGTAGACACATGTTGCCTAGCAGCAAATCTGACAACTACACCCTGCTCCTGTGCTATGGATGGCTTCTGAGAATTTTTGCGTCCTCCCTCGTATGTATGCAGGTATTCGCAAACTGCTATTCACCAACAATGAAGTGGTGCTAGCCAGTACCTGATTGGTGTTAGTGTTAGCCAGTACCTGATTGGTGTTAGTGTTAGCCAGTACCTGATTGGTGTTAGTGTTAGCCAGTACCTGATTGGTGTTAGTGTTAGCCAGTACCTGGTTGGTGATGGTGTTGAGGTGTCCTGCGCTCTCCTGCAGAATGGGTTTTAATGGAGGAAAGGTTTGGGAAGTGCTTCTGTGGGTTTTTGTTTCTCTGAGACTGTAGGAAACCTCAAACTGCACAGGAGTAAAAATGTCCCTCACTTCTTTCTGTAGGTTTCAAACAGAGAGAGAACATTAGCATTTACATGTCTAATCAAATATGAAATGTATTCACTGTATGTTCTTTTCACATGTGCGTGCCTGTGTGTGTGTGTGTGTGTGTGATTATTACCCTTTGGAAAGCCATGTGTGTTGCACATGTGAGTTGGCCATGTCGTGCTCTCACACGACCCCTTGTGCTATTGGATGACCCATTGCCATGGAAATAGAAACGATGAGGGAAGGATGGCTTATGGAGGAGGTCAGAGGTCAAATTATACTGAAGATCTGAGAAGAGGAGGAGAGAAATGGTCTTAAGTATCAGTACGATGGTCATGCACTGTGTAAAGTTGGTCTGACCTATAAAAGTAAGTTCAACAGTTCACATTTTTTCACTTTATTTTAGATGAGGAGCTCAATACCACTCTCATGTGGTATTTACTCATTCTTCCATTTTTTATGATGAGCTAACTGCCTAGACATGTAGCTTCATATTTACCATACAGACATGAGAGTGGTATCAATCTTCTTACCTAACTTTCCCCAAATGTCAAAATATTCCTTTAAACAGCAGGTTGGAGCTCAGATAGTAATAATAATAATAATAAATACTTGATGGCTGGGTTTACCTATAGGTCCTCTGTAGTGTCTGGAGGTAACACTGAAACAGACGGTAACATTGAAGCAGACGGTTGGAGTCTTGTGTTCTCTGCACAGTGCCAGATGCCTATCAATCTGCTCAGGCAGAGTCAGAGACGCCTTTACCCGAACCACCGGACGGGTTCTGCAACACATAGGACACATTCATACAAATGATCAGAGCATTCTGCCTGAAATGAAATGCCTTCTTATAAATCTTATACCTGGATTGAAAAAAATAGATAATGTTATTTTTCACAATCGTAAATTTGCTTTTAGAAAATGTTTTCTCTAAGTGAGGATGTTCATCCACAATAACTGCAGCAGATGTTGTAGCACTGTTGGCTAGCCCATTGTCGGATGTCCTGCTTCCCCTGAAATATCATTTCCTTCTAAATGAGCTAAAGTTAGGATGTTTCCTTCCTGTGCATCTTTTTGAAAAAGGGACACTACTACAACCGGAAGATATCTATGTCTGGTAGTGTTGTTTTACCTGAGAACAACAGCTGAATCAGAGAGGAATGCACCAACTGCCACATCTGCAGAGACAAAGAGAGTTTAACCTGGTTTAAAGCAAATCAAATGAGAGCAGAAATGTAGAATATGGTAGATGTGACACAGATAAAAGGTTGTGACGGTTCAGCTTACCTTTGTAGCCATTATTATCAATGTCAATGCCGGTGCTCAGTGACTGACCAAACATCTTGAGTTCAAGACCCAGGGTGGATCCAGTAATCCTCTGAAAACACAAACACAACATGTGTTGGATATCAAGAACAGATGGTTTGACAGACTGGTGCAATACAGTAGTGGACTCAGGTAGGAACCATCCACTGTGTGTACGATAACGATTTAGAATGGAGAGTTTTACAATTTTCAACAATTTAGGAAATATGCTTGTTTGCTTACTTGCAATGAGTTAGACTGAAGATCAATACCACTCTCATATCTTTCTATGAAATAAGAAGCTATATCCAGGTGGAGATGAAGATGTGTGCTTCAAGTTTTTGTGATAAGTTAGGCTAACCATCTCCTGGCTGTAGCTTTATACTTAACAGACTGATATGATATAATGTCTCCTTCTTCAACTCTTTCTTCTCTTTCATGAAGTCGTGGCTACAGTTGTGATTGTCTGGTTAAAGCCATATTTGCTTTGAACAACCACACCAACCACCAACCTTACTTGACTTGCAAACCACCAATGGTTTTTGTTATGAGCCGTGTTTGCTACACACCAGTAGCTGTGGCTGCGAAGCAGCAGGTTGCGGTTTTGTAGTGCTTAATGCCACCGTTGAACAACCAACAGAATAAAATAAAGTGTGAGCTATGTTCTGCCACTCCCTATTACTCTATTACTCAGAAGTTTGTTTTAGCTGTGTGTGTGTGTGTTCAGAGTGGGCGACGTGTCATCGCTAGGGTGTTATGTTGTGAAATGTGTTGTGGTCAACAGAGGCAGCTAGCTGTGTCATTAGCTGTAGAGCTAATATCTGCAGGGTGTTTCTACTCCACTAGCACCATTTTTGTTGTGTCATCGTGTCATTATGCCAGTCGTTTGTTGAAGCACTCTGAAGCGCACAAAAAAAAGTCACATTCTTTGGATTTTCATGGAAAATTGCAATCTGACATAATAAAGGTTCATTGGAACATCGTAGGGCTGTAGTCTGTGGGTCGAGTTTGATCAATCTTTTCTATCAGTAGAACATTGAAGTTAATAGCTGGGCATTGGGCCACATTGCTTAAGACAAATCCAACAGGTCTTACTGCATAGAAAAACTGTGTTTGTACCTGAGATGGAGTTGGTGAGATTCCCTCCTTCCTGCCGTTGTAAATGTAGATGGCTCCTTTTAGATCGTCTTCCTGTGGAGCACCAACTGCCACATCTACACTCACACACACACACACACACACACATTTGTATTACTGTATATGTGAGGACCTCTCACTGACTACGTTCACTAACCCATCAGTCTAACTTCAAGCTGTTTCCTACAAATTGATTTCATTCCATTCCAGAAACCAAAGTTTATGTTGCTTTGTCTGTGAAAAATAACTTGGGGACTTGAAACCTTATTAACGTGACATTGTTAACATATATTCAGCTGACTTGAACTCTTAACTGTCCGGAGAACAGAGCTGTAGTTACTGTTGAGGACACCAAGTTCATGTCATTTGTATTTTTTCATGTCATTTGGTGGGTTGAGACATTTTGGCAGCGGTAGGCTCCCAACACACAGTCACTGTATAGTTAAAAAACAGAAGATAGACTTGAAAATGAACGCGTCAGGTCCCAAGTAAATCTAATTATAGATTTTAAAGAACTTCTGTCTAGCGTCAGGTCTGCATATTCTGAGAGGCGTACTGGGGAGGGGCTTCCACTCATGGCTGGAAAATGCCCTGCAGCATGACAGTGCTTAAAGATTAGAACATCAACATGAGAAAATACCAGCATGGTCCTTTAATATTTAACCTGAATCCTTT
This sequence comes from Euthynnus affinis, assembly GCA_029490765.1. Classification (NCBI taxonomy): domain Eukaryota; kingdom Metazoa; phylum Chordata; class Actinopteri; order Scombriformes; family Scombridae; genus Euthynnus; species Euthynnus affinis. Next base: position 1,659,652 of record CM055850.1, on the reverse strand, counting down.
GAGGATGTGAAGGTCTGAAAGTTCAGTGTTTTCACAAAGAGACAGCTACTGGAACACACACACACACACACACACACACACACACACACGCGGACAGCCTTTTATCTAGCTTTGGCAGATTAGAGGGCAGGTTCAGTTACAACAGTTACAGAGCAGAACAGTTTGTCATTATGGTTTTAATGAACTTAATAGCATCCTCCACCCTCCTCACATGCACACACACACACACAGATGGCGAGGGGTCCGTGAGCGTGCGTTAAAACTCAGTTTGATGTCACTTATTTATGAGGAAGTAGCAGTTACTGTTGGTGGTGGTGGTGGTGGCTGAGTAGAGCCTCCTTGGTAAGAAACCTAAAATGCATAAACAGCGTGTGTGTTCGGTTTTTTTAGTGCAGAAAATAAAAGAGCAGTGCTTGGACCTCCCTAATTACCAGTGCTGAGGTGCCCTCGAGCAAGGCAGTGATTACTACTGCAACCAAAGCTAGTGCAAGATCTGTAATGTTAGTAGTAGTCGTATCAACAGCACTATCAGTAGTAGTATTGGCAGAAGAGCTGAAACTGTTAACTCAATCAATATCAATTAATCAGCTATTCAAGTCTGATCAATGAATCGTTTTAGTTCATTTTTCTATCAAAACACTAAAACATTCCATCGTCTGTCGTCGTCTAATATGAGAGTTGTCTGCATTATGGTTTCACCATAGTAAAAGCTGATCGATCGAGGCTGTGCGGGTGTGATCATTACCATGGTAACCGTCATCGTCCAGGTCTCCCAGGTCAATGATGGACTCTCCAAACCGGGCGGCGTAGGCGTTGCTGCCGGTCAGTTGAAACTCCGCCTCCGACAGTTTCGCCTGAGACAGAATCCATTTGTGAGGAAACACAAGCGGTACCCAAATCTACACTTACCTACTAATTCTAAGCAGGTTTTGAGTATGTGGTGAGTTCACACTGGAATAATGACACGATTAAGAGTCAGTATGCACGGATCGCCCCCCCCCCCCGTTGCTTTCGGGGTCATAAACCACAAGGTTCCCTATTCAAGTCTGACTGGGGACCTTTGTTGCATGTTATTCCCCTTCCCTCTCCCTGCGCTCTCTGACATATCACCACTATCATCTCTAGTGAAAGCATGAAAATGCCATTCAGTATGGAGACTGAAAATCTATTGATTTTTGTGCTGCTGATGGACTCTGTTTTCCCACAGTGAAATGCACAAATGAAACAGGGGAGCTGCTCACAGCTGGATGAAATTAACATGAATTATGGATGGCAGTGGGAGAGCTCTAGAAACCCATAAGAAAACAGAAAATAAGTAAGAAATCTTTCAAACAAGATCTCACTGCCTGTTTGTAAAGTTTAATGAGCAGTGGCATAAAGTGCCAGTCTGGTGCGTCAGTATAAGTCTGGTGTTATTTCCTGTCAGTAAAGTTAACACTGACATATTGATTTTGTTGTATACCAACCGCAGAAACAGCTTACTTTGACAATTAGTATGTAGTGTATGCTGTATGCAACCAGTATGTATGATGGAACTGGGTCACAGCAACAGACAGCAGCACCTGATCGGCCATGTTGGCTCCACAGACACATCCCAGATTAATTGTCCCAACCTAAACTTCCCCTCAGGGATAATAACAGCTGAAGTTATACTTACTATTTTGTGCCAGAGTAATACAGCTGTGGCTACAGAGTGTATAAATCTATGTTTGAACGTGTGTGCGTGTGTGTGTGTGCGCGCGCTCACCCCCCCCTGGTTGATGTACACATGGACTCGTCCCTCCTCCCTGGCGACACCCATTGCCATGGGGGCGCCGACCAACAGGTCTGACAAACCGTCAGCATTCAGATCCACCGCACACACACTGGAGCCGAAGTAAGAGCCCAGCTGCATGCAAATACACAAGCAGACACACGTGATCAGTGCTAGGTATTCCATCGTTTTGAACGGAGGATGTTAACGCTTAAGTGACTTCTTACCTCTTTTCCCGACACTTCATACAAGATCCGCAGCCATGTGCCATCTACTGTGAAGATGAAGACCTGCACGTCGCAATGACACACACACACACACACACACACTCTAATCTCAGCCATCACAATAACATGTCGCAAAACACAGTGACTGATGATTTTCACAAAAAGCATCAAGAAGAAGTGAGAATGAGACTAACTGCTTTTACTTTGCAAAAAAAAAACACACAAACAAACATTCAGGTTTGGTCCAACAGGTGAACAATTACACAAGTACCTTGCCCTTCTGGTTGTATTGCGGAGCACCAGCCACCACCTCCTCACTATCAGGGCTCTGGAAGTGACCGGCGCCGACGGAGTAACCTGGAACGCAGCGGGACACAGTGACACACAGTCAGAATTTTGACCATCAGCATCACATCTTCTCCGCAGAAGCGCAGGCCGACTCCAGCTGTGATGAAACTACTACGGCAAGAAGGCAAAAGTGTTTATAGTCGTTCCAACAGCTGCACTTGAGAGCGGGACGTCTCTTCTGGACGGCATGCATAGTGTTGCGCGCGCTTGTACGCATGATAAGAGACGTTTGTGTGAAGAAGGAGCAAAAGAGAGTTTGAGGTAGAAGTTCAAAGCCTGCTTACTTTGTTATCTCCATTCTACACCTGGCCAATCGTTGCGTAGAGCGGGCATGATACGAAAATGATCAGATGGGGGTTAAGATACAGTTTCACCATCCGGTAAGCGATGTAGTAGAAGCATAATGACAGCTCAACTGGGTTTTTATGACCTGTAAGTGTTAGTGATTTATTTGAGAGTCATATATATTTGAGTGTGATATATATACCATCCTCAAAAAGTCCAGAATGGAATGAATGAAGTTGTCTCTGTGGCAGGTACACTACTTTGTGTGAGTGGTGAATGAGTGAACAAAGGAGTGAGTGGGGACACAGCCTCTGTTTCCACTCTCTGTGCTAAGATAAGCTCGCCAGCTGCAGACTCCAGCTACACATTTATGGTACAGATTAGAAAGGTATCAGTCTTCTCATCTAACTCTCAATAAGTAAGCGAACGTATTTCCCTAAACGTAGAGCTGTACTATAAATGTCATTGTGATAGCACAGTAATAACTGAATATAACCCAAATGAATGTAATCAGTGTGTTCATTCAGCATATGTCTGTCTGAGAGCTGGATTTTTATCAAGCACATCACAAAGATAATGACAAAAATAACATTTTGAAGACATGTTGAAATGACACCCTTGGTTGAAGCAAAAGGGGTGAAGACTTTGATCCACATAGACTGGATTGCACCCACTAATAGCAGCATTTAGTGAGTCCACCCTGTTTCAAGCTCCTGTTCGCAAAAGATTTTGCACTAATGATAGCCGGCACAAACGCACCAAGAAATGCATCTACAAAACTGAGGAAGAGGCTGTGCGCACTGACGCATGTCGCATCTGTCACATCTCGCATTTGTGTTGGTCAGTGAGCTAAACTGCTTATTGTCAGTGTGGATGTGTGGGTGTTATTTCCGAGCAGAAGTTTTCTTTCCTGAAGAGAAATCACACCTTTCTACTTGGCTGCACTAAGTCGCACATGTTGAAGTGCACATACTCAACTCCGTCACAGTTGTTTGTCCTCCCACTCGTTTCTTAAGAGTCGTGTAAACCTGGTGTCTTTAATCAAGATTAGAAGCAACCTGATTTTTATCATAGAAACACTTGGTTGAGGTTTTGTCCTGAACATGCTCAGTACAAAGTGTTCTAGAAGGAAGTGTCACTGTGACAGCAGTGTGGAGGAGTGGGGGGGAAAGAGCAGCTGTATCTTAAATTATTCTGCGAGAGGTCTTACACTATAACTGATATGTCTGCTGAAATAATCACTTAATCGTGTGCACAGTAAGAAAAACTGCATGGCAAGGTTGGATAAGCTGTTTTCTTTGATGATAACTTCATTTAACCTTGATCCTTCTTGCACCATTACTCAATGCAATATTTAGAACTGATCTGGTGACCAAATGGTGACAAATATTTCCATATCTTATTGAGTAGATCAGCTTTTATCGCATCATTCTGTCTGATTTGTTCTTCCATGCCTGAAGATTTATTTTGTTTTTACACAAATCCCAATACGACCAGAGAGTAGATTTACATAAGGAGATGCACAAATGAACTTTTCCAACATTATTCTTTACAGTGAAATGTTCGCCGTCATAACTTTCACCTTCTGCCAATGCCAGAAGCCAACAACAGCCAGAGCCCAACAAACATTCACTGTAGTTAGGTGTTTACACAAGCGAGGTGTGAATGATGTAGACAGCTGTAGGGATTAATATTGACGTGTTCCTTCATACAGAGGATTGCTGCTGTAGACAGGATGTCAAACTACAACCATTTATTGTCGCAACTCACTAAGCGCTGCGCCTGAATGCATCCAGTGTAGACGCAGACATACTGAAGCCTCTGCTCTGCTCACGTGCTGTCTGTGTAGGCATTTTACTATTATCAGCATTGGCTACAGTGGATGTTAGCAGGTGTATCAGTTACCCAGGTAGCTTCCATAGTTGACGACTCCAGAGTCATTGTCCAGATACACTGACATCGCTCCACTGGATGTGTTATAGACCACAACTGATCCTGTCCAATAGGATGTACCCGGAGCCCCCATGATCATCAGATCCTGAGAAAGAGAGAGAAAAAAATTCAGAATAGCATCAAAGTCATAGTATTAGTTGCTTTAAAATGGAAGTTGCGTGCTTTCATTTTGACACACGAAGTTTGTGGTCTTTGTTCTCTTTTTTTTTTAAATGGCAGAGTGAATTTCTACATTTAAGCATCATGAGGAGGAAGAGTAAAAGAGCAGATGGCCTCCAGAGGTTCAGGACTCAAATAAATAAATAGATAAATAAATGAAAAGTGGTTTTAAGAAAAGGTCCACTTATGAAGTTCTAAATACAACAGTCGTGGTGGATCACATTCAGTCTGCTGGTGGAAATAGTGAAGACAAGTTGGATTTGAAAAAAAGCTCGCCATCTGTGTGCTACTGACCTTCGTCAGGAAGTTGGAAATACCAGCCTGACATGACCCATAATCCTCCCCAAACTTCCTCTGGTGGTCTGGAAGAGACCAGAGAGACAGAACCACAGACAGGTAGACAGGTGAAAGTGAGCAAACACATCATAAGATAAAATGTCCAAATGTTTTCCAGCAGCTGAACAGCTGGTTTCACACAAACACACACACACACACACACACACACACACACCACAGAGGGGTATTTTTGCAGACACATTGTGGTGAACTCTCACACCTCCAGTTTCGAACACAGGCTTTCTGTTATATATTTGAGCTCACAATCTGAGATATCCCAAAGCTCCTCTTGAGCCACAGAAGATATGATATGACTGTCATCACAGGCTGTGAAATTCTTGTAGAGCCCCTCTAAATATTCGTGACTAAATAGGCAACTAAAGTTAGTAGGGCTGAACAATTTTTGCGAAAGGGTCCTTTTTTGATCAATTTAGTTAGAGGAAAGTTTTCTGAGTAATGCTTGCTGGTAATCAGTTTAGACCACACGTATTATTGCTTTGTGTGTGTGTGTGTGTGTGTGTGTGTGTGTACCTCTGTAACAGGGAATATAGGGATGGGCATATGTCAAGTCGTTGCCATAGCGATAACAGACTCCATTAGGCAGCTTGTTGTTCTGACTGTCTTTCTTTGAGTAAAAGACGTTCTTCCAGCGGTGAGCACATGCCTGAGCACAAACACACACACACACACGCACACACACACACACACACACATACACAAACACAAACATGTGACATGGGGTTATTACTGACAATAACACAATTACAAGGTAGCAGCACAGTTATTCCCATGACCCACATCCCTGTGACAGACACACTGAGTGTTTGTTATGTGTCAAACACATCAGCCCTGTTGTGTGTTTATTCTAAAGCTGAAATAATCCTGTGAACAACCTTTCATTCCCTTTGTAGAAGGGAAAAAGTTGGTGCTGTAAAAAAATTTGGCTCGAAATTTAAAGTCCCTTCCAGACATGGAAATGTTTATCATTGCTGGCTTCATCTACACTGCACGCTGGAATAATGCCTTTGGAGTTTTCAAACATAACTCTCTGTTTCATACTGCAAATGTTGCATAATAGCTCAATCCACACCCTCTACAAACATCTGCACACAGCCTATGTTTTTAACACATCAAGCACTCAACACGCTATTGCCTTTTCCCAGAAGCATGAAGTGCAGAGTTGCGCTGTGCTGCTCTGTCTTATCTGTCCGTGCGTTGTCATTGTCCTCTTCCCCGCCACAACATTATCAGTTGTGAATTTGTTTTTCACTTTGGGCGTAAATAGGCACATGGTGTGAAACTGTGTGAAAAGTGTCAACTGTGTGAGTCTCACGGTCAATGTGTAAGAACCGACACCTTATCACATTCTGGTCATCTGGTAAGTCCCAGGTACTCCCAAACAACTTGTTCGCAACATAACAATTAATAATGCAGGACACGTGTTTAAATAAGCACTGTGTGTACACAAATAGTGTGGGGGAATACATCCTTAGGTTAACTACACTTCCCTGTTTGGGTTGTTTTGGTATTTTCAAAATCTTTCAATATTTCCAATAGTGAGATTTATTTCTACTAAGTAGCATCTAAACCAAAAACAGCATTGCTAGATTTATGTTCTCTTGAATAAAACAAATCTGGGGAAACATCCACACGGACGCCTTGAGCGTCCACACTGTTGCCACATAAAGAAGTTTTGAAAAACTTTTGAAAAAGTGGGGGGAAAAAAGTGAACAATAGCTGCAGTATAGTTATGGTTCATATTTCTACCTGCTTCCTATTATCTTTACTGTCAACTACCACTTATCATTATGAGGGGGAAACACAAGCAGCCCCAGCTGATCCTTCACAGCTCATCTGTGGTAGCACCTTAACGCATTGATACACTTCAGTGGAGGTATATATGTCTGATAGTGTGTGTGTGTGTGTGTGTGTGTGTGTTACCAGGACATATCCTCCATTGTCTCCAGGTTGTCTGGACAGACTGACTCCCAGCCATTGATGATCATTCTCTGCTTCACATGTCTTCCCACAAGAAGTCCCCACATCTGCGCGCACACACACACACACACACACACACAGGTGTTCAGGTCAACAGCACTGCTGCATCCAATAAACATACAAGGTTACTTTGGTGTGGATGTGGTGTGGTCCAGGAAGTCCAGTCTGAGTAACAGAACTATGTGGTTGAAGATGTATGACACCAAATGACACCGCAGCAACAATCACGTTATCCTCCGTTCAGGATTGTGCATTAAAAGGTAGAATTAGCTCAATGCCACAAGCTACATGTTACAAGGCGTTCCACATTCTGTGTGCTCTGGCACAAACTTGATTAGACAATGTTGCTGGAAGATGAGCCAGGATAAAAAAAATTTTTTCCAGACATCCCTGATTTTTTCGTCTGCAGCTGCTGCAGCAGCAACCCAGTGGGACTGAAGGAGGCTGTGTACTGTGCTTATTTTTAAGTGCAGATGCACTCTCCTAAATAGTGCCTCTTTATGAATTGTTTATTTTGTTTAAGAAATAAAGGATCTTTCTCAACCCATTAATTGTTCAGTTTATCTAAAAACTTCCATTTGAAGATACATGGCTTCCACTGGGCTGCAACCATGGTTAGCTGCTGTGTAGGATGGGTAACGCTTTATGTACTATGCTCTCCCTCTTTTGCCCTATCACATGCAAACTATGTGCTCTGGGACGTTTGGTTTAGAAAAGGCTTGACAATACACATACACACATACACACACACACACACAGAAACACACCAGCAGGCATTTCATGGCATCGGCGGGAATGATTGCTGATGTCGCAGCGGTAAACAGCTCCTGGAGACTGAGCCCTCGGATGAGAAGATGAGTTTCCTACCGGAGCTCCAACCACCAACCTGAGAGAGAGAGAGACAGAGAGGCAGTTAGACAGGATCTGTATGACTTTTCACTGTCTGAATGGCGTCTGTGTGAGAAGCATCAAAGAGCTTCTGTCATTGACAAGAACGGGCTAATTAGCATGCAGACACACACACACACACACACACACACACACACACATTCACAGTCGTACTGTGACGATGGCAGCTAATAAAGCATCACTATGATAATTCATTGAATCTAAATATACTGATGTCTACAGCTAAGAACAGTAGTCGATTATTTTTTACCATTGAAATGTCAAAGTTCATGACTGAGGAGATTTATCATCAACATTATGAGCACACATGATGCTTTGAAATATAGTTCAGTCCTTTATGGTAATAACAGCACCCAGAATGTTTTTATCCTTGGATGTTGAGAGAAGTAGCTGCTCTTCAATAGATCGATAAAAGATCTATAGGATCAATATGCGATTAGTAATAGACATATAGAGGATGAATAGTCAATACCAGATCATACCAGATAAATAGTAGATCAATAGCAGATCAAATTAGGGTTAATAGCGGATCAATAAACTATTAATAGTCAATCCATAGTGGAACAATAGAGAATAAAGGACAGATCAACAGAGGATGAGTAGAGGAGTGAAAGAGGATCAACAGAAGAAGAACAGAGGATCAACAAGGGTACAATAGTAGATCATTGAAGGATCAATAGCAGATTAATATCAGATGAAAAGTATAGATCCAGACCAGCTGTGAGTTCCATGACGATGCAGCAGGACTGAGTATCCAAACATGGAGGAGCGGGGGCCAGTGAACTCCAGACCGTGGTCTTGATCCAGAAAGTATCCTGCAGAAGGAAGGACCAAGGCCAGGACCTGAACCAGCACCAGGATCAGGACCATGCTACAGCAGTGACACACTGAGGGACTCATCTCTGAGAACAAACTGCAGGAAACCAGAGAGACAACAGTCATTAACAATCAGTTGTTGATGCTGACTCACGCTGTTTGTCCAGAACACTGAGTAAGGAGGGGTGGGTATTTCCCCAAAATGTGGAACTATTGCTTAAAGTCACTTAGTTTTTGCTGTTATTGAATTTTATTTGTCTCTCTCAGGTTCTTACTTCTCTCTACTTACTTTGTGATGCAGCTCTGTTGATGTTATAATTATTATTAAAAAGGGGGAAATCAGAGTTCGGGAATATAGACTAATCAAAAGATCTAAGTGATGCCTGTACAGTCGCTAATGGCAACTGCTGTTAAATGAATCAGACTATTATTTATTATTATTACTACTGTTGTTCAAAGTCTCCTTCCTCTCCAACTGACTGCGCGAAATGCATTTTTCTTCTTGTTCATTCAATTCACATCTTTCATCTGCTGAGAGTGTGTTCACCTTAAATCTGAGTTTAAGATGTGTCGGTCTGAGATGATTTTTATGACATCACAGTAAGTTTGGAAGGCTAGCGTGGTCCACAACGGTGACCATACACTGAGAGTGGACTTTCAGTGAAGTAAGAGACGTCTTGTGTGAATAATACTCGCATATTCATACATTCTGGATGTAATTTTAAGAGTTTTCAATAAGGAAATTGAACTTTTTTTGTGGGAAAACCATTTTAGACACAACCTATTCCATTTTTTATATGTCTTAATACATATCTGGAAGGGATCTTAAACTTTTTTTTTTATAACTGTTCTATCAAATCAAACACATTATTCAAAAAAAACCCAAAACAAGTCATTTTTCAACTTTATACTCATTCATCAATCAGATATATGAATAATTGAGATGTGAAAACAGTTTGGGGAACAAACTAGCTGAGAACAAACTTTACCCAGCCTCCTGGCCCAGCCCTCTAGACTGTATTATTCTAAACTATATTGTCACTTAATGAAAGTTTGAAAGTTTGTAATGGAACATTTTTACTCCTTTTACTTCATTTTTACTTTTCCCTAGATGAAAACAGGGCACCAGCTAATGACTACTCTTCTTTTCAGTTCATTTATCGATTACATATTGATTAAGCCGTTCATCAATGAATGGATCTGTCTTTAAAATGTCTACAATGACACCAAATGTCTATAAACTTATACTCAAAAACATTCAGAAAGAGAAAAATCAGATTATTTGATTTGATAACTTTTCCATTATTAACATTGATTTTCTGTTCATCTACCAATGTATCAACCGACTAATCTAACTAGTCGTTTACTGTACCGGTCAGGCTGCACATATCCCGGGTCAGACAGCAGATATCCCGGGTCAGACAGCAGATATCCCGGGGAAGATTGTGGGTCAGTAGCCGACAGATAGAACCGAAAAGCCGAAAAGTTTGTTTCTAAAGTCTCCGTTAACTTAATCCTTATTTTACCGGTGTGAGTCGCTGATGGAACCTCCTGTTGCTCCTCTTTATGTCTCGTGCGTAAACCGTCAGCTCCAGCGCACGAGGCTCTGGTATTCTTTTGACAGACTGAAAAGTGAACGGAGAACAAACCGAATAAAAAAAAAACTAGTAAAAACTAGAGTTCAACAGAGTTTTTAGATGAAGTCAGTGAAACTGAGAGCTGAGCGCGCGGAGACCCTCCCTCCATCTGCGCGCGTGTGCATGTGTGAATGTATGCGTGTGTGTAACGGTGTTTCCTCTACAACCCCCAGTGTCGCCCAGACTGAGCGCGCGGTCGTGGGTGTGCGTGTGCTCGTGTGTGGGTGAGTGTGTGTGTGTGTATGTGTGTGTGTGAGTACACGTGGGGAGTTTCCTCTTCAGTTATCACTAGTGTGAATGGACTCAGTGGCGCTGTAATCTGATTTTAAACTGTCTGAACGTTGAAACATTCAAATATTCCGAAAAGTTATTCTTAATCTTGTATATTGAGCTTGATATTGAGTTGATATCTTGTATATATCGGGCAGTGAATTTCATTGTATACAACACCACTATATACATATATATAATGAGTTCCTTACTTTTTTTATTATTCTATTCTAAAAGAGTATACATGATCTTAGACTCTCAAACTCTCCCACCTCCCAAACCTCCCCTCCATCTATACCACACTTTGCACATTCCCCTATGAACTTGAACATAGAAGGAGTCCAAATAGGTGGGGACTTATTTGGCAGTTCCTCTGTCCAAACCAGAGGACGGCCAAGTACAGTCTAGAGGAGAAGTGAAAAAAAACAACACAGATATTAATCACATAAAGATGTTAAAATACAGAATATTTTTATCAGTCTCTCTGCCTGAAAAATCTCATGTGTCTGTGTGACTGGGGCACCAATTCACAACCAACATAAGACAACTACAGTTAACAGGTTTCAACCCTTCATCTCTACTGATTACCAAAGAGAAACCTTCCAGCTACATGGTTATGTAAAAGTGAGAGAGGTGGACAAGCACTGAGTGTTGTGTCGTCCTTAAATTAGAGGTCAATCATTCTTTTCAACGAGTCATTATGACCTCAATCCCTGAAGTCAGGCCCTCTAATAAGTGTGCTGGTGGTCATTTTTAAAATGACTGTTTTGATGTCTGCCATGTGGGCGTTCTTTGACAGCTGTGATTGACAGTTGGCTCACCTGCTGCTCTCCTCAGTTCCTGGACTCGCTCTGAGTCAGGCTATTGTCGCAACATTTCAGTAAGCTTGGAGCACCTGGGTAGTTGAATGGTTATTACACATTCCACAAACCTGCAATGTCCCTGGTTCAATTCCAGCTAGTGACCTTTCTCTAGAGTAGGTGTTCTAGAGTTTGTCCATTCTGGGATTCTGTAGAAATATGGCAGTGCTACATGGCAGACTCCGTGGAAGAGGACTTGCTCCGTAGATATCAAGGGCTCATTCTAAGGTAACGAAAACACAACTACTCTTATTTTCATGGGATTGTACACTAATTAAAACATACTTATGAATATTATATTCCTTTTCTTCCAAATCCATTCTGCTAGATGCCACTAAGTTCTACACACTGGTCCTTTAAAAGTTCAAAATATTAACATATAACATAAAACATATTAAAGGACGGGTTCACAGTTTTCCAAGTGTGTCTTAAAACAACAGTCAGGTGTCCGTATGAACAGTGAAAGAGGTTTTTCCTCGCTGTAATCATTCCTCCTGTTCATACTGGATATTAAAAGATCCCCTTCAAATGTGCTTTCAAGTAAGTGAAATCTGTCATTTTGTGCAAAAATGCATTTTTGAAAGTTGAAGTGACGTTTCTATTCAGCTTCAGCAGTGTGAGTTAGTCATATCAAGTGGAAATCTGACACATTTACAGTCATCTTAGCATCAGTTTTCCCTCCTTTCCTTGGACTGTGTTTCCCTGTTGAGCTGTGATGGAAGAACAGTAACGAAAAGAGGAACTTTGGCACTTACCGACTGACTGTGGCTGTAGACTTGTTATTTTGTCTTGTTTGTTACCCAGACAACAAAAAACTTTCCTAAAAGCTCAGCTGTCAAAAGAGATGTGACAAATGTCAGGAGCGACACAAGAGACGATGATTATAGAATAAAAGTTTCAAGATATACGGCCCGCTAGTTAAGTGTAACACGTCCTGTATCAGCATATCATCATGTATCAGCTTTTCTATGGTGGCATTTAGTTTGTCAGTACGCTACACGACAAATTAATTCTACGGAAAAGCTGCTTTGTGTGATTTCGACTGTTTTAATTCAGTGTTGGTCTGAATGCAGTAAACAAAGCTTTTTAAGAAGTTTGAAATGTCGAACAGCTGTTGTTAAGCTGTGTTTGAAGTTCAGATGAAGAATGATTCATTCCAGACATTCGACCAGTCATCAGTAAATAAAACAGAGACTGAGAAAAAAAAAAGAAAAGATGTGTTTGAATTTTCAGTGCATTTACTTTCTTTGGAGTATATGTATGTCTTTTCAAAGAAAGTTGTCAGTTATCAGAGAACAGTAAAAAAAAAAAAAAAAAAAAAAAAGAACAAAGAATAACCGATCCTTCTGTATTGCCAACAAGTGACTTTCTTGGTTGTCTGCAACATCCTGTTTTTTGTTGTTTTTTTATCGGTTGATAGGACAAAGGTGGTAAGCACACATTTCAAAACCACAGCTTTAATGAACAGTTGGTAAAAAAAAAAGAAAAAGATGGCAGCTGTGGGTCGGGTCAGTTTCAGGTGGTTGATCGAATGCACATTTTTTGCGGAATGGGCGTGTGTGCGTGTTTGTAAGTGAGAGTGCAGATATACACTCCTCATGTTTTTTATGAGAAGTGTAAGCATGAGAAAAAAAGACATCGCCCCCTGCAATCATTTCACACCAGAGCGAGCAAGAAGATGTTGCCTGCAGCTCAACGAATGGCCGTAAGTGTCACTGATGAGAAGGGATTTCTGATTCTTGCAAATAGAACCTTTAAAGCGGCGATCTCAAAGATCTCCGTTTTCATTCTCTCTGGCAGCACCATATGGCATTAAGCGGTCATTTCAGATGTGTTGGAATACGTTTTTGCAAAGTAGGGGTCCCAATCCCAATCTTCCAGACCACAGACTCATAGACCTACAGCTAATCATACATCCCTGGCACAGAGATAGACAGAGCGGAGCAGAGGAGAGCGACCGCGAGGTAAGCCACTCTATAGCTCCACCCCTACTGTCACTGTGTGATGTCACGCTAACGCAAGCGAACGGAAGAGCGAGTCTGTTACGTTAGATCCACGAGAGAGTCGCCAGCAACCCTTGCTTCATAATAATCATAGTTGGCCATAGGCTCAGTCTCCAGTGTGTGACCTCATTCAGCAATAGATAGTGACTTAACAGACATTTATTTAAGATTATAACTTTAAAACAATTAAGTCTACAGAACAGTTTGCCCCTTGAGCAGAGAAAACACTCACTATGTAACTACTACATCAACTGTCTGTCTGATTTTACCATTCTGATAAAAATAGTTCCAGACAGAAAGACGGTTTGTGGAGCAGACCATGGTTTATATTGTATATAAAGTCTAAGGAGCAGACAGATTGTTTGGGTGAATGTCAGACCGGAACTCTGTGCTGGACACACATACTTTTTGCTGGTATTTCCTGTTAATGGCCCTGCAGTTATTATGTTGGAATCTGACCAGCTACTGTTCCCACCCTCCCACTCACTCCCAGTGTCCTTATGTTGTTTAAAAAAAAAACAAACAAACAAAACGACCCCACAAAGTAGAGTAACATTTCCTGCTCTGAGTCCTATATTGTCTAATAATCAGATCGCTCAGGAGTTTGTGAAGTGTCTTTGTGTTCAGTTTAATGCATGGTTAGTTTAGCTTTACCGAGACAACTGCTGATAGAGAAAGCAGCCAATGGATTGGCAGCATGGCTATAGGGATGGTAGGTTGGTCCACCACTTTGGTTCTGACTGAAATATCTCAGTTTCTAGTGTCTCAGACATTGGCTGCACCCTCCATGAGGCTGACATTTTTGGTTGTCGAAATATCTCAACAACTATCCAATAGATTTCCCTGAAATTTGGTAAAGTCACGTATGTTCCCCCACACTGAATCCTAATAACTTTGGTGATACCCTGGTTTCACATCTAGCATTATCAGCTCAGATCTATTATTTGGTTTATGACCAAATACCTGCAGAACTAACGACGTTCCCCTCGTCACTGTCAGCATTCAGCTTAAAGCAGCGCTCTGCCTAAGGCCACTTTCAGACCCACGTGACAAACACAGCCCCCCTCATTCATTTGAATGGGGGGAGTTCGTAAAAGCAGCAGCATTGGCAATGTAGAGGGCTCTGGCAAAACAACTCAAGGTCTTCTGGCAAAAAAAAAAAAAAAAGCTGGACCAAGCTCAACTTTTGTCCGGCAAGGCAGTGCATCGATCGGGCAGTCACATGCATGCCTCAACAGACTGCACCCATGCAGACAAATGAGAAGTCTGCATTTTTTTTCATGTGAACTTCCTGTCCCCTCTGACCTTTTCTGACTGATGCATTTCATAACAGCACAGGAGGAGTTTCTTTCCTCGCTTGTACAAGAACTATTTCCACGCTGCCATCACATGCTGATGCAGTCATCATTAAGACACAAACGAACAACAAGAACAATCAAACCTTGAGTTCAGCTTACTGAAACACAACATGAGGGATGATGAAAAACAAGAGAGACCCAATGAAGGTTAAACCAGCTGTGACCAACCAGACTGTCCCACTGTTGACCTGGTGATGGATATGATGGACAATTCTGTTGTAATAAGAAATGACCTGGAAACATTAGGCTCTTTGCAACAGTATTAAATTTGAGTAAGCTATGTGGAGTTCCCTCCTAAACCAGCATCGAAGCAGACTTAGTGGTGGAGGACTTCATCACCCTCTCCCACTTAACAATAGTTGACTTGGAATGGCACTTAATGTGGCAGAACCTCCACGCAAACACACAAACAGAGTCAGAGTAGGTTGGGGGAGGGTGTAGAGGGTAGAATGGAATTCAGCCTCGGTGTAGATGTGAGTCATTTTCAGATTTTTGGGACCTCAGAGGAGATCTAAGAAATCAGGTTTCTGAGGTGAATACACTGACTAATATGCCTGCTAGAACTGCTAGAACTATAACCAGCTAATTCAGCTAGTAATGATCCACTGAGGTCATTATGAATCTTGGGTAGCAGTCAGGAGGTCAGAGGTCACAACAGACAGTAGACAGATGAGAGGACAGATGATGCTTTTCACTCTATAGGACTGATCAGACACTACAAACTGGGAGGCTCCGCTTAGACTTGAATGTCCAGTTTGTGTGAATGTTTCTATTTCAGAGGTGGGGTTCTGACACTTCCTCTGTTCTTTTTCATTTCCCTGTCTCTTTCTCTCACCGTCCTGACACTCACACACCAACAGTCACTTGTCGTTAAGTCATAAGGCGCCTGTGACAGACTGTTGTCTGTAATTGTAGTGTGCCCTTTAGGGGCCAGTATCCTTGTGGGATGGTGGAATAGGGGGGACAACACATGTCCTGTCACATATAGAGTGTTGTCCTCACTTAGGATGAGTCAGATTTGTCTCTCTTTTACAGTTTCCTAAATGCTGATGTGTCACTTCTACTTTCTACAGATGTGGAAGAGTGACTGTGTGTAGGAAAGGCGGTAATAAAACGGCTCTCTCGACGCAGCAGCCAGGGTGTGTCCTTCATTAGCAGCTCACATTTATGAGGCTCAATCAAGTGATTTTGTAACGGTGCAGTCGCCAGGACAACAGCAACACAAACTCACAGTATATAAGCAACAACATCTGTGTGATCTGATACTGAAAAACAAATTCACAGAACAGGAAACGGAACAGAAAGTATCTCGAAATACACAGAGCCAATAATAATCTAATATAAATCAGAAATTTCGTCATCTTTTCTTCTGCACAACCCTTACAGTTATAAATACAGTTTAGTGTATTTTAATTTTGATTGAGTTTCTCAGTTTAATTCAATTATTCATTTTAGTTTTCGGTATGTTTAGTTCACTTAAATCATTCATTTGAGTTGTTTTGTTGTTTATAGTTGTTTATTTTAATGTCATTTGGTTTTCTGATTTAATTTATTTTCACCAGATTTTAAATGTTTCATTAAATGTTGTTCAGATGTTTAGTTCAATTCAGTTGTCTAATTTAATTTAGTTTAAAAGTTGACTTTAGTTTTGTTAAGTTTACTCCAATTTAAGTTGTTTAGTTACAATTTCTTTACTTGACTCTAGTTTCATTCTAATTTCATTCACAGTCCACTTATAACCAAGTGACAATAAAACATTAATAAAATGAATGGAAACTAAATCAAACCTAAAATAAAAATGTATCACTTTGGTGAAAACAAGTGAAACTTATTACTAGACCACAACCAAATCAGTTACGACCATCAAACAGCAGATGAATGGAGACAAACAGCAGATTACAGTTCTTTAATGGTTTGTTAGTCTTCTTTGGCTCCACATGAAGATTAAAGAGCTGAACTCACTTCATGAGACAGACCCCTGTGTGTGAGTGTGTGTGTGTGTGTTATCTGTGGAATGCTAATAGACAGCTGATCCCTGCTGTTTTCATATCTATTGATCACAGATCAGTCTGATCAGATCCAGATACAAAGCTTTGATCCCAGAATGGGGTGAGTGTGGGTGTTTACTTGTATATTTATCTATATGAGGACCAGTTTAAGTTTGATATCTTGTGGGTGAGGACACTTTAGCTGCTCCTCACTTTGAGACATCAAAGGGCTGTTTTGGGGGTTAAGATTTGATTTTAGGTTTCAGCTTAGAATTAAGTTTAGGTTCAGTTTAGGGTAAGGGGTTTTGGAATGCATTATGTCACTGAGAGTCATCACCAGTATAGAACATGTGTGTGTCTATGTGTATGAGTGTCTATATGTGTGTGTGTGGGAGGAGGAGAAGGCTGTGCTGGGTCAGAGAGAGATGGGGTGAGAGAGGGTGGGGATGCTGACATTATTGAAAATGGAAAGAAATGACTGTTTAATGTCTGTGGGGGACTAGAGAAATCTAGTTTTCCCATGTAGATTTCTCCTGGAGAATGCAGGTTTCTCTGCCATGTAACTCAGCATAACTGGGTTTGTAATTTTTAGGTACACATGTTCATACCTGAAGACTGAAGGTAGAGAAAGCACAGTGGAGTGGTTGGATAAAAAATGAGAGATTGTTACACACAACGATGCATCCTTGTATTGAAAATAATTCTGACATGAATAAAAAGTCAGGAAGCAGCGTGTCAAATCACTAATATAGTTCGAATCAGTAAGTCACACTTCCAAAATAAGGTTGGGTGTATAGAGAAGAAATCTGGTCACTGATCTGCTGCATGTTACTACAGTGCATGTCAATCCGCTCCCATGATTACCCATGTGAGCTGGTTTTTGAGTACCTGGTTACTTAAGTTCATATAATTACCCTTATTGAAATGAACAGATTTAGTTTGAGTTTTAGTTGTGTAGCAGACCTTTACACAGTTCAGTATGAATCAGAGAAAAGCTCGTCTAAGAAGCACTTTCTGAACCCAGGTCTGAACCCAGTGACTATACCCAAATCCATCCGAACCACATCTGCCATCAGTAGCAGATGAACTATGGTAGACTCAGTGTGCAGTCTGAACGTCAACTGTACTCCAACAAATGGCATGATGACATCATTCGTGTCATTCCTGTATTATAAGCAAGAAAACTGAACAGATAAACTGACACTATGAGAGAAAAACGTTTAAGTCTTTAGGTTCAACTGAATGTCACATTTTTCTTCCCCCTTTTGACAAAGGAGAGTGAGTGTTGCAATTGAGTGTCACTTGGTCATTTCTCTTCATGCTCATGTGGCTCCAACCATAAATTGTTTTTTGGTTTTTACCTGAACACATTCAAATGGATGCAGAGTTGGTTTCCTAGCGACGGTGGTAAACAGATACCCTTTAGGACAGACCAGAACTCCAGAGAGAAAACAGTCTGATTTTCAACATGCGGAGAAGCACAGTACTGTGGAGCTCTGAGTTTACAGCCTTATATGGACATGTTCCTGTGGCTGAGGTCACTGACAGTTTGCCATGACATCACACACGCACATACACACACATGCACACACACAGACACACACACACACGCACACACACGCACACACACACACACACACACACACACACAGATGAATGTAGGTCAGTAATATAAACTGTAAAACACAGAGGACTGTAAATATTTTAGCAGTGATGTATAGTCAGTGACACACGCATGCATGCGCGCACACACACACACACACACGCACAAACACACACACACACACACACACACACACACACACACATACATACAGACCCCTAGGGGGAGGCAGGGGGGAGGGAGGGGGTGTCTGAACAGCTTGTGACGTCTCCAGGCCATGATAACGTCTGCTAATTGGTTCCATCAGGGCTCAGAGTGTGTGTGTGTGTGTGTGTGTGTGTGTGTGTGTGTGTGTGTGTGTGTGTGTTCTGTTGTCATTGTAATCATTAGCTGAACTATCTCACAGTCAGTCACAGTTACATGCAGCCTATAAGTGTGTAAGTTCTAAACAAAATGCCTCTGCTTCCTCCTGAAACACAGGCACACAAACGTTTTTTTGAAGATGAGAGGTATGAAGAAGCACAAGGAAACAACATACACGGCTTCACCTTTTCAAGTGGGCCTGCTACAGATCTGTTCGTAGCACCTATTGCAGTCAGTTTTTTTGCACAGTGGAGATGGTGCATTGTTGTTCACAGGTGGTTTCAAACCGATTCACACCTTCATCGTATGTGATTCTCACACCTCCCTCCCAAGTGTTATGCCAACTCCCTGACCTAAGGTGACATCTATATGAAAAAGCAGTTCAAATGCCACCAGAGAAACCCGGGCCTCACTTCTAAGTGTTGAACTAGAGTACACCAGCTAGTGATGCTCATCACGGCCAGCCAAGAAAGCAGGCGTAGAAGAGATTTGTCTGCTTATTTGTTTTCTTGCGTTAGATGAGGATCCACTCTCTTGTTTGTAGGGTAAATATGAAGCTGAGGGTTCATAGACTAAAAGGAAATCTGATAAATAGGAAGGACCAAGAACATTAAGCGCTTTCTAAACTAATAAAAGGATCTTGAAATCAATTGTGAAGCGGACAGGTAGACGGTGCAGAGACTATATTCCTCTTAGGGAGACTAGAAAGCAGAGCGTCACAATAGTCGATCCTGCAGGTAATGGAAGCGTGCAGTGGTGTCTGCTGTATTGGCTTGAGAGAGAATCAGTCGCACTCTGGCCATGTTTTTCAAACGGTGAAACGCATTCTTAGTTATATCTCTAATGCGGGGTTCAATCAAATCGAGTCATGAATAAGAAACGTCTTGTTTAAAAGAGATCTAATGTTTCAAAGCGCCATATTCAAGGTCACTGGCAAAGATTTCTCGTGGGATGGATTAACAGATGGTGGTGGTTTATGTGTGCATATGGATCTGAGATTATTAAAATTCATGCCATGAGTTTGATTGATGTTATGCTGTTTACTGTCATGTCTGGCATGTCTGGTGATAAGGACGGGAACGATTGAATTGAAAGTATTACTGTTAGCTGTGGAACTAAAGCAACAGTGACCAGGACCTGGGGGACATCAATGTCTGGTGGACGGCTCGGGTAGACAGTTGTGATCGGTAGATGTGGTTGTGTGAGCGTGCTGTAAGCCATATAAAAGGTTGGTGGAAAGCAAACGGCTGCTAGTTTGGTTTAAGTGGAACCTGTCTGCTCCGAAAATATGCCTCCAGTCCCAGAAAGCATTAAATTGTCTATAAAGCTCATGCTGTGGGAGTCACAGACCGTGGAGAGCCAGGACCGAGCGGCTTGCTGAAACCACCCCGCTCCCCCGGCCACAGGTGGGGGGGTTGGGCCAGAGATGAGGACACTGCGGTGGGACTGTTGACAGTGAGGACATAAAAAGGCCTGCTTTAATAACCCAGACTGCTGTTTTGGAACGTCACTGGTACCTGCATAAATAATGATTCTATGAGAGTGATATTTTATAATGTCCAAAATTTTTTCCATAATGTCCAGATCGGTGGCGTCAGGAAACAACAGTGTGTGAGCCCCCTTCAGTCTCAAGTTCCTCACGATCTAATCTCCAGTAATGAGTGTGGTTGGAAGGGGAGCGGTCGGTGGAGGAGAATTCACCCGTGGAGAAGACCCTCAGTGGCGCTGGTGTGAGGAGGGGCATGGAGCGCCAGTGAACTCTGGGGCTCATGGGACAGCTGTGGAGATAGAAGAGAAGGCTGGAACCCAGCACTCAAGGGGGGGAATCATGAAGGTCAAGGACATCATCATCTTTGTTCTCCAGCTGGGTGTCAGTGTAAAAAGGTGCATGGGAGGAGTGCCTCCCTCCTCCTGCGAGCACCCACCAGTGACCAGGGTTCTGGGTGGGATGGTGTGGAGCTGATGGATACCTTAGGCTTAGCTCTGAGCCATGTCCAGGAGTCTTTGGGGACAATAGTCAGAGGAGGGAAATTAGCAGCGGGGAAGCAAGTGGTGTCATCAGGCTCTGGGGCAGTGGCCTCAGGTTCATGTCCATTTGTGCAGGACTGAAGATGACTGTGTCCATGAGCCTCTCAGCTTTCTGAATATGGTATAGCGTGGACATTCTTCCCTCTAGCTCTGCTACTTTGTTGGCCAGGCAGTCACAGCTGACACAGCCGGACAGAGAGGTAAGTAGGGGGCATTTGTTGTGGATATGGTGGCTGGGGAGCAGAGATAAAAAAAGGGCTAAAAGTGCAATTTAAAAGTCCTAAGACTGGTTTCAGATGATAGGATCCACTGACAGAGAGGTCACAAGAACTTCCATGTCTGTAGCTCCCAATGCTAAAAATGCTAAGAACAAGCTGTGGGGTTGTGTGGTTAAAAATCCAAACATCAAAAACCTTATACCTAGTAAAAAGAAACGGAGAAACATGACAAAATATACGCTGTCAACAGGCCTGTGTGTGTCACAGAATACACAGTCGAGAGAGGTATTCCTAAACTCCCAAAAGTGACAAGCTGTGATATTTAGAGGTGCTGGAGGGTAGGTTGACCTTTTGCCAGATCCAGCTAGCTGTTTCCTCTAGTTTCCAGTCTTTATGCTAAGTAAAGTGGCTGCTGGCTGTAGCTTCATACCAATCTTCTCATCTAACTCCTGAAATGAATATGCATATTTCACAAAATGTCAAATTATTCCTTTAAGTGCAAATTATATAATAGCTATTAGGGCCCGAATGATGAAGATTCTGTCATCTGCGACAGCTTGTGGATGTATAACTATGTATGTACCATATACTCCAAGAGCACATGAACGTCTTTAGACACCCAGTGCAGTATAGACAGTGTGCGCCTGGCTCTGTTTTTGGAGTACGAGGGCCTTCAGAGAGACAAGAACGGCAGTGTGACAGGACTGGACATTACAGACTGGGAGGAAACATGGAAAAAATTTTCCCAAAATAGACTGAATTAAAAAAAGAAGGTTGAAATGTCTGGGAATCCTCACCAGTCTGGAGAACTGAGGAAACCTCTATGATGAGAGGAGGACCATCTCATGGAATAAAAACTTGACTCAATGCTTAGTCAATACTCGATACGCACTACAACCTGAATAATTGAGATTGTTCACAGACGCATGAGATACCCCTCTACCGTTAGCAGAAAATGACTCACACTGAACTGACCTCACAGAACGACGCAGGAGTCCCAACTGTGAAACTCAACATAAATAAACTCGGTCCAGTGAACTGTGTCAGAGTTCGTATCGTCAGTCTGTCTTATTTTCAGTGCAACAATAATTAATAACAAGATCGGAAGAATTAGACTGTTTACTCTGTGTGTGTGTGTGTGTGTGTGTGTGTGTGTGTGTGTGTGTGGCCATATGTTGAATCAGTAATGAGCTACAGGCCCGCAGCAGTTATACTGTGTGTGTGTGTGTGTGTGTGTTGTCCCACAGGCAACACAAGCTGTTACTGAGGATGATGCCTTCGGACACACACACACACACACACACACATGTATGCATGCACGCACACATACGAACACACACACACACACACAGTCATGTTTCCATCACTTCGGAGGATGTGACTCACACACTGAGACTCTTTAGCAGCTCTCCATGTTTCTGTACACAGTCAGTTGTCTCCTGAGCGAAAATGAGATCCACAAATATCTTATCATATACTATTAAAAAGTGGCATAATTCCGAGCAATCACAGCATGTATGTCTTTATTCAAGTCAACCAATGAGCTTGTCTCAAGCCCTTTCCAGACATGGAATACATAACATTGTTGGCTTCATCTGTCTGTTAAGAGCCATGTGTTTGCGTGATATCCGGCACATGGTGTTACAAGAGAAGATGAACAGCGGTGAGTTGAAAAGTTTAATTATCTGAAGGAAGAAGAATGTTTTCTGCTCTCTAAAGCTGCATCACTGATGGATTTTTCTTTATTTCGATATTCATATATTCATCCATGCAGTCTGTACGGATAAAAGTAAAAAATGTAGAGAAGGAGACAGCTGGTTTGATTACTGTTGAACACGTTGCAAGATCAGTCTGTAAAAACAAATCTCACAGACTCATCTGACACGAGGTGAACGCGAAGTGTATTTAAAGGACAAGTTCACCATTTTTCAAGTGTGTCTTAAAACAACAGTCCGGTGTCCATATGAACAGTGAAAGAGGTTGTAATTATTCCTCTTCTTCATGCTGGCTGTTAAAAGATCTCCTTCAAATGTGCTTTCGAACTAAGTGATGGTGGAAAAAAAAAGTCACAGTGTGTTTTAAGCAGAATTTTTATTTAAAAGTTGATGTGAAAATTATGAGTCTATCTGACACATTTACAGTCTTTTTTAGCATCAAATCCCCTCTTTGTGTTTCCTCAGACAGTGTTTCTCTGTTGAGCTGTGGTGGAAGTATAGTCATAAAAAAGAGGGACTTTGGCTGTTTCCATCACACTCACATTATCAGATCTACTCACTGCTTGAGCAGACTTTTGCCACTGTGAACAGCTAAGGTATGATGACTGTGTTTCTGTCCTCATGTGTGTGTATTCACTCGGAGTTATTTTCAGTCTTTTATGGTTTGGACGAGCAGAGGATGATGACAGAGCCTTCGCACTTTTAACTAAACAGAACAAGATTTACACTGCTTTGTCAAGACAGTGCGGAGACTCTGCAGCTCAAACCTTTAAAAGCACATGACAAAAACACAGCTGCAGATGATACCGCATGGAGAGCAGTCAGCGGCCAGCTTCCACTGCTTATGTTTCCTTCACGCTTCTGAAGACGAATGAACATGGATCTGCAAGAAAGGGGCTCAGTGATATGGAAGTTTACATCGTTTATCTAAGAAACATAGATCTCTATGTGCCCTATGCAACATTTTGGGAGATATGCTTATTCACTGTCTTGCTGAGTGAGATGAGAACATGTCATATTGTAAATATGAAGTTGGAGTTCAAAGACGGTTATTACATAGGATGCACATCACATAGGTGCAAGTATCAGAAAACAGCATCAATGAAAAAAGGAGGGTAATGCCTGCACACTTACTCCAAGCTATGGAAGTTTAATGATGACAACGTTTCAATCCTACTTGGATCTTCATCAGGTCAGAATGCTTTTAAAACTAGAAAACACACCCATATTTATACATCATGTACACCAAAAGGCTGCCAGCATAAACTCTGTAGTCTGTCCAATGTGCCATCATAATGATATAGAAAATTGTAGCCGTTCTTTTAGTTTTGCATAAGTGTTAAATGGAGAGGTTGTTGAGGTTGTGTGTCTCCTCACTCTACTAATGTCATTGTGCAGCAGCAGCTAGTTGGTTCATTTGATTCTCAGTTATTTTGGCGTTGTTGTTCTGGCAAAGAGAAGTCTGTTAGCAGTTGCCAAGAGAGGCATGTGATTGGCTGAAAGATGAGGATGTGGTAACTGTCATGAAAGGAGCATTACACAATTAAAAAGTTGATGTTGGGAAATAACTAAATACGATTACCATAACATTAAACAGTTTTCTATGATAAAATTGAAATGCACTCCATTAAAAACACACAAGAACAATAAAATATTAGATTTATATTAATTGCATTTTAGATTTACTGATCTGATTATTTAATAATGCCTTTTTTAAAATTTTAAAATAAGACATTTTGGTTACATTCAGTCCACACAAAACTGTAAAAGCATTTCCATAAACATTTCTGTGATTGTTTCTCTTGTTCACAAAGTGAATGGATGTAAACAGGATTACTATGAATACCTGATATGATTATGTACAACCATAGATACATCCATATCTGTTTGTTTGCAGTGCATGAGCCACAACAATGAACATGTTGAATCCTCACCGTTTCAGGTTCCTCCGGTGACGTGGTATCACAAGATGGATGGAGAGATACGATGATCTGTCCTCCACTTCACAAAGTTTAACCCACATCAGCTCCTTCCTGCCCCGGAGTCCTTGGTGGTGATGTCACATCCTGTCTGGAACAAGAGCCATTGTGCTCCCCAGGAAGTGAACTTCCCGCCGACAACCTGTCCTTCCCTCTGAGGGTCAGTCAGTGCAGTCTGACTGACACTGCTGTTCAACAGGAAGAAGATTCCACACTCCCAATTCTGTGATATCGATGCCACTTAACAGATATGCATACATACGGGACATATTGCACGTTTCACTCCTCTACATTTCACACCAGAGTTCACACGCAAAATATAGGATGAGCTCATAAAATGTGATGCGCTATTATCGATTAAACTATGCCCCAATATAAAAGAGTTAACACTTGACCGACTGCAACAGTGAAATGTTACTTACACATTAATGCACACAGTAATAATACAACACTATGTAATAGTACAGCCTTTTCAGCCATTGTTCTGAAGTAAAAGTAGCCAATGTACTTTAGACATTTTAAGTACATACATTTTTTTTTGTATATTTCCTTAAATATGTATATTTCTGTTGATTGACTAATCAAATTATTGACTAATCACTGTAGCTCAAAATATGGAGTTAACTTTACCCAGAGCCCATAGGGTAGAAAACCACACAAGACAAGGGTTGTTTTGATACAGTAGTGTATCAAAATAGCACTACCACAGGGTCAAGTGTGAACTGCCTGGAAGGAGACAGTGCCTTCAAAAAAAAAAAAAAGTCATGGATCAAAAGTCTCTTGTGTGATTAAACACCACAGATTACATGAAAGCCTGTAACAGTTTACACTACAAGACGCGCACTGATGATGCACGTCTGTCTGTATGGTGGTTATACAATAAATCCCTCCTCCCAGCCACGTGTGTATATGCAACGCCGCAACTCTGCTGTATGTTCACATCAACTCAGATGTTTCAATGCATCTACAAATACAGTACATGGTCCATGATATAATACAATCGATTCAATGAAAATGTGTGGGCAGTTGTTGAGACATTTCAGTCTGCATCAAACTGGTGGGCCGACAGACCCACATTGACCTCCCATGCTGCTTAATGTGCTAAATATTCCATCCAGAGCAGAACACACTGCTGTCACAGAGAGTAGTTTGACAAAGCAGGATGTTTAAGAAGCCTTTACAGTGGTTTAAAGTCACACAGGAAGAATGAATAAACTGAATAAAAGTGAACAAGAGTGATGCTCCTCCGTAACCACATTCTGGACAGTGTTTTATCCATTTTCAAAATGACAGTACATGATCCTAAAGTTGCTGTCAGACAGTGACTTTTGGGTTCTGTATTTTGATTGGACAGCAGGAACTCCCCAACCATGTCACCCGGCTACAACTGAGCCGAATGACCTCCTTTACCATATGATACTTGTCTTGTTTTTTAAGTATATGTCTATCTGTTGCGCACGTTATCGTCTTAATTGCACTTTATTGTCTTACTTGTCTTATTTTAATGTTGCCACTGCGGGACACTGAGAAACCTTTTCTCCATTCTTCTGTATGTTTGGCACATGTAGAGAGTTGACAAATAAAAATCTTGAATCTTGAATAGAGAATGCTGCTATCCACCTTCTCTGATGTCGTCATATAGCTAAGTAAAGCAGGTTGTAGTTGAAAATAGAGGAGGTGGTTAGCGATAGGACACAGCTGATATAGCAAGTTCAGCGAATTTTTTTTTTTTTTTTTTTTTTTTTTTTACTGTCCCAAACTGAATAATGCAACTTCGGAGCTGGTGTAGCTCCAAAATGTAAACAACAAAAAACAAAAACCTTCATCTCCATTGATATATGTGTTTTCTGAAGACGTGTCTCGTTCAGGGAACTCAAATGAGGTTCTGTGTTATTTACGTCAGTGTGGTTTTAGTGGTTGCCGTTGCCCCAAAGCAAGATGATGAAGTTCGGGGATCAGCAACTCACACTGCAGCAGAAGGTGGCTGTGCAGCTGCACTCTCTCTCCTCGCTGCTGATCCACATGAACGTTGAAACATAGGTTCTTCTTGCTGTAATCTTTCCTCCTATTCACACTGACTACTAGGAGATCCCTTCATGATGCACTTACGACGTAAAATCCACAGCGCTCCCTCTGTGCAAAAAATGTATTTAAAAGCTTATCTGAAGCTAATATGAAGCTTCACAAGCTGACTAACTCAGACTGTTGAAGACTCTATCATTGACGTATTGTTCACTTGTTCATAGTCACTGACAATATAACTGTCAGCTTCTGTTGTCATGTTATTAAACTGTTTTGAACACTCACAGAGTTCATTTTTCACCTCACAATCACGCGTGAGCTCCGCGAACAGCTTTAAATGAACACTGAGGACTTTCTTCTGTCTGTTAACCTGCAGCTTCATTAAGCTAACGAGTGCCGATTAATTATGTTAATGAGCTGCAGTTAAAATCTCTCCTGGAGGGAAGCTGATAGTCTGTTAACGAGCTGAAGGCCGAGAGACGATCTGATTGGCTCCAACAGCCGTTAGAGCCAGGGTGTGTGTGTATGTATATGTGTGTGTGTGTGTATGTGGAGGGGGGTTTCATCCTGAATTTTATCTCTCTGTGGCCCTGACCTGCTTATCTCTGACAAGTACACACACACACACACACACACATGCATACAAGACCCCGTCCCTTTCTGGTCCCCTGCCAGACAGGAAAAGATGTGGTTCTGACTATTATGTGTGTGTGTGTGTGTGTGTGTGTGTTGGATACAGCTGTTGGCTTCCTCTCAGTGACCTCCTGTGGTGGGTGTGTGTGGTTTGGGAGGGAAGGCAGTTATAACGGGTTCACATCATCCCTAATGAAGCTCCTGTGTGTGTGTGTGTGTGTGTGTGTGTATGTGTGTGTGTGTGTGTGTATGTGTGTGTGTGTGTGTGTGTGTGTCATGATAGCCTGCTGGTTAAAACATATATATGCTGTATAAACACAACATCCACACTTTGATTCTGGTTATGGACCTTTTGTACATGCCATACCTCTCTCTACCCATGTTTCCTGACTTTCAAAATAAAATGTAAAAGAAGAAAAAAAAAGACCCTGCTGAAGTTAGACCCACAATCAACTAATCACACATCTTTGCTGGTGTTCATGCTGCCTAGAGCAAATTGGTATGTATTTGCAATCACTCACAGTTCTTTATTGACTTTGAATGCAAATGAATAGTGTCTACATTTTTTTTTTAATTGCATGTAGTCTGAGTGAGACCCACACTGAAGTTGGATCCACAACTGTTAAATGTCAGACCGGCAATCTTCTAATATATCAGCACTAAAGTTAGACTACAATTGACTTTGTATGCAAATGCACTGCATTTAAATGGCCTTCGCTTTCAGTCTGAGCACATCTTTGGACTGTCTACGATCGACTTCCGTCGACTTTGTCTACAATTCACTTAGTATTCATTATGAACACACATTTTTTTACTTAATGACCATGAATTGTCCAGATACTCTGACAGAACAAAAGTGTCCGTTTCAAAAAGTCTCTTCACTCTTACTGCATCTTCCAACTAAATGAAGAATAACTCCTTTAGTTTACAGAATTAGTTTTACAGAATAACCTTTTTAAAAATCACATCATCGCTGTAAATCCTCACGAAATGAATTGGAACGAAATGCATGAAATGAAGAGTTTCTTTCCATCGACTGAGACCCTCACTTATTCTTCTGATTTGGGACGGGAAATGATGATGTCAGTGTTAAGAGGACAGAGACTGATGATGATGTCAGTGTTAAGAGGACAGAGACTGCAGTGTGATGTCTTGGCTTTTAACTGCACCCTCTATCTCCCTCTCTCTCTCTCTCTCTCTCACACACACACACACACACACACATGGGCTCTCATTAACAGCGGCGTTGTCTCCTGCAGCTCTCTTGACTGGTTTCCAACTGTTGCTGATTCATTAACACCTCTGCTGGAGGTAGAGTGATGCTCTCTCCGAACGTGATGCTGAGAACTGCTCTCTTAGGTCCGTTCTCTCACAGCCTGTCTGTCCTCTATAAGCTGTGTCTCGTCTTGTGCGTCGTCAGGCAGTGTCTAAAACGCACACAGCTGTAGTTCGTCATAAACTAATCGTATCTACTCAGAGTGAAGCGCCACTGCGGCCCAGTTCAGGCTACTGGCCTTATCAGTCAGCTCATCTTGACATGTTTTTGGATCGTTTGTGCTGTTCAAGTTCAAACCTCCCTCCCAACCATCAAATCCTCCAAATTAAACAGTAAAATATGTCATATGTAACTGACCTGCGAGACAACGACCCTCTCAGTGCATTCCGAGACTGTTACATATCACCATTGCAAAAATAAAACTGTATGGTTTATGTATATGGTTATGGTAAGAAGGCAGGAGAGCACCATTGTTTACCATCTGCCTATTAACACACCTGGTGGGCACATCTTTTCCTCCCTCACAGGTCGCTTTCATGTAACATCACCACCAGAGTGTTGTCGCTATTTTCTGCTACTTGGTTCTCTCTGCTGACGATCACGTGCGGATGGTTTGGCGCGTTGCTCACCCACAGCTCTGTGCGAAGAGAAGACAGCCAGATGCTAAATTTAAATTCCGTCTCCCTCTGATAGAAATTTCGCCCTAAGGTGAGTGGTGTTGAAGATTTCAGCCACTTCCTCTGAAGGGAAGACTCCTCTCTCTGTCCCTCTGGTCCAGCAGCGGTTTGGGAGGTTCCGATATTAGCAGCAGAAGCCACCCACCGGCTGTCTGCAGTCTGCATTGTGATCAACAGCCGCTGCTACCGGGGAGCGTAAACGTTCTCATCCTCACCGATGCACAGATGTTAGGATGCTTTCCTGCCTGTTTGCTGGCACTGCGGTCGCTGTTGACATGTTGACCTTGATCTACGGTTGCACATTTTGTTCTCTTGAAGGTAGTGCCTTGCCACCTTGCCACTACTGCCTTGCTGGGATCATTTGCTTTTGTTTATCTTGCCTTTTATTTGGTTTTTATTATATATTGTGGTGAGGCTTTTATTGTAGCGTTTTCTGGACACATAACTTGTAATACATTTTCATCCTTACCAGCAGCATGTGGTTTATAAAAAATATGCTCTAAAGTAATTTGACAGCTTGATTTGTTTAAGTCCTTAAACATCACAAATTGAATCATTTTATCTTTGGACTGAACAGAGTCTAGTCTGGAGCAGAATGGCATCGGTCCATCAGTCACTTTGTTTTGATAATCCTGATCTCCAAATCAGAGAGCGAACGCCTGTGATGGTTGAAATGTGTGTTTTTGTGTCATTCCGTGTGTCTCTCCTTATCATGTGACCTACATACCTCCGGGACCTTAAACCCATGACTGAAGACAGACTGCGGTGTAGAGACTGACCTCTTTCTGTTATTTGTCCTTCAGGAGTCACAAAATCACATGGTGACCTGGATGCAACATGGCTGTCATATGACACACACACACACACACACACACGCAATGACAACAACAACAACAGCCCCAGGATGAACACTTTGGTTCAGAGGAACATCTCATTTATTGATCACATTTCTGTTTTTCAAAGGACTTTCTCGTGGTCTTCCACGCAATTTACTGCTAACATTCATGGTCACCTCATGGTGGTCTGTGCCTCACCTGACAGATGAAATTGCCCTCTTTCTCCCAGTGTCAGATGTAGTCTGTGTCTCTCTATTTATCCTCCCAATATACAATTAAAAGCCTCATGACCTGGCTACAGATGAAGTCATAGAAAAAAGTAAGGGAGAGAAAAAACTGCAACAGAGAGAGAAGAGCATACAAGTCAAACTGAGACACATTACTTGTGGACACACAGAAGATTCCACATGCCACTGAATGCTGAAATGTCCACAGTGAGAAGATCTGAGACTGGATCACTAATCACTAAGCATGTTTGATATGTGAGGATTCTCTCTAGAGCCAGTCAAACCCCAACAACTGTCGATCACAGGTGATAAATAAGGAGGTGCTGCTGGGTCTGGCCTCTGGCTAGTGCCTCTGAGACCAGAACAGGCTGGATCAGCCAGTTGCAAGCCCCCTCCAGGATGAACTTTAATAACCTTATTGATCCCTTAAAGCCATCATCAGGTCAACATTTTGATTTGTCCAATATTTGGGTTCTAACCAAATCCCCGCAAA
The DNA here is from genome assembly GCA_029490765.1 of Euthynnus affinis. Taxonomy (NCBI): domain Eukaryota; kingdom Metazoa; phylum Chordata; class Actinopteri; order Scombriformes; family Scombridae; genus Euthynnus; species Euthynnus affinis. The sequence goes on along the minus strand of CM055850.1, from coordinate 1,628,682 downwards.
ACTACTGACACTGTAAATGCCGTCTAGAGAGAGACCGTCTTGAAAATCCCTGTTTTGAAACGATTAGCATGTCTCGTCCTTCTCTGTGATGGCCACAGCCTTCCACTGAGCTTTCAACACTTTTGCCTTATGATGTGTATCAGACGACACATCGTATGAACTAGCTCTTTTGTAGCATAACTTGACCCTAAGGGATCATTCACACTGACCTCAGCTTTGTGTGAATAAATGTATCCCTCTCATTCGTTTAAAGATAAAACAGTTGCCACCCTGGTCATTTTACAGAGTTGCGAAATCTTGTCTGTGAGTATCACAAAGTGTTGTGTGGTGGTTTTGGCGTCTGACGCCGTGATGCATTCATCTGTAACTCCAACTCAGCTTCCTGGATCCTGTTTCATTGTTTCATGAATTACTGGAGCTGGGAAATGATGAAAAATGAAATACCAATAATTGCTGCTGTAATAACTTTACAGATTTATTAAATCCTGTCTCTGAGTGTTACAAACAGCAGTCCAGTGTTTTAGTGTCCTATAAACCTTCAAACTCATTGATCTGTTACCACCAACTGGACTGTATTTCACGTCTCACTGGTACCTGAGGCAACGCGCTCCCACCACAGCAGCCCTTTGTGTTGTTTTAACAGATGGCTATTTGGCGTGAACGCCCGTGTCATGTGTTTGAGTTTTCTAAGTTGTGCGAATCAACTTCAAACTAAACAGCTGAAAAACAGGCAGATATTTTACAGCCATGTTCAGATCAACGATAATTATCATTCTTTTAGCAGATGTGTCTGTCTGATGTGATGTACCAATAAGGAACATGTGGATAATCAAAACACTGACTGTCTGTAGTTGTGTACAGTTGAGGTTGGGGGTTTTGACTTTTGTGTGCTTTTATGTGTTTAATGTGTTTGTGGTTGGAAATTTTTATATTAGTCACATTTCTAAAGAATTCAAATCTGAAGTCAAAGGTCACCACACTGGGTGCTGATTCCTCTCAGCTGGTTTTGGTTGTAACCATGCGACTGCACCGCACGCCCCCCTCTTCCTTTTTCAAGTGTGAGGCGGGGGTGTTTTGGCACTTGTTGCCCCCGGCGACAGATGTTGGCTCATCTCTTCCTGACTCTCTCTCTTCCTGTGGTCACAGGATTTTCCTCTCTTTCGAGACCTACATAAGCCACATCAAAATAAAAGCACTGAAGGCTCACCTCTTGTCAGAATAAGAGTTTTAGTCCTCAACCTCTGTCAGAGGAAAAAAAAATAACATCCTGGCCACACACACACACACACACACACACATTGCTCTCACCTATATTTTCTGGAGCAGAGGAAAGCTCCGCCTCTGCTTCCCTCTGATTGGACAACAGAGGGAGAGGGATGCTGTGACATTGCAAGGCCATCTCAAGAGTCTAGACTGACCCTCCCCTCTCCCACTTTGTCATTCTGTTTATAGTCACACTCACAGCTAAATGAAGTTCCCCCTCCTTAAGTCGTAGCGTATAAATACAGCGCCAAGCTTCGGGACGAACGTCACTCTCTCTGGCAGACACAGTAACTGTCGTAACTTTTCATCACCATGGTTTCCAGTCAGCATCTGTTGAGATCATTGACTGTAGATATTAATATACTGTAGGAGGGTTTTATAACCCACTTCCTCTCCCCGGTAGTCGGTTTGGAATTCCACTTAATATGGTGAACCTTCCACATGAACATGCAAATGGAGTGGAAGTGGGTAAGGAGGGGGAGTACACACCATTTAATTCATTATTTAAATAATTAAAAAAAAAAAAAAAAGAGCAGACAAATGTATACTGTGTTAAACATACAATCATTTAAGATAAGGACACCTACATGTTCTGTTCACGTTTTCAACAGCTGCTGTCACCACAGCAACCACGACCACAAATTCCCCTGAAATTCACCCGTGAAGAGAGTCACTGCTTCAACCGAAATGTCGTCCAGTTACCTTCCCGCTCAGTAACAGTGACGGATGCCCGCTCGAGTTTACAAGAACAAACAAGCTTCTTGGAAACGGAAAGAGCTGACAGACTAAAAGTGTAAAGACAATAACTATAGCTGATAACAAAACAAACACCACATCTCTGCTTTTGACAACAGAGATACTAAACACAAGTCGATATCTCACTTTGCTCTAAATCCAGACACCATAAATGAACAAAAAATGTACAAAAAAATGTACAAACAAGGCAAGAGGGTTTTTTTTCTTCCTATGAATTTTACTTCCTGAGCCTCGTGGGCCCTTTCATGCCATTCCTAACATATATTCCTAATACATATGCTAGACATACAACTCAATACTGGGTATGCTTTTATTTTTTATAACTTTATAACACAGGGTGGAGCTAATCATCTCATTAAATGTGATGTTTGCCGAATGCTCTCCCAACAACACCTCCACTGTCTGCCTCTATCCATTCATCTCCCAAAAAAACAAGGATCCATCCCCTCTACCAGCTGACAGCTGCACCCAGTGTGTGTGTGCGTGTGTGTGTACGTGTTTGTGTGTGTGTAGAATCTCCATGGTAACTATTTCCAGAAACTCAATCCGGTTTATTTTCCCTGGCTAACATAAACAAACAGGAAGTGAGGCAGAATGGCGGGGATGGGACGACCTGTAGGGTGAGTGCTGCAATGCTACCCTCCAATAAGAGGCTAGAGCTGCAGTGAGGTCACTTCCTGTCAGCTTGGTGCCCTTGGAGGGACACTCTGGTAGTAGCAGCTGGTTTCTATTCAGAAGGAAACAGTTTTCCATCGTCAGAAGTTCCTGATAACTGGAGCAACACACGCGCACACACACACACACACACACACACACACACATGCAAATACACTGACTGTCCTGAATTTAAGCTAATGAATTGAATCATCTGGCTGTATGTCCATGAGGAAACTGTATCCTCACTGTAAAGATGATGTTGATCAAAATGATGTTGTTGTTGTTGTTGTTTTCATCATGGTTGCCAGTAGCGATGTTGACATCGGGACGTAGAACAGCTGGCGTAACTGGAGGCATCGCCACAGCAACACAGACCCACAATGCCTCTGGAGTAAAACAGCTGTTCTGTCCAGGGGCAAGAGTCCTAGACGGAGACAGACCGTCTCTTATAGTAACATGACACTCTGAAATCTTCTTCTCATGATGGAGATTTGGTGGAAATCTGATTAAATTCATCATAATTGTTTTTTTTTTTTAAAGGAGAGGTTCACGATTTTTCAAGTGTGTCTTAAAACAACAATTAGAAAAAAAGGTTTTCCTCACTGTAATCATTCCTCCTGTTCAAACTGGACATTAAAAGAGCCAATGTGCTTTCTATGTAAGTGATGGAGGCCAAAGTCCACACGGTCATTTAGTTCAAAAATGCATTTAAAAGTTGAGGTCAAGCTTCTATGAGGCTTCATCAGTCTGAGTTAGTCAAGTGGATATCTGACACATTTACAGTCATTTGGCATCAAATTCTCCTCTTTGTGTTTCCCTGTTGAGCTGCAGGTGGAAGTACAGAAACAAAAAGAGGGACTTTGGCACTAAAAAGACTGTAACGTTGAAAGATATCGACTTGATTTGACTCACTCAGGCTCAATCTGGTTTTTAAGGTGGCAATGCTGCATAAAAGTGGAATGGGATGCCATGCCATACACTGAGAACAGGATTGGTCCAAGGATGGACCCCTGGGGTACTCCAGATTTTAGAGAGGTGGAAGGTGAAGTACTGTAACAGTCAAAAGAAAACATTTTCTGTTTGATAAATAGCTGTCCCAGATATGCCAACCCAGTGCTGGAGTTTATCAGTCAGTGGTCACCTGCGTCAAAGGCTGCGGACAAATCTAACAATATGAGGACGGAGCCTTCATCTCTGTCTGCAGATGATGACTCGTCTTAGGACAAACATTCATGTACACACGAATAAAAGGCAAAACAGACAAAATGCAAATAAAAACATGAAATTTCTCATGATAACTCCGCTTCAAGCTTCACAGCTAGAATAAACAAAAGAGATTTATATCATGATTTCTCTGCCGCAGACAGACTGTTGGGCCTCTACGCTGCCTGCCAAGAGGCACTGATGCAAAAACTATAGCTCCACTAAATCAGCTGAGTGATGAAGTCATGGGAGTTCAAAGAGAAACGCAGACTGACAAACACTGAGGTCAAATGTGAAATATGAATCAGGACATAGAGTATGTGTGCTTGTGTGTATAAATAACACGTCTAATTAAAGTTCAAATTTGTCCTTCCTGTCTACAGTTCCCATGGTGACCGTGGGAGAGACTAAGGGGATGTTTGATTGTCTAGCAGCACACAAATACACAACTACTGCTCACACACACACACACTGTACATTGACACACTGAGCAGATACAACAGTACAGTTTTTACTGTATTATTTTAGTTTAGAGAGATCCTCTTTGAATGTTAAGTTTCAATCAAGACTTTTTAGTCTTCACCAAAGTGATGGACCAGCATCTTCCCTGCTGCTTCAGCTTAAGTGAAAAAAGAAGTCAATAAACAAATAAAATGAAATGATGTGCCCTGATGTATGAAAAACTCCTGAACTTGTATTTAAATGTGTATAAAGTTGACATTGTCCGGCCCTAACATTTAGTCATAGCTGTCCTACTAACAGTGATGGAAAGCAACTGGACAAAAAGTTCAGTGTTTTGGGAATCATGCTTAGTCACTGTCGAGTGAAGAGTTAGATGAGAGGATTCTCATCTTATTCATTCACTCTTATGTCTGTCTGTTCAATAAAGGAGCCCATTAGCTTAGCTTCCAGGCTGAAACAGCTAGCCTGGCTCTGTCCAAAAGTAAAGCAAATCCATCTACCAGCAAATCTAAAGCTCACTACTGAACATGTTACAGCTCCATGTTTAATCCATACACTATTCTTCTACTTCATACTTCTACTATATTTAAGAGGGTAATAGTGTACTCTTTACTCCCATACAGCTATAGTTATTCATGAAAGTACATATTTTTCATGCAAAACATATGATCAGATAATAAAAATGAGATAAAATCAAATAAAAAAAAAATCAAATTAAAAGATAGAATTAATCAAATTCAGTTAAATAGTAAAATTATAAATATATTTTAAAATAATAGTTCAAGTTGCCAAAAACTCCTTGCTAAAAATGTATTTATAGAGCTTATAAATGTATCCTTGCATCACTATTGCTTTCTGCTTATGTTTGTGTTCTCTCATTTTTTGTAATCAATAATGTTCCATAAGTGCAGCAGCAGCAGCAGCATCTCAGCTGGACATTTAATGGTTAAATCTGAGAGCGACGGATCAGGAAACAGTAAAATATACAGAACAGTCTGTATGTTGATAGAGTTTCAGTTCTATTGTTCTGTTTTGTCCCAGATCTGACAAAGTTAACTGTATTAATGATAAAGAGGCTTACACACACACACACACACACACACACACACATGCACTGTGCCGTGTTCAGTTGTTGGACAGCAGAACGGAGCTCTGTTGTCACATCTGCAGCTCTCTGCATTTTCCTTCTTATCGCGGTCAAAGGTTATTCTACCACTGGGAGGTTAGAGGTCAAAGGTCACCTCATCCTGGTCCCACTGCCGCTCCTCCCTCTCTGATTTCTTAAAGCTTAAACTCGAGTTCCAGTGTGACTGTAGTTTGTGTTCCTTCTTTGAAGAAGCATCGTGAGCGGACGTTACTCAGCTGACTCAGGAGACAACATGTTACATACTGCGGCAGGATTCCATGTGTAACCCCTGACAGACCCACTTAACTGTCATACACACAGATGATGAGCAGCAGACAGTCTTCTGCATATCCAGCAACAGACGTTCTTTCATCCAGGCCTTCGTTTAAGCACACTGAGCATGCTCGGATGATTCACCATTCGGCAGCCCATTCTTTAAATTTCAAACCGTTCGTCGTTCTCTGGTGTCTTTTTTAAAAAAAATCTGGCAACTGCAACATTCACAGTGACACCAACGGTTTGTCCCCCAATACATAAAACAAACAGCTGAACTGAACTGTCCACTCAGGACATCGGAGACCCAAAAGAGCCGTCCAGACAAAACCCTCTCCCCGCCAAAAATCATCAGAGTTACACAAAAAAACAAATAGAAGGCTGGTTATTGAAGGCTTGAACGGATAGGTTCACAATAAAACAATATTCACATACCCCAGCACTGTTGGACTATATTCACAGTCCTCTTGCTGAAATTAAACATCAAAAAACAAACAAGCGTTTTCTTCTCTAATACAGTAACATATCTGCTCTGTAGACCACCTGCCCACCTTTGAGAAAAAACAAAATCAGAAACCAAAAGGGAGAAATGAATATTTGAAATAAATTCTTTGCTGTCATGATGGCGCCCTCTAATCTAATTCTGCATCGATGTGATGGAAATGCAGTTCTGTTATCTATCTACATAGCTTGAGACCTTGTAAATACTGATCAAGCGATAACGTGCTCTACCGTCAGCCGCGTCACACTGAGCCTGATAGCATCCTGCAACACAACACAAGAGCCACAGACTCTCAACCCACAACCCACATTAGCTTTCCTGTTAAAGTCTCTTTCATATCGAACCTAGAAACACCGACGTGTCTTGTGCTGCATCTTGTTTGCTTGTTCAACAAACCACCAAACAAGTGCACCGCTAACAGCAGTTAGCAGGCTAGATAGCCTGATCGGCTGCAAGACATAGATAAAAAAAAAAAACATGCTGACATTAGTTTTGTGCCTGTGAAGAGCAATGATTAAATGAGATTTCAGTTGGACTTTAATGATGCATTTGAATGAAAATGCACTGAAATACTATACAGTCAGTGTAGACAGGAGGAGCAGTAACCCTTTAAGAGCCAGATCAAGTCATTTAACAAATATCTGCTGAATTGTGGTCAATCTAAAGCGTCTTTATCAGACTGAAATCTGCATTCTCAGAGGAACACAGACCTGCAGAGATATGTGTGTTTCAAACAAATTAAAAAAAACAGCGTGTACATGTGCACAGTATTTATGCATGTTATACCGGTGGGACTGTATAAAACAATGCAGAATCATAACAACTGAACCATATATTTATCACCTGCACTGTGTGTGTGTGTGTGTGTGTGTGTGTGTGTACGTGCTCTCATTAATCACAGCAGTGTTGTTCCTCCAGAGGGATGCTCTGGTCTGAGGGGAACCGTCTGTTGCTCAACAGCTTTTCTTCTTCTATGGTGCAAAGATACACGCTGAACTCTCAGAGAGAGCTAAGAGATAAGGAAACACTGAAATTCATCTCTCAAAACATCTTTATGAAATCTGTTCTCCTTAAAATCTTCTAAAAATCTATCATCTTAAACAACCACGTGCAGGTTGGATTTCTCACAGAATTGATATTTTAAGCTTCAGGAGATGAGCTCAACTCAAAGCACATGCTAATGTGTTAGCATCCTATGATTTGCTAATTGGCGGAGTTAACATGAACTACAGCAGAGTTTGAATGTCATGAGTTTTGCAGATTTGGCCATAAACCAGATAAAAAGAATTGGACAAACTAAAATGGACCTGATGATGGAGTTAGAGGAAAGACAACATGAATGTCTGTAACAAAAGGTCATGCTAATACATCCAACAGTAAACAGAGACAGACACTCACTCACACACTCACTCACACACTCACATTCAGGAAAGTCAGGGGATCACCAGAGTCATTAGGATTGATCTTCTGGGGAGCACAAGATTCCATCCTAATCTATTCAACAGTTCATCACTAAAGTGGACTGACCAACAGAACACCATTACTATCCATAGAGCAGCAGGAGGAATGAAAAGAGTGGCTACAGGAAGTGTTTGTACCTGAAACGAGGGTGAAATAACCACAAATTGACAATGACTATGTTCACAAAACCTTCCAGTTTTTGCCCATATTCCAAAAAAAAAAAAAAACCCACAACATTCCTACAATGCTGTTTAAATGGCTAATTAAAAATGATAATTTCCATGCAGAGTGTTTGCAGGGTTTCCCTCTGCTCCAGCGAATCACAATAAGATCTCCACAGACAGTGAAGTCAACCAGTGAGTACACACGAGTGAGCTGCAGCCTGACATTCATAAGTGATAAGTATAGTTTCCAGGGACATCTGGTAACTAGGTTGTCCCTTAATGTTTACTACACCGCTGAGTGTCTTTGGTGCATCACTCCTAGTCACCACCGCCAGTCAGGATAATAACCAAACCCCTCCATCCTCTCCTCAGCGTGTCGTTTTGCCATCTCTCCAGTCTAACTTGGTTCTGCATCGTCCAGCTGCTTAGCTTCACCTCCTGAACTAGTGATTCAAACATCAGGACTAAGGTATTGTGCAAGAGTTCCCTCCTCAAAGGTTCCTCATTCTGGCTGCACTGAGTCATTCTACAATGTGCAGCACTTACTGAGTAATTCAACTCTGGACATAACATGTGCTTTTTTTTTTAATGCACTGCAATTAAAATCAAGCTAATAAATAACAACTTTGACCCACGTTTGCAGCCTTGTAAGAAACATTTTCAATATTTCTTCATGTCTCCTCCATATCACATATTTCATATTTTGGCTGCCATCATTGCAGTTTTGTCTTAACTGCTCAGTTTCCATCAGTGTGTGTGTGGGGATGTTATCAGTACTTGATGCTTTCTGATGCGTTCTGTGTTTGAATCTACTCACAGAGCTCCAACCAGCTGTATCAAACAGACGGATCCTTGTTCAGTCTGTTAGGTTTATTCAGGCCTTTTCACAACATGCTGCCTTTTAAGAAACATTCCTCTGGTTAGAGTTCAGACCAGCGTTACTGTCAACCTGTTCTGACGCTCCTTCCTGTCAGTTCCTCTACGCTGCTGCGCTCTCTACTTTTTCATCAGAGCTGTTAGACGCACCTTCACACAGCGCGTGTATTTAAGATAGAGGTGTGATCTCGGTAACACGGTCTTTTATTGTCAGGAGGATGTGATGAAGAAAATGAGTCGGAAGCCTAGGCCCAGGTTTGTGACTGATAATGGTGTTAAAAGCTGATGAGTGAAGCTGCTCTGATAGGTCGTCAGCAGAGTCATCCGTGACATGGTCGAGAATCTGAACAGCAGAAGAACTACAAATGAGTGACGGTTTCCCTCTTTGATAAAGTGGGAGATCAGCACTGTAAGAACTGGGAAGGAAGCTCAGAAGAGACTTGTCATGTTAAGACTGTTGAAAAAAGTTTTCCTTGGTATGACAACAACTGTGGTGCAAACTGCATCATATTTCATGCCAGGACTAGAGCTATCATTTGAACTTCCTCTCAACTTTTGAAAGACAAAAAAAGTGTCACAACCACGACAAGCAACTATTATTACTCTTGTCCATACAGTTCTTTTAATGCATGAAGTGTATTATATAGAGAGTTTAATACGTACATATGTATGTATGTTTATCAGTCTATCTATAACGAGAACAAAAGAGAGCAATCTAACAACTACACATATGAAGGAATTAACATTAACGGGATTAAAAGAGCTGTTTACTCCATCAACAGAGCAGTACAGGCAGATATCCTGATTCAAACATGGCTGAAAATATTCAAAGCATTTATTGAACCAACCCTGCAAAACCATACTGAGAAGAATGAGGTCTGCTCCCTCTGAACCTCCCATTAACTTCTAGTAACACCTTAAAACAAGTGACCCTCGCTCACTTCACCAGCTAGTTTCACACTATTACAATCTCTGAAAGCATCAGAGCATCAAATTGGCACAAAAAGCCAATCCAATTAGACACGATGGAAATAAAACCTATTAGATCTATTAAAAATAAATGACCAAAAAAACCATCATTTGACCCTAAAACACAGATAAACACTAACCACCGTCTCTCAGCACTGTAGCTGAAACGAACACTCTAGAAAAAAGGTAGACAGACAAACACCGCTACTGACAGAAGACAGGCTGGCTGTGCTCTACAAGCGCTTCACTTCCTCACTGAGTGCACCAAGTGGTCACAGATAAGAGAATTCCTTCACTGAACATCATCATCATCATCATATGTCCAGGAATCCTCCACCATCCAAATGAGGGGGAAACCTTTCTACGTCTTGGGAGAAAAAAACAGCAGTCTAATTCATTAGACTATTCTAACTATAAGATTATTCTATTCAATATAATACAATCACTTTGTACCATTAGCTGGGCAGTCATGTTTAACTATCACACATACAGCAGGTGAACAGTGCCACCGTGTGGCTGCTGACAGAACAACACGTCTGAATGAAACTTCAAGCTTTATTCACTTCATAGCAGAGAGAAACTTTATTGAGACAGAAACAGTAAAAAACAGATTATAAAAGAAGAGAGACGGAGAGGTAATCAGTCCTCTTCAGCGCACACACACTCACTCTCTCTCACACACACACACATATACACACACGCACACAGTGTAGTGAGTCTTTAGGCTGCATTGTACGATGTCACCAGCCAAACATATACTCCATCGCCTTGGAAACAAAGCTGTCGTCCTTCCTGGGTGTCTGTCTGTCTGCTACCACCTGAAAAAACAGACGCATCAAACGTTTCTTAAGTCAGACACACAGTTGAGATTTTCGAGTGAGACTTAAAAGTGAACTCTAATGTCGGGGGGGGGGGTCAGAGGTCACCTGGTAGTCACTGCCGGAGCTCCTGTAGGTGGCGCTGAGCGGTCTGATGGCGGAGCGGGGAGTGGAAGGCAGGACGGAGGAGGAGAAGGAGAAGGAGGAGGAGAGGGGAGAAGAGACGGCTTCACCGCAGTCCATCACACTCTGAGAGAGAGAGAGAGAGAGAGAGCTGTATGTCACCTGATGTGAAGAACCAATCAGACGGCAGAGAGACAGACGGGTAGGTAAAATCAGCAGCAGACCTTGTCTATGCAGGGTTTGACTCCCACCATGATGGCGTCACCGAACACTTTTCCGTCTTTAGACAGAGCTTTCCTGGCCTGGAGCCTGGACTGATACTGAAGATGCATCCAGTTACCAGGAGACGCCATCTGTCAGGAAACAATCAACAACCTCCATTATAACACATAAACATACATCTACAATCTGACACATTATGTATTTCAAATCGAATGTAATGAAGCACAGAGTCCAAATACTTACTCTTTAGACTGTATATATGTATATAGAAGCTTATACACACACACACACACACATAGTATTTAAGTTACTTTGGTTTTTGCACAGATTTAACAGCCAAGATACTTTTTTAAAAACTTTATGCTAAGCTAACCATCTGCCACATTCCCCAAAATCTCAAACTTTCCTTTAAAGGAACATTTTCCCTTAATTCTAACTACTTTCTATTTTCTGAATATCTAGTCTCTTGAGTTTCTGAGCATGCTCAGATGCTTCAACTCACCACTCGCTCTCTCTCTCTCTCTGTCTGTCTGGCTATTTGTCAGACTTGACCTCTTGACACCGTCCAGAGCAGAGATTCTCTCTCAAGAGAATCGTTTTTTTTTTTTGGACACGAGTAGTGTGTGACATAACCTCCTGTTGACAAACTCCAGTGGAATCTTATGAGCCGATATAAATATAGTCTATATATAGTCTGCTGCTCCATATTATGAATGTTCACATAAGACTGTTTCCCATGGTTTTATTTAGCTCTCATGTTGACACATAAACAGACGTTTACTGAACAGACTGATTTCAATCATCTGACTACATTCTAACATCTCAGCGAACAGGACTTTGTGTGTTTGTGTGTCTCACCGTGTGTTTGAGGATGTTTCCGTACTGAGCGAACTGCAGGAGGATGTATGAGGCCGAGGCTGGAGGAAAACTAACAAACACACAAACACACAGCTCATGTATATATATATATATATATATATCCACAGTATATGAAGCAGTGCAGCAGTGTTACAAGTATATTTAACAGTCATAATTACCCAAACACGGTGACCCAGGTCTGGTCGAGCTGATCGTCAGCAGACAGAGACTCTCCCTGACTGTAGAACGGATCCACCTGAGCTGGAGACAGACACAGCTGCTGCACACCTGGAGACAGACAGACAGAGAGGGAGAGAGACGGGTAGGTGAATACAGCTATGATGACAGCTGACAGTAGTATAGAGGGAGTAGCAGCAAGTGATCACACAGAGACTGTCAGACCAATCAGATCAGTCCTCCTTGAGCCATGTGACCCGAGTGTAATATTGACATATTTTAAGAAAGAAAAAGGTCTTGACTCGTGTGTCAGTAGCTCCTAATACAGTGATTCCCAACCAGGGGGATTATCATGGCTGTATGACATGATCCATGATGTTGTTGTTGTTGACTTGTCAAAGCAGGAACAGCACTACAAACACCAGTATTACAAATGTCAAAATGTGAAGATGACAATAAATATATATTTTATAAAAACATCAATGTTTATAGCGTTCACCATCCCTACAATAAAGAACACATCTTTAGCTGTGATCTTGTTTGTTAATCTTTCATCATGTAGACTGATTAATGCCACACATTATCTTCTTATTGATATGTTTAGGGCTACAAAAGCCATTTAGAATAAGTGATGGATGTTTATGGAAGGCACTTCTGCAGGGCTTTTATAATAAGCTGGTTATGGTCTCCCAGAATTAGTGTTTAGTGTTTTCAGCTCATTCACAACAGTTCACTATTGGCTTAACAAGCTGTTTGTCTGTAAAACATACCGACTTGTTGAAGACGTTGCATTTATAAAAAGTTTATATTCTACATGTTTAAAATTGCTGTATTTTCTCACTTGCTTATAGATTTTGTTGCGCTTATGGATAACGAGCGTTGTTGTCGTTGACTTGTGGAAAATTAGAACCTGAAGCCTGTTTCGTCCTGTCAGCTGTAGACAGCAGAGCAGGCCACACTCACAAGCAGGTTCTCTGTGTGTGTGTCTGCTCTGTATCATCAGCTGAAACAGCCAATAATATATCTGCTACCCATGGATCCTGAATCTCTAGAACTACTGCAAAGTGAATGTGACGCATCAATCACCTGCAGAGATGAATGACACAGAACCTCCACGTAGTTTTGACTAAAAATCTTCTGGAATAAACTATTCCACCCTACTTCAATAGATGGCTTTTTATTTGACTACAGTGCATCAGTATCAGAGTTAGCAGGTGTTGTACAGTCATCACTAGTGTCAGCAGTAGTGGTGGTGTGAGCGTGCACCTGTTCCTGGAGTTGGGGCCTGGCGTCCAGACAGAGGAGACTGCATGACTGGAAAAGCCTGGAGAAACACACACAGTGATAAATAAAGTGTTCACACTTTAAGAACCTCCACAGGTACTGTCCAAGCGCTAACCTGCCGGTGTGCGCTGAGGGGCGTCGCTACATTAATAAGGTCGTCATGGATACTGCGCACAGGCGGGGCTCCGCTCTTATCCTTAGGGGTGGGGACGACGGGCTGGGGGGCGGAACCTCCTCCACCTAATGATACGGAGAGTGAACAGGATCCACTAATACAGCTGCAGGATGAACATGATCGGAGAACACAGTGTCTATCAGGTGGTCTGTCAGTGAGTGTGTGTCTTCCTGCCTACCTGTGCTCTCCATAACGGGTGTGGCCAGGCTGAAGGAGCGGGGCTGCGGGCTAGCTGGAGCTGGCAGGTCACCCATCAGGAAGCTGGGCAGAAACTGAGCTCCAGGGGTCGGCTTAGGAGAGGTGGGAGAGCCCAGGGTCATCGGTTCAGTTCCCACTGAAAGACACAGACAATCAGACTGGTTTGAAGTGGTTTAAACAGATCAGCGCTGACAGCTCAAGTCAAAGTGTAGGCTCGACATCCTAGTGTGTAGCAGTATATTTCTAGTATTGATGTCTGTGATTGGCTCACTTCTGGGTCCTCCTGTCCCCTCTACACTTCCTCACATCCTCCAAGTTATTTCCTGGCCGATTCTGGAAACACTATCAGAACAGTGCTGAGTGTTGTTAAACCACCTTCTGGGTTGGTAACGATTATACAAGACACACAAGTGATTGTTTACTTTTCACAGATGCATCATGTGAGAATATGTGTCAGAAAAGATTCAGAGCGGTGCTGCGGACCTGATTGGTGTTTGATGAGGTCTCCATGTTTAGATCTGGCTCAGTTCAACAAATGTAACCACAGAAGTTACAAAGACTCTGATCTCTGCTCCCATGAGTCTGCTGCTAGTCTGTGTGAATGCTGGAAACACTTTAACCTTGTTATTGACTGCTGTCTGGCTTCTAATAACACGTGTTACATTTAAGAAAACCATCACAGCTCACCGCTAACTAGCTAACTGTGAGCTTAGCATGCCGGCACAGTGGAAACATGAACATATAGATAACAACAGAACAGTATAAAGAACGACAGACAAATCCTAAAGAGGTCATAAAGCTCGAGTTACCTTGTAACTCCATCTCTGCTTCGTTACTTTCTGGCCGCGATTTTCAAAAGTAGGAAGTGACGCCAGGCTAACGGGATAGCTACCAAAGCTAACGCGGCTAACAGTTAGCAAAGCGACAGGATTTGTTAGTAAAACTTCGTACAATTTAGATGTCTACTCAAACGGGTTTATGTTAACTGACAGCACCCAAATAGTTTAAGTTACGTGATATTGAATCTAGTGTTTTTCAGTCCCCTCCAGTCTGTTCGCGGTTCGGAGCAGCCGGTGGAGGCTGACGGTGCTGCCGCTAACACAGTCAGTTTAAAGACGCGTTTAGGGGACATCTGGATGTGACGTGTAAAATCAAAGTGAAACTGATGGTTGACAGTGATGAACTGAGGTTTAGGTTTAGAAGATAGATTAACGCGTTTCCAAATCCATGCTCAGATGTACTCTGAATTAGTTTTTGGGGTGCTGTAATAATTCCTGCTTTCTTTATCAGCCATGCACTGCAGTGCAGTCTTATACTGTACAGAATCCCGTATGTTACTGTCCTTCAGTCGTAGCTCAGGAAGGAGAGGGAGGGGAATTTTATCTGAACAGATCTTCATATATATTTATACATATTTATATATTCTGGAATTTTTAATGAGTGTGAAGGACAAAAAATAATCTTACAGTTTTTACAAGTTAATTGAACATTTTTATTGGTGGAAAAACCACAGCATATAACAAGGTGAAGTATTCTATATACATCTTAAAACATGTCTGGAGAGGATCTTTAAACTCAAATTTAAGGTAAGCTCAGATAAACGTTACACTTTCAGCAGATGGATGTGAAAACAGCCTGCTAGTGGTAAACTCTTTACATACATCATTCTGCACAGTGAAGCTCAAACATCCACCGAACGAACAAGAGGAAAACACATTTTAAATGGAAGGGGACTTTAATATTGGTCGTTTTCGAAATTAAGAAAAAAGGAGCATGTTCTTGGAATTTGTTGAACTATAAACGTGCAGCCCTGAATGCATCAAACTTTACTTTACGCCTACGTCACGGCACGTCATGAGAATGAGCCTTATTAGAAAAATGTGTTGTCTGTATTCACTGAATATGACAGGAATCTCTGCTCTGTTCTAATCTCTATTCTATTTGACTTATATTCACAAAATCAACTTTTCAGAGCTGATCCTTATTAACCCTTATTGTTATTATTATTATCACTATTATTATTATTATACAACCTTCACCCCCCCTAACGTGTAGACATGCTGTTCTAAACTTTTTCAATAAAGCTGTTTAAAAAAAAAAAAAGAGGTTGGTTAAGTTAGCACAGACATTACGGTAGATAAAACTATTCTGCTATCAAAATAAAAGCACAAAGCTAGCTGAACAAATGTTGAGTGGTGACCTGACTCACCCAGCTAAAGTCTGTGTAACACACTGTCATGACTCACATAAAGATATGCTCTAACATAAACTGTGTTTGTCCGATGCTCCGCTTTGTTGCTGATCTGCACCGTTACAGACAGGATTGCTGAGCGGAAGTGGAGTGTTTCATTGTGTGCAGTTTGACACCGCCGCTGTGAGCCGGACACTCACAGCTGCAGCCAGACACACTTTCAGAAGTTGAGACGCCTCACAGGTAACGAAGCTGCAGTTTCATTAATCCGCCTGAAATCTCGTTTAGCTGGATGTTAGCTTTAGCCTCGTCAATACACCACAGAATGCTGAATGACGCGGTGAACCTAAGCAGCTAATCAGCTAAACGTTAATTAGCAAGTTAGATTACTGCTGTTAGCAGCTAGCTTAGCTTAGTTTGAGCTTCTCTGCCGGGTCAAGAAAGATGCAAAATCTGAAGAAATCTAGATTTATCTCTGTGGACTCCCGGCAGTGTAACAGCGGGGGACACTTTTGAGTTTTGTATGGTATTTAGTATTTATTTTATGGGCTATTTTGTATATTCATCACAGTGTCTGTCCGTGTTGTGAATATGTAAAATCTACTCTGTCTGCTGCTGGTTAACTTCACCTGTAGTATGTTCACACTAAATGTACCTGTAATGCCTGATCCTCCATATATAATGTGAAGAAATCCCAGTGGAACAAGGATGTCTGTTGTTCACCTGCTTTACTACTGACTAGAAAACAGGCAGTTTATTTTGAAAGTGACTACCAATTTACAGACGTGTTGGAGGACTCTACAAACCTAACATGCTTTGTTTGTATTTATGGAATGGTTTGGACATAATTGCATACGTTTTTTATTCGGTGATGGTTACACCTAAATTATATATAAATATAAATATGAATCGAAGGTGTTGTTCCCTCCCTGGTGTCCTAATCAGGCCAGAAAGCTTTATTCACTAATTTATTACAAAACGTGTCTTTATGAATGAATTTGTTCAAGTCCATCTTAAAGGGGACCTATCGTGCTTTTCCTTATTATCAGTCATATATAAATAATGTTATGATGTTAGAAGTTCATATTAAATGTGGCCAAAGTGAAGTAATGAAGTAAAAGTAAGTAAACGTATGTAGCAGTAATCCCTGTGAGCAAAAAGCACCGGCTTCAGACTGCTCTGAATACTTATTTTCCAACGTTTTTTTCTCTTTCAGCCTGAGCTGATGTCAGCTCATGACAGATTTCCTTATATGGTCATTTGCCCCCCCACACAGAGTGCCTGTTCACTGCTCTGCTCCGCTAACATCACAGCATTTTTCCATTGTTTCAGTGTAGGTACGCTGAGCTGTAACTTGAGACGCGCTGGCACTCTGTGAGTGTTTTCCCATTACACAGCAATGCAAAGTAAAATAAGCAGTTTACCTTTTGGAGGGAGGACGCTGGTCATCAGCAGCTCTTCATCAAAACACAAGAGACAAGAAGAGTAAAGAGACAGCTGCTAAAACTGCCTGTTTCAGACAGACGATGAACTGAGGGACTGCATAAAGGGCCACTGTAAGATAAATAAGGAGTTTTTTTTTTTTTTACTTTAGATCATGCAAAGCAACTCAAGTAGAGTCCCTGAATAAAAATATAGAGCTGGATATGAGCATAATAGGTCCCCTTTAATAAAAGACTTGCATGCTCCATGTACATTGAAGGCGTTATTGGTGGCTGTAATCATTCCTCTTGTTCATAGTGGCCTTGCATTACTAAGTCCCTGCAAATGCAGTGGGTATCTTCCAACGTTACACTCTTTTTAGTACAGATGCTGTTCAGACAGTGTTTCCTTGCTCAGCTGACGTGGAGCAACAGTAACACAAAGGGAGCATTTTGTACTAAAACACTCAGGAAGATACCCACTGCCTTTGTCTAACTGCGATAGCTTAAGCTCTCACACGCAGCAGGAGCACCGTGAGTTCTTTAATTGGAGTCATGCCTGGAAGGGATTTCTCCTCGGCCAGTATGGACAGGAGGAAGGACTACAGCCACCAAAAACTCTTGACCATCAGTAACTAGACTGGAAAAATCTGGACCTCACATTTGAATGACATAACACAGGAAGTTTTATATTTACAGTGAACCAGAGTGTGTGTGTGTGTGGGGTAGAAGGTGGGGGCAATAGGCAATAGCCACTCCTCCAGCTGCTCCCGTGTCACAAGCCAATAAACCTGTGCCACATATGCAGGGAGACATTCAGACACACAGAGAACAAAGAGGAAGACAGAGCAACTAAAACAATTACTGCAAGAGTCGTAACATGCCATGCTGTTATCTTTGCTTTGAAAAGTAGTTCCCTCAGACTAGTGTGTCAGGGGGATGTTGATGACTGCAGGGTTAGCTGGACTAGTTATCTAATCTTCCTTCTCCATCACACAGCAGTAAAGCTGGTAGCATCGATTTGCCCATCTGCACAACAATGGAATAATGTTTGTGTCTGTATCTCCCAGCTGCTGGTCCTCTGGTAGTAGCTGGTTATTGTGGCTGTAATGGGAGGACCGGGGATGGGGCACAGGTTCGCCCTCGGGGTCCGGCGGCCTCGTCCCGTCCGTCTCATGCTGCCGCTGCTGCTCCTGATCGTCATGCTGGCGGCGGTTTGGGCAGAGAGTCGAGACTACTACGATCTGCTGGGAGTCAAAAGGGAGGCAACGACCAGAGAGATACGACAGGCCTTCAAGAAGCTGGCGCTCACCATGCACCCCGATAAAAACCCTGTGAGTCACACACACTATAAACTCTAACAAAACCCTTCATTCACCCTGAAACATGAACATGGTACCAGCTCTAAAACCCTGAGCAGCCTCTCCATCAACCTGTGCGGAACCCTAACTCTGAAAAAAAAAATGGTGTTTTAGGGAGACTCCTCGGCCCATGAGAAGTTCCTGCAGGTGAATCGTGCCTATGAGGTTCTGAAGGATGAAGACCTCAGGAAGAAATACGATAAATATGGAGAAAAGGGATTGGATGAGCAGCAGGGAGGACGCTACGAGAGCTGGAACTACTACCGCTATGACTTCGGTAAGTCTCCATGGTAACCAAGCACAGCTGTCACACGTAGCCGAAAGCCTTGTTCTTTGTCGTTACAACTTTGTGTATTGAAAACTACGAGCTGATCACGCTACACTCCTAAAACCAAACAGTGCTTCTGACAGTTTCCTGTTGAATATTTAAACCTGTCTCTTTGTGTCCAGGTATCTATGACGATGATTTGGAGATCATCACGTTGGATAGCGGAGACTTTGGTGAGAACGACTTTTTTTCATACCTCCAGAAAAACACTTTTTCTGTACCAGAGTCGCTCTGGAACCTGTAATTCCAGTTTCTTGGTGCAGCTCAAAATCGCTGCATACCTTGAAATTTGCTGCATCATCACATGAAAGTGCTTCTAACTCTGCTATTTCTTTTTCTACAATCAATTTGCTAGTTAGTTACACCTCACTGAAACAACCGCAGGAAACCAGAAGATATTCACTGCATTGAGTCCTGCATTGTTTACATCCATGTTTACCAGCTAACAGACTTCTTCTTCACTGCCTTTGCTGGCATATTGCTGCATTTCTTGGCACATTACCTGCATGCAGAAGATAAAATGGGGACCCTTTCATTAAAAAAAAAACAGTTCCATAGTGCTCACTGTGCTTGAGGACAAAAACAGCACAGAGTACCTTTTAAGTTTATGTGCTAACACAGCTGACAGAGGTGCAATTCAGCAGAACATAAGCACAAAAAGAACAATGAAACAGAAAACAGTCCCTGCATAACCAGCCTGCTTTAGAGCATTTATTAAGACCATAACTTTCATGACTGTATTTCTTTTTTTATTTTTCTGTCAGCACTTTCTTCTCTCACATCTATGTCCCTCATTAAAAGAACACAACAGCTTTATCAAAACTTCTCGAACTTTCTCTCCACTCTTACATACATCACATTTGCCTCTGTGGTCAGTGTCACTGAGGTTTTCATGGCTGTGAGGTGACAGCAGAGTTATGTGTGTGAAACGAGAGACTTGACAGGTGGACAGGTAAACGGGTGGTGACTGGTGTGTATGTGTATGTGTTTCAGAAGCGGCAGTGAACTCTGGAGAAATCTGGTTCATCAACTTCTATTTCCCACGATGTTCACACTGTCATCAGCTCGCTCCGACGGTAACACAACACTAAAATACACACTCACATGTTAAACAAACAAACTAAATACACAACATCCACCTGAGATGCTTTAAGCTCTTTTTTTTCCTCGTCAATTTAAAACCTTTTTTTATGTTTTACTGTACATTTTATAGCTTTTCTGTTCGATTTTATTCCTTCAGTTTTATCTGCATGAGCCTTTGTTGTACCCGGTCGATAATTACTGAGACCGACAGACAAGTGTTAAGCAAATAGAGCCATCTCTCTGTCTTTCTGTCTCTCAGTGGAGGGAGTTTGCTAAGGAGATGGATGGAGTGATCAGGATTGGAGCGGTGAACTGTGGCGACAACAACCATCTGTGCAGGAGGAAAGGCATCAACAGCTACCCCAGCCTGTTCATTTACAGAGCAGGACAGGTTTGTCTCCTGTGTCTCATGTTCTGCTTAAACTGAAACTGTATCCGCTCGGCCAGTGAAAGTAGAGGACTGAGAATTTTTTATCCAGCATCAGTTTCTGTTTTTTTTTTTTTTCTTTTTTGCTGCCTGATTTTAATCTCCATTTAAAAAAAACAAAACGACAGTCCACGTCTTTTTTCTGTGTGTACACTGAAAACAGCTTTTACATGAATAAAGCCCAGCAGTCAGCATGACTTGCAAACTCATCCACAAATGACTTGTGCGAGGCTAAAAGTCATTATTATATTTTACCAAAGGTTAACCTGCCCTGTAAAGAGATTTCATGTGAACGGTCATTGATAATGTTTTGGGAAATTTGTAAGCTGCTACATTGACAGTGGACACAGGAGGAAGAGAGATTTGTCTGATGAGTTTGTATCTAATAAATAAATGTTGCTAAGCTGGATTCTGATGGTTTTGCCAGCATCAGAGGCATCATCTTTGGTTATTGTTCCCACATGAATCAGATTCATTCAACTTCAGATGTGTTTCACTTATTCCACTCAGTCATGCTTTTCAAAGCTTAAAAACCACTGATTTAACATGATGACTGATGACTTTGTTTTTCTGCAGAAATCAGAGAAGTTTAATGGGGAGCGTTCTAAAGACAACCTGGTCCGCTTCTCCATGCAGTTCATCACAACAACCGTCACTCAGCTCTGGCAAGGTAACGTCCCTGAAATGTTCATGGTTTACAGTTGACATCTAACCTGGTTCCAGACCCGAAATGAATAAGGCAAAGTGGCAATTCAGTCTGATTATGAGGCTAGTTGATATCGTTCTATGTGGTCTGACTTGCGGGTGTGGTTGTGTTGTGGCTAGGTAACGTGTTCAGCGAGATAGAGACTGCGTTCTCGTCAGGGCTGGGCTGGCTGATCACCTTCTGCTCTGACACTGGAGGTAACACACATGCATATATGATGACTTCAAGTGTCTGATTGCACATATTTTCTATTAAACCGGTCCTGTCTTGCTTGTCCTGCAGAACTAATGATTTGACTTTCTGTCTGTCTGTTTCTCTCTCAGATTGCCTGGAGCCAAGAACAAGACAGAAACTTGCAGGAATGTTGGTGAGAAGACACAAGTAATATTTATCACGGCTGTTTCAAGCAGAGGCAGACCTCCTCCACTTAACTATAGACTTCCTCTGCTACTGTAAGAAGAAATGAGTACACTTTAAAGAAATCGAAACTCAAGATCTGAGAAGCTATTTTACACAGCAAGTATAATAGACGTAATGAGTGAGGCTACACTCTCATCTAGAGCAGAGCTTCTTGTGACCCATCAAAACAAAGCAATGTCTTTTGGCCCTTTGTCAGTTAAACCAAGAGTATTTTTTTCCTCGCTTTATTTGTAATAATTTTAGACCTGAAGATGACCTGAAGTTTTATTCCATTTGATAAAATTAGATATTGACCAGCTGGTCAAACCTTTATAGCTCTGTGTTGATATAATGAATCTAATGCACCTGCAATCAGGGCTGGGCAATTAATTGAGGAGTTTGCTGTGAGGTCGGGTTCATTTCATAAATTGAAGCTTTTTTCCACCTGCAACTTTAAGCAGTGTAATTATACATGTCCAGTCAATCCTGTCTAGAAAAAAAATGATTCAAATGTGGGAGAAAGTGCAGCAGAAGGCAGGTGCAGATGAAAAAGAGGCGGTACAGAAAAAAGATGGCATATGGGCCTCAAGGACACTTGTGTCAACCATAAATTCAGTAATATTTGAAAAAGCTTTTTATGATGTTTTCACTATTGATAAATCTCAATCATGTCCTTTTTTTAAAATCTGCATGGTTCTGCACATTTACAGTAAGGTACATCACCACCATCCAGTTCTCTGCAGAAAATGTGTTGTCAGTGTTAGTGTATATACAACAAAATAAATTCTCTGATCCTATTGGTTGAATAATGTTGGTAGAATTTTTTTTTTATCTGAGTGTGTCTGCCTAATGTGTGTGTTTGTGTTTGTGTAGGATGGTCTAGTGAAGGTGGGATGGATGGACTGTACCTCACAGGAACAGCTCTGCGACAGTTTCCAGGTGACACTCTATACTGTTGCAGTACTACTTGAACTTACTTCCGTGTTATTCTTCATGGAAATAACTTGAAACCTGAAAAAACCTGAACAGACTCCCAGGATCCTTCCCAGCCAGTTGGCTTTATGTAGAAGATAAAGCAAAGTATCGTCTGCAAAGAGGCGTAGAGAAATGTTTTGTTTCTGAGCACACCATGCCCTCAGCTGCTCTGAACACTTTTTTTTAGATTCATTTTAAGGTTAAAAAAAGATGAACAGCAGAAACAATAGTAGTTGCAGTAGCAGTAGTACTTTTGGTAGCCATGTTCTGTTTGTTGCAGCACTGCTATTAGTGTTTAATCATTCTGCTGTTTTTCAGGTAACCAGTGGAGCTACTGCTTTATTCCCACCTGGAAGTTCTCTGGATCAACACGGCAGCGTTCTGGTAGGACACACCACACACCACACATTCCTGTCTGTATGTGGACAGTATACTGTAGCTGTCTGGAGTAATGCTGTGTATGGTACTGCAGCACTGACTCAGTGTGCATGTGTTCCAGTGGCTGAATACTCTGGATAGTAGGGAGATTTACAATCAGGTCATCAGCCATCTGCCTGATCTGGAGCTGCTGACCAAAGAGAGCTTTCAGGTACAGACATTACACAACTATATCTGTACACTACACAACACACACTCAGACATACCCGACAACCTTCAGGTGCAGATGTGCACTACTACTGCTCAAATGTACAGTTAATGATATGTAACTTCTTCTCCCAGAGCAAGCTGGCCCGTCATCGCTGGTTGGTGAGCTTTACATTTGGAGACAGAAACTCCGCCTCCAACGAGTACAAGAAGCTATTAGCCTTCCTCCGAAATGACCATATACAGGTAGCTGTCTGCCTGCACGTCTGCCTGTCTGTCTGTCTCTCTGCCTGCCTTGATGTCTCACTGCCTGTCTGTCTCTCCAGGTTGGCAGAGTAAACTGTGTGGCGGACTCTGAGTTGTGTCAATCTCTCTACATCCATAAACCCTGCCTGGCTGTCTTCAAAGGACTGGGAATCCACGACTTTGAGATCCACCATGGTCAGTGCTACAACTGAACAGTAGTTCACTATCGTTTCTGCTGTGCACTCTTGTAGCCATGTTAGCAGCATGGATGTAGGACTGTTGGTCAGCCACTTTGGTCCAGACTGAAATATCAACATCTACCAGATGGATTGCCATGAAATTCATGTTTAGTTTGTGTTTAGTTGTAATCAGCATGCCAATGTGCTAAACTAAGATTAACATTCCAACTGCTAAACATTGGCATATTAGCATTACCATAATGAACATGTTTCTATACTAGCATTAGCATTTAGTCCCTCTATTCCTTTTTCAACAAACCTGATGACCTGTAGTATTGTTGTTGTGTTTTTTGCTGTTCTGCCATTGAGATGTGTCTGTCTGTCTAACCCTTATGTCTGTAACTAGGTAAGGATGTGTTGTACGACATCGTGGGTTTTGCGAGGGACAGCGTCCGCGCTCACGTGACGACTCTGAGGCCAGACAACTTCCCCTCAGACAGAAAGGAACCCTGGCTGGTGGACTTCTTCGCCCCGGTATGTAACTAACAATTTTAATCAGAAGATTGATTGACACACATACACACAGGTACCAGTTTGTTTCAGTCTGATATGGAAGTTCAGTCATGTTTTAATGATGATAACGTTCTGTTTTCTTTACGTAGTCAGACGTATGGAAAAAGTGATTTACTAAGAGGGAGGGATAGATACACACCTTTTAACCTGAGCTCATCTTTGTCAACGGCTGGTATGTGAACCACACGTGGCAGTTAGCCCGATGAGTCGTCATCAGCAGGAAAGCACAGGAACAGGATATAACGTGTCATGTAAAACATCCTCCTGATAAATAAACAGGTGTGAATGACACACCAGTACCGATTGGCTTGATTTAACCCCAGAGAGTTTCATACCTCACGCCGTTTGAACCCTGTTTACCTTCAGGGCTGGTGATGGTGTTACACCTACAACACAAACAGTGCGATATAGAGACAGACAAGGAGAGGCAAGGCACAAATGAACTACTTTCATTGCACACAGGTAGAGTGACAACAGGAGCAAAATCACCACCCAGTCAGAGCTGAGCATGTACATGACGTGCTTAATGTTAAACACACCTGTTACCTTCAGGCTGGTGAGAGGCAAGAGGGAGCCTGCTATTCCATGTGTGTGAAGAGGGGATTATTGTCCTATTAATTGCAGGTGTAATAAAGATCTGGCCATGCAGTGAAAATCAACCTTGTGACGTCAGCTAGTTAGATATTAATTGCGTAACTCTGTCACTCTTGTGTCTAGTGGTGTCCTCCATGCCGAGCCTTACTTCCTGAACTGAGAAAGGCTTCCATCCAGTTGGCGGGGCAGATGAAGTTCGGTACTCTGGACTGTACCATCCACCACAACCTCTGTTCTCGGGTAAGCACACGCATCCATGGACTTATACCATTGATTATGTGCTGGAAACAGGTAGATACCACAGACAGGTTGATTCATTGGTTCATTATTTTTGTTTCTCTCTCTGTCTCAGTATAATATCCAGGCTTATCCCACTACTGTCATCTTCAACGGTTCCTCTGTTCATGAATATGAAGGGCAACACTCAGCTGACGGCATCCTGGAGTTCATACAAGTACTACTACATACCAGCTGCACACTAACACTACACAATACACATGACTACTATTGATTTTGCAGCACTAAGTGACATGTTCCAGCCTTACCAGGACATAAAACATGAAGAAATAATCTTCAACCACGACTTGGCTGAAAGAACTTCTTTCTGTCTATGCAGGATCTGGTCAATCCGTCTGTGGTGGTCCTGGATCCATCCAGCTTCACTGAGAGAGTTAAAGGTAAAACTAGTCCTGAAGATAACAGATAGACCAGGTTCCAGTTGCAGAAACACAGATATCCTAATGCTTTGGGTGTGAAAACTCTTCTCAAACTATAAAACTCTCCTCTTTTCTCATGTGGTTGCAGGTCGAGATGAAGGGCAGATCTGGGCGGTAGATTTCTACGCTCCATGGTGTGGTCCTTGTCAGGCTCTGATGCCAGAGTGGAGACGCATGGCCAGGGTACATTTACACACCATACACACACACATACAGTGTAAATAGCCCACACAGTGAAGCAGCCTGGACTGTGCAACCAACCCACTTGAATTAATGAGTGAACCTCAGCGTGTTGGTGTAGGGACCATTGTTTTCTCCATTGTAGAACAATATTGATGCCGTCAGAACTATAAAATAACACGTATGGAATCACATAATAAACAAAAAAAGTCTAAATAAAGCAAACTAAAGTATGCTTTGATGACAGCTTTGCACACTCTTGACATTCTCTCAACCACCTGAAAGGCTTTTCCAACAGTCTTGAAGGAGTTCTCATATATGCTGAACATTTGTTGTACTCTGCAGTCTAACTCATCCTAAAACCATCTCAGCTGAGTTTAGGTTGGGTGATTGTGGAGACCAGCACTTCATCACTGCGCTTCACGGTCACACGGTCGTGCAGAAAAACAAACGACGGGCCCGCTAAACACAGGCCGGGATGGCATCTGGCTGCAGAATGTTGTGGTGGTCATGCTGGTTAAGTGTACCTTGAATTGTGAATGAATTGTTAACAGTGTCACCAGCAAAGCGACCCCACACTGTCACACCTCCACCTCCATTCTTCACACATGCAGATAGTATCCGTTCACCTTCTCTGCATCTAACAAAGACATGGTGGTTGGAACCAAAAAACCATTTCTTTACTCATCAGACCAAAGTACAGATTTCCACTGGTCTCATGTCCATTCCTTGTGTTTCTTGGCCCAAACTGTTCTCTTCTTCTTATTGGTCCACCTTAGTAGTGGTTATTTTTTTTAATTTGACCATGACCATGGCCTGATTCATGCAGTCTCCTCTGAACAGTTGATGTTGAGATGTGTCTGCTACGTGAACTCTGGGAAGCAGTGATATGAGCTCATATGTGAGGTGCTGTTAATTTGTGATTTCTGAGGCTGGTAAGTGTAATGACCTTCTCCTCTACAGCAGAGGGAACTCTTGGTCTTCTTTTGCTGAGGTGGTGCTCATCAGAGCCAGTTACATCATAGTGTGTGATGGTTTTTGTGACTGTAGTGTGCAAAGCTGTCATTAAGGCAAACAGTAGCTACTTTGAAGAATATAAAATATGAAACTTAATTTGGTTTCTTGAACACTTTTTTTGATTACTACATAATTCCATCTGTGTTATTTGATAGTCCTCAGTATTCTACAGTGTAGGAAAAACTCTTTATGAGTAGATGTCTTCAAACTGTTGACTGGTACTATTTGTGCAAAACTCACTTTTTCAGTATTTTCAAACATGGCAACACACTGAGGTCACACCAAGTTAACCCTAAGGACATATCTAAACATTATACTTTGACTGAGTTTTGAAATATTATTTCAAAATGTATTTTCTGCTTCTGACAAAGATATCTACTGAGCAGACATTTTCAGTTCAAAAATAAAACTCCTCTAAATGACCTCAAACATATCTTTGACATTTCTGTACTGACATTTATTGTTAAAACATTGTTAAACATAAACAGTGCAAAATTGTCTATACAGTGAATGATGATTTGCTATCGCAGTTATTGCTGCTAGTGATCAACAGTAACTGTACCCTGTCTAACGTGTGTCTCTCTTACCATGCAGCTGCTGTTGGGTCAGATCCTGGTTGGTTCGGTCGACTGTCAGAGGTATCAGTCGTTCTGTCAGGGTCAGAACGTGAGGGCATACCCTGAAGTCCGCCTGTACCCCGGCAACACCAGGCAACAAGATCGCTACATGTATGTGCCCCCCTTGCAATACAATACACATACTGTATGTACAAATGTTGTGGAACATACATATGTGCATCTTGTGATGCAAAAGACTGAAGTCAGATGAGAAGATAGACAAAATGGTTATCAGTTTCAGTCTCTGCTCGCAGCACAGCGAGGCCGAGGAAGTGTTTACCTTTGCTTAGCACAGACAGGAAGCACAGGGACCAATAACCTCCAGGCACAGTGACTGCACACAGCGTCTGAAAAGTCCTGCCCTTATAGTGGAGTTGCCACAACAAAACCCAGCTGACTACAGGATGGAATGTTGAATAGCTTGTTAGCTAACAAGAAACAACATGTAAATCATACATGTTTGGAATTGTTGGTAGCAGTTTCCCCTGTTTTCAGCCTTTGTGTTTAGCTTTGGCTAAACACATCTTGGACCCCCCTTTGTTCTGGATGCACAGATGTTTTTGGCACTTTCATGAGCCAAATGGTCACTTGGACTTTTGACCAATGGGATTAAATGTCTCTACACCACCTGGGTGATTCTTAATTTCTGTTGTGTGTGTGTACTTGGCCTCAACCCTTCCTAATATTTCCAGATGTCCCTTGTTTTTCTGGTGGGTTAGTAACCGCCGTAGATCACGTTGACCAAACAAAAGTTGTTTACCCAGAGATTGTGACCAAAAACTTTCCAAAACATCCTCCCTTAATGAAGTTGTTTTCGTCTATCCAGTGATATTGTGCAACAATTCCACACACTCATCATAATTCGCCTCCACCTGATTAGGTGTGGAGTTCCTCAGGGTTCCATTTTAGGTCCTGGTCTGTTTGCATTGCTTGGTCCTTGTGGGCCAGGTCTTCCATGAATTTGATTGTTAACATTCATTTTGAATTACAGCAGACTATTTGTCAGAATGTATTACTGTCTGTTAGATTCAGCTTATTGATCCTGTTTTCCTATTGGTCTGTCTGTCTACTCAGGACTTACAATGGATGGCACAGAGACGCCCATTCACTGAGAGCATGGGCACTGAGGTGAGGTTTCTTTCTTTATGTTTCTGTATTTTCATCAGTGATTGGATTCATGTGGAGTCTTACAGATGTATATTTGAGTACATATATTTTGTGTACAGCTCTCTGCCCAGGGCATCAGTGGACCTGACTCCAGACTCGTTTAGGTCTCTGGTGCTGTCAGGTCAGGATCACTGGGTTGTGGATTTTTACGCTCCCTGGTGTGGACCGTGTCAACACTTTGCCCCAGAGTTTGAGGTCCTGGCTCGGGTGAGACACTTTTTTTTCCCTTTTCT
Organism: Euthynnus affinis; assembly: GCA_029490765.1. Taxonomy (NCBI): domain Eukaryota; kingdom Metazoa; phylum Chordata; class Actinopteri; order Scombriformes; family Scombridae; genus Euthynnus; species Euthynnus affinis. The sequence continues at coordinate 1,600,117 of CM055850.1, read as the reverse complement.
GAACAAATCATTTTATCTAGTAGTCTGTTTTTTTTTTCCATAGCTCAGGACAGACAACCAACAAACTAAGCCAGACTCTTCCAGCAGCTACATGAAAAATAAATTGTCAAAGGAGAGTTTGAAGCTCTTAAAGGGATATTCTTTGTGTGATTGACAGATTCTTAAAGGTGAAGTTCGGGCAGGGAAGGTGGACTGTCAGGCTCATTATCAGACCTGTCAGTCAGCTGGAATCACCGCTTACCCAACTGTCAGATTCTACCCATACCTGGGAACTAGGAGGGTGAGGACACACACACACACACACACATTGGAGCTGGGTTAAGTTGCTGTTGTGAAAGAGTGTAACGGGCCATCCCTGCGGCTCAGGGGTTAAGGTGCCAACCTTAAACCACAACTCACCAGTCTGAATCTTGCCAAGGACCTTTGTTGCATCTCTCTCTCTCTCTCAGTTCCTGTCTATCTAATAAAAACAAAATGCCCTTAAAATAATTTAGAGCATCAGTCACAGGTGGGTTGAACACTGGTCCATAGTGGAAAAACATTTCTAATTTTATGATGTGTGTGTTGACAGTATGAACACAATGGGGAACACATCAATAGTCGCGAGGCTACCTCGATTGCTGACACCATCAGACAGCGACTACAACAGTTGTTGCCGCGGTTACACAGCAAACCAAAGGTAAGTCATTGTTCACTTCAAATGCAAACATAAACCAGTTGTTGAAAGGAGTATTTGACGTCCATCTTTCCCCTGCAGGATGAGCTCTGATGGTCTGGGGTGGAGCCGGAAGAATCTATCTCATTGGTCAGGGAGGAACAGAAGTGGATTTGATTGGTCCAGCACAATGCTCAAACACTCCTTGACAAGACCACAGCTGTAACACAAGGACAGACCGGACAGACTGGACAGTGTTACCTGCTGTGCTGAATGTACTGAACACTTCTGCCTTGTTTTTATTTGTTTTTAATTTGTCTCCATTATTTGTATTTACTCTATGAAGTAAACCTGTGAGACACTGTATACTACATGTTACTGACAGACACACACATACACATACAGAGCCAGATGTTGACAGTGTTGTATTTTATTGTTTATGTAAAAGCTGTTGGGCCTTCAGAATAAAACTGTTGAAACATTAAAAGAGTCCCATCACTTTTACAACCTTGACTGCAGTTTTTACTCCACTTCTATTATGAAACCTAGCTATTTTGACAATTGATTAATTATGTAAGTTATTTCTAAAGTAAAAAATGACCATTCTCAGCAGTTCAGGCCAGTCATATGGGAGTATATGCCGCAGTTATTGGAGAGAATAATTGACAGGTTAATCAATTACAATCATTGCCATTGGGCTCAGCTTTGATGTCATGTAAAGTTACATCAGGAATTCCAATCCATCTATCATATGTAGGATGTGTAAACTTTAGTATCCTTTTAATCCTTTATAGAGTATAGAGTATAGAATAAGAGGACATTTTCCAGTCTGAATCTTTCAAGCAGCAGCAAATACATTCCCTTCAGAAATCCTGTGTAATTATTCATTAGTTGTGGTTATTAGTTGTCATCATTTTATTTATGATTATGACTGAAAATGAATTACTAACAAAAATGAATAATGTAATTGAGAAATAAAATGTAAACATAGATGTAATTTTTGTTTGATTAGATTCATTGATCGGGACAGTTTGTAGTTTTTAAACAGTAGAGATGCACCGGAGTTAGCTCAAAGCTAATTTGCATCCGTAGTCCCTCACAATCAAAACATACAGCAGCACTACAACAAACAGTACAAAGCAAAACACACACACACACAGAACACACCATACAAAATACAAAGCTACACACATCAGCACATCACATACACCCACAATGTCAACTAGAAATGAATAATGTAAACTTCTCAAATTGAAAACAAGATTAATGAGAAGATCATAGATGGGGTTAGTGAAGGACTCAGCGGTCGCACAGCTGATTGGTCTTTAGTTAATTTTTTAATTTGGCCTTGAATATATTGATAGAACTACAGTTCTGCATATGATCAGGTAGGACATTCCACTGAGTTGTGGCTTTTACACAGAAAGCTGACTGCCTAAATGCAGTACGATGGAATGGTATGATACAGTCTTGTATAGAGGATATTCTGGAGGATCTAATAGAATTTACTGATTGAATGAGGTATAATTAGTGGTAGTGCTATAATATTCTTGTTAATTAGTTAAAAGATAATCTTTTAGAGTGACAAAAAAGTAAGTGACTTTGGTGAACGTGTGGGTTCTGAAAGTTTCTAATGGTTTGTAATGTTTGTGTGTTTCCAGTTGAACCAGCAGGTGTCACTGTTGCCCTTCTATTCAATCCTCCAGGGAGAAAGTTGGCAGGCAATAGGAGGTGCCTGAGCACTATTAACAACACTACAGGTTTTAACTGATTAACAGTCAGAATGCAGGTCTGAGCACAGTGATGAGGAACAGCCACATGGAAATGTTGTCATGTATAGTGGAAATCTACTGTGGTATAATGCAGCAGTTACAACATGGAGGTGGGTTGCTCAGCTAATAACCTTAAAAAAAAAATGTAGTCTTGATGGTTCAACAGAGTTCAGTAATGGACGGGGTTTAAAGCTGTGACACACCAGGTCTGTTCTGAAACTATGATGTGAAGAAATTCACAAGAACAATGCCAAAAGTCCAAGACAAAACAGTTCACTTCTTTGTCTTCTATTTGTCTTGGTCAGCAGTAATCTTAGCCTCATCTGTGAACTTTGCACTCCAAGCGTAACTGTGATTTGGTAAGTGTTCCCTACACAAACCTTGAGGGAACAGTGAAAATGGAACTTTAATCCAGCAGTGGGTTTTTGTCTTGAAAAATGTATTTTCATGATCCTATAAATGTCTTCTGTCTGCCTGGAAAGATAGCATGTTTACCTGTGGTGAAACCAGCAGTTAAATCCAATATTTCCAAACAGTGGACCTAACATATGTTCCAGCAAAGAAGAGCAGAGTGCACACTTTTGAACATTGGTCAAACTCTAAATTTGGGAAAAACAACACATCACTGAGTGTTTTCTAACTTACATAAACTCACATAAAACTCACAAAATGTCTTCAGTCGAAGTACCAACTGAAATAGGAGGACTTTGTGTGAATATCATGTACATATATTTGGGCTTGATGTGGAAATGACCCTTACTTAGAACTCAAGACTGAAATGAAGACCATAAGAGGCAGTGCTTGAAACGTCACAGTGTTCTGAACGGTGATGAGATTGATGTATTACTGATGTTTTTACAGATGTGTATTTGAACTGTAATGTGACTGAAAAGGTTAAAACAAGACCAAGAGTCTACAACCATATGCTAGCAGCTCTGTGATACAGTGACGGTTTGAGTTCAATTTATTAAATGAACATCACCATGACAATACTAACATGATTATGTTTTGCAGGTATGATGTTTCATATGTTCACCATCCTAGTTTAGTGTGTTAACATGCTAACATTTGCTAATTAGCACTAAAACAAAGTAAAGTTTAGGCTGATGGAAATGTCAGTTTTGCAGGTGTTTGTAGGCCATAAACTAAAGTATTGGGCAAATTGTAATTTTGAAGAAGTTTCAGCCAATAACACAGGGATTACTTACATCATTATAATCCTGAGAGGGACATGTATATCAAATTTGATGCCAAGATGTTGAGATATATCACTGGATAACTCTGATCTGTTGGCAGCACTACATGAAAAGACAGGATATTGCTGGAGTCATTGGGATTCCTCCTCTTGGCACCATGCATATCTGTATTAAATTTCATATCAATCCATCCAATAGTTATCAAGACATTTCACTAAAATCTAAAAATGTCAACCTCATGGTGGTGTCCATCTGTTTCATCCTCTGGGCACCATGAAAATCTGTAAAAACTTTCATGATAATCCATCCAATAGTTGCTGAGATATTTCAGTCTGGACCAAAGAAATCCAATAATTCAAGAGCAGGCCAAATCGCAATGAACCTCTGTTACACCATTGTTTGGTCAGGAGAAAACTATATACCTACTGGATTAAAGCATTAAGGCATTTTGAACTCTATGTAGTTAAGATTTTATGAGTTTAACTTGCAGAATCTACAGAACAACTTGTAATTCCAGCCATCAACAAATTAAGTAAAAAATCTCACAAAGTGGAAACGCTCAAGTTAAAGACTAGCACTTAAAAATGTTCTCAAGGTACTTTCCACCTCTTTGGAGTATTATTACCAAGACATTTCTGAATATCTCTCCCTCTCTCCTTGCTTCTCACTCTCTCTCTGTTTTGTGGGCAGCTGGAGGTCACCATTGACGCAGCACTGCTCCATAAACCACTGGAACCACTTACTGTGTGTGCGTTCTATTGTTTCATGATGTGAAATGGAGCAGCAAGTTGGACAAACACTCACTGAGGTATTGTGGGAACCAACCTGGCAGTACTCTATGTGTTTGTGTGTGTGTGTGTGTGTGTGTGTGTGTGTGTTGATGATGTCAGATTAAAATCACTCACTGTGTTGGACTGTTGGATCTTTGGCTGTGCATGTCTGAGTTGGAGAGCAATGCTTCCTGTGATGTTGTTCTCTGATTAACAGATGTAAAGTTTAACATGGCTAATTACAATGATAAAGTCACAAAAGAAACTTCTATCAGACTGAGTTGGTTTGTTTTAACCATTTCATTTCAGCCATGAATTTCAGCAGAAAAAAAAAGAGTTAATTTTTCAAATTCTATGCATGTTTTCCTGTTAATACTGCCACATGTCAAATACTCTTATTTTGAGTTTCAAGGGTACTGGCCAATAAACAGAAGAAGAAAATGGTTCAACTTTCTAGATTTTTGCAACACCTTAAGCTGATAACACAATCATCAAAAAAAAAAGTGAAATCATAACATCTATTGAGCTAAAATGACAAAAGATGACAATTGCATGAACTCCATCTACTGATGAAGACCATGCGATATGGTTGAAAGTTCTGACAAAAGCTAGCAAGTGGACCCTGCGTTGGATTGTTTTAAACTGTCATATATGATAGTATAAATATAAATACATCATGAAGACAGAAATAAAAACAAAAAGGAAATGGAGTCTGATTTCTGTTGTTTTTGTGCTGTTTTAAAACATCGGTTGACTTGTGTTTTCTTTCTTTCTTTCTTTTCTTGCAAAATTTGACTTAAACAACAGAAAATATTGGAACAGAACAGAGCTAATTAATTATTGGACTAAACTACTGGACAAAACTATGGCACCAAACACCAGTGACTGTTGGACCAAGCCAGGGCCAAAGCAAATACTGCACTGACCAGCAACGTCAACCAGCAAACACAATGTGAACTACAATGGGGTGACCACGTTGCTCTGCTTCTGCTGGACTTCTTTTCATGTGTAGCCTCAACAACTTGACGAGTTGACGTAATAAATCCAGTCTTCAAACTGTTTTTGCTCACTTTCTGCCCTCTGCTGTTGAAAAATCACTTGACGCAGCCGTGACTTTAACAAGGTCAGTCAGTGTAAAAAAAAATGTCTGTGTGTGTGTGTCACTCTTTGCCGTGTCAGCACTCAGGAACATGAATAGAACCACTCAGCCTCAAGAAACAGACTACACCTTATACCAACACCAGGTGTGTTTTCAGTCAGACAGTCAGCTGAAATAAACATGGAGGAGCGGAGAGAGGGATAGAGGAGAGAAGAGAGGCACGGAGAGGAAGAGAGCAGAGGAGGATAAGGAGGTGTAATAGCAGTAAATCCATGAAAACATTTTCTCTTCTCTCTCATGGAAAGTGCAGCTGAGAAAACACTGCTGGAAATTAGTAGGCAGGGACTACTGGAAGTACGCCTACACACACACACACACACACTACACGCTAGCTGTGTTTCATGCTGCTGCTCCTCTGTTTTGTTAAACAAACTGAACTCCCATCACTGAGAAACATTTAAGGTCTGAAGGTTCAACTTCTCTTCTAGTTTGATACTTGCTCTTGATATGTTGGCCTATCTCTGTTCATATTTACACTCATTTAAGTTTGTCAAGCAGCTCAGTCTGGGAGAATAAATCAAAAGCAGTATCTGAAAAAAAAAACACTGCCTAAACACACTATATTTACTGTCTGCCATTCAATTTGGGTGTCTGAATTATGAGTGTGTAAAGTTATCCTCAACAAGTGCCCTCAAAAATGTCCCAATGGAACAAATGACATGTACACTTTCTGCCAACAATATGCTGCATGGTATGTGAAAATGACTGTTGTGCAACTCAGTTTGAGGTTGATGCCGATGCGGAAGTGCCTTAAAGTGCAATACCACCGATGACCAATAGATACTGTGACACCCATTTACTGTAAAATGCCTCAACTTCTCTCTAGAAATGCTAAGTCAATTATTTTTTCAACTCTAATATACATGCTGGTTGTAATTTTGGAAGTTATTGCTCCATTAATTTAGCAGAACATTGCCTAGGCGTTGACTGACAGTCGACTCACCCGCTTCTCCCCCAGACTCCATGACTCGCACTGAGTCAGACTATTGTTGCAAGTTTGATGTGACTTGATCATGATACATAATGCGCCAGATGGTTTCTTACACAGAACTATCTGAGAAGTCGTCCTTAGAAACTGTTTGGAAAAGGACAGACTCTTTCAAAAAATTGGCAGGTTATTGGATGAACCATCTGTCCATCACCATCCATCATAGGCTGGTGTCACACCTGTAGCTGCCAGTAGCTCCTCATAGGACGCTGCCTGGTCCAAACCACTGTGGTTTGGACACAAGTGCGTGTCTTGAAGCCTGACAAGATGGATTCTTGCATGATCTCCCATTATCTTGTGATCTTTTGATCTCGCAAATCCAGCTGCCTTGCAAAGTAATACGATACCTGCACAGTTTAGCAAAAGCAGCTAACGTTATCTCAAATGCACCACACAGTGTTCCCAGTAAGCTAGCATTAGCTTCGGTCCAAAGTAGTGGGGCATGTTTCCAGAGTTATTTTTTATTTGCCATAACCATAATATGCAACTCTGTGTTTCAAACTGGCTCCAGTGAAACCAATGAGTGATGTTACACCTCCCTAAATTTTCATATATAGACGGACAAAGTCAAAGTGACATGCTAGCAGCTAAAGATTTACACTAAGCCAGTTGCACCAGCTAATCATAACTTCAAACTTAGCCTAGTTATAAATGTATGCCCCCACCAGCTTCATCACCACACTGCCATATACTGTGTAAAGTAGCACCATGCTTTTATGCGGAACAGCTGCTCATCCATGTGTTGCAAGGCAAGCCTGCTCCTTTAAGAAGGTGGCTTTGTGGGTAATGTGGGTGTGACGTGTGTGTGTAAACAGAGAGAGAGTACGAGAGTGTTAGCCGCAGCCACAGTGAACAGGTGTATGCCAACAGAGAAAATACGAGTTATTACTGTTAGTGAAGCTAGAGTCAAATGCATCACCGAGAGGCTATGTATCACGTCTGCTGCACCGCTGGAATAAAGTGCCCCATTCTCCAGTAGTGATGATGAACTTTACGGACAACAGGAAGGGATTCCTACACTGCGCCCAGGACAGTTTGATGGGTCAGGTGCATGGAAAGACTTTCTTTACCAGTTTGAAAGCTGCGCACAGGCCAACCACTGGTCAGAGAAAACAAAGGCGGTGCAACTCAGGTTCAACCTAACTGGGGCCGCTGGTGCTATCATCCATATCATCCAGGCCCCCCATACGCCCATCAATCGCTCGGACCCTGCAGGGTGTCGGGCCGGAAAGCCTGTCGGTCTTAGGAGAAGTTGACATCCCAGCACATGTCGGGGGCCGCATCGCCACTGTAAACTTCATAATAGCTGACACCATTGGGAGCACCTAAGTCATCCTAGGGCACCCCTTTCTGCTGCAGGCACAAGCTTGCTTGGACTATGGCCACAGAGAAATCATTCTGTTTGGGGAGAAGGTACCTCGTTGCAGTGTCAACCCAGAGCCAGAAGCACACTTCGTCCGGGTGGCGCGCCGAACAGTCCTGGGGCCAGGCTGTGAGTATGTAGTGCCTGGCACCACGTGCCCCCGGCCTGCCACTGTTGGAGACCTGGTGTTAAGCCCCATAAAGTGTTTCGTCGAAAGGCACCGTGTCCTGGTGGCCCGGGTCGTTGTGCAGGCACAACAGTCAGCCGACATTCCCATCAGAGTCTTTAACCCCGGCGCTTCCTCTGTCACCTTGAAGAAGGGCTTTGCAGGCTGGAGTCCTCCAGCCCGCAAAGGTGGTGGAAGTGGTTGCTCCTCAGCCTCTCAAAGTCCCAACTGCTCCTTAAACAGCTAGCCTTTCCTCTGCTCCTGTACCCCCTCATCTGCAGGCCCTGTACTCTGAGAGCTGCATGAGCCTGCCGGACGCTGACCAAGGTAGGCTGGCCAGGTTATTACAGTCCTACAGTGATGTTTTCTCTCCAGGGGGCCAACCAGGGATGCCTGGAGGTGGGCATAGCTCAGCCCAGCAACAGCACCTGGGCCACACCGATTGTGATGGTGCGAAAGAAAGACCAGAGCCCACGTCTGTGCGTGGACTACAGACCCCTGAATGAGTGGACTATTAAAGACGCCTATCGCTTGCCCCGAATCCAGGACACGTTGGACACCCTGTCCACCGCCAGGTACTTCAGTACACTGGATTTGACATCAGGATACTGGCAGGTGGAAATGACGCCCAGGGCCGGCAAAGCCGCTGCTTTCTGTACTCGGAAGGGACTTTTCCAGTGGAATGTGATGCCTTTCGGACTCTGTAATGCGCCCGCCACATTCCAGCGGCTTATGGACGGCGTCCCGGTTGGACTACAGTGGGAGAGATGTCTGGTGTATCATAGTCCTGGGGCGTGACATCACCCAAATGCTGGGGTGGCTCGTTCAGGTGTTCACCAGGCTGCGTGGAGCCAACCTGAAGTTGAAATCATCCAAGTGCTGTTTGTTTGGAGAGCAAGTTTCCTACCTGAGGCATGTTGTCTTAGCCAAAGGTGTCACTACTGATCCCGAGAAGGTGCTAAAGGTGGTTGAGTGGCCGGCTCCCCAGAACATCTCAGAAGTGCGCCGGTTTGTTGGCTTGGCGTCCTACTACCGGCGTTTCGTCGAAGATTTTGCCACAGTGGCGAAACCACTCCATGAACTCACTAAAAAGTATGCACGCTTTAACTGGAGGGCCGAGTGCCAGGAGGCATTCGAGGAACTGAAAGCCCGGCTCACGTCAGCGCCTGTACTCGCCTACCCTCTCGACAGTGGCGAATTCTTCCTGGACACTGACGCTAGCGACTGGGGGATTGGAGCAGTCCTCTCCCAAATGCAAGGGGGCGAGGAGAGAGTGCTGTCTTATGGGAGTAGGAGACTGTCCCCTACAGAGCAAAACTACTGCACTACCAGGGGCCGGAGACTGGGGGAAGGTAACACATGGTATTGTCTGCACCAGGCTTGTAGCAGACAATGCTGTTGGCGACAAATCCACATTACAAATGTGACATCAAGGAAAACTTGTCGCTTGTGTTGGAGAGACAGCCACACCTCTTGCCTACCTGCGTCTGGAGATGGTGTGAGCACTGCTGATGTTTGCATTTATTTAAGACGAGAATAGCCATGAGTATTTTACAATAATTGTTCTACATGGAGATGACGTGTTGGCTCTCACAGAGACCAGTGTGACTTGTGCACTGCACCGGACAGCAGCTGGGAGCACTTGGCCAAAAGGTGATTGCACTGTTGAGATTTATTAGGCTATATTATAATTCCTTATTCATCATTAGTGAGGATAATTTTAGATGCTGCTTTGTTTTAGACTTTTTTTTTTTTTTTTTTGGAGTGGGGGTTCAGGTTCGGAGTCTGAACTCCTTCTCAGTCCAATCCACATCTGTGAAGTCTGACACTTCTCCACCAGGGCTCAGTTCCTGAAGCACTGCCAAAAGCCTCCTGAACAGTGTATCTTTAACGTTTTCTTCCTCTCTCCATCTTCTGACCCTTTGCTTTTTAGGCTAGTAGCTAGCTACTTTAGGTGTAATAAAATGGCTACTTCTCTCCTGCACATGAAAAAATGGCCAATGAAAAATACGATAGACACGCCACTCAGAGGACGAAAACAAGCCCTGCGAAATGGAAAAACCTTACCATGTATTTTAATACTGTGTAATATGGTAAATGCAGCTTATATGAGCATGGTGGCAGTCAGAGGTATAAATGCACAGAAATCTTGTGTGTTTTATTTTAATACCTTGTAGGCTCAATTAAGGAAATATATTATGAAGGAAAAGTTGTGGGCTGAAAAGCACAAGGGCTGCAGATTGAATACATTCACCACCATGTGTAAAAACACTTGTGTAGGTAAAATAATCCTTTTGCATGATTATGTTGCTCTGATAAAACCGGCTGTTATCAGGAGCATAATGAAGAAGGAAAACTATACTGTAACTGTACAGTAAAATAATCCTTACTTGTAATCAAAGAGCAAATTGGGGAAGCGAGACGCTCACAGGTCTGTTGTGGATTAGCGACCTCTCTTGACCCCCTCATCTGTGACAAGTGCTGGATCTCAAACGTCACTTTCTTGTACTCCTCTGTGGTCATATTTCAGACCTGTAACTGAAATGTGTGATTGAAATGTATGATGAGTTACTGCATGGGTGGCTTTCTTCTTTGGTCCGGCAGACTTTCCCCCTTCCCATCTGCATACACACAAACACACACACACACACCCCAAACATGAATGCAGAATGCATAAGGAATGGCAGCTGCCGTGAGTACAAACAAGTCTTTTTGCTTGCACTGACTGCTCTCACAAATAACACACATGGTGCCTTGATAGTTTGGCCCAGCCTACAGTTACTCCTGCTGCTTCTCAGCCTGCAGGGAGTTCTGATCCTTCTTATAGCCACTGTCCATCTTTTTCATGTCTGCCTGCTTGGTCTTCAGCTCAGTCTGAGCAAGCTTCAGGGTTATTTTGGTTCTTGGACAGAGAGAAGGAGGACAGAGACAAGATAACATATATTAAGTCTAGAGATCTATGATAAGTCTGTTAAAGTTTGAGAAATAATGTGCTTGAAAAGTATATTGAAATCACAGAGCATAAAAGTTTGTACTGAAAACCTGATACTGAATAGAAACTGGCAACCAGAACCTTTACCTCACCTACTTGGCTTCAGTATCAGGCCTGCTGATGTCATTCTTGCAGGTCCTGTCTGACTGCAGCTCTGTAGCTCTGTTGCTGCAGTGGAGAGATTTACACCTGTTTTAAAATTCTTCTTATTTGGACAGCTGATAACCACAGGAACAGACAGCTGGAGAGTTGAGGAGCTGCTGGCCAGAGATGCAAGGAGTACTTCTGTTGTTTTGGTGGATGCCGGCAGCTCTTCCTCCTCAGATGGACCAGTGCCACCGTTAGCTGCTGACGCTAAAACTATCATATATGAAAACAAGCGCAGGGCTGGGGGAGGTGGACGTTACCATTCTACCATTGGGTCTATGTCAACATTGGCCTCACCTTTTCAGGGCTGATTTTAGATGACGGGTTGAGCCATTTTCAACCCATGAAATGCAGATTTTTATAAATTTGGTGTCAATAATAACACCAGCATTGTTGTGTTTCATTCATTTGCACAAATAAATAACAATACTTAATAATAATAATGAATATATTAATAAAAATAAACACACTTTTTCATTTTTTCTGCAAATCCAACAGTATTAGTAACAGTGTGCTGAGTGATAAGATTTGTGTAATGTAACTGACAGAGGAGTGGGCTGTTTGCTACAGCTCATGTGAACTATATAGGGACTGTGTAGGCTGACTGGTGTCTACATCCAGTAAAGGTGGGCTCTGGAGGTTGGAGGGATTGCTGATTCAAGCAGACATGTTTCTGCAGGTGGGGGCTGCAGAGGTTGTTCAGCTGCATTGAGGTTTCTGTTTATTGGTTACAAAATACAAAGTTGGCACATTTTTATTCCAATGATTCTGTTTTGTTTATATTTCGAAAGCAGGATGATTAGCTCTTCATGTGTAATATTTTCTTTTTATTGGTCAACAGTCAGACTCAGCCAAATCCCTGAAACAGTGCACAAACTAAAGTCAACATGGCATTGCATTGTAGTATAGGGCTAGCAAAGCTGCTAACTTGAATAAACTTGACAGATTAGACATTAATGTTATAGGACAAATATAGGACCCAATGACCAATGATAGGGCACCATTATGTTACCCTATACTATAGTTGATGGTTAATAATAGTAATAATAATAATAATGATAACTATTATTGTTGTTGCAGTTTTCTATTTTTAACATATAAATTTATATTTTTGAAGTGTTCTTATGATCAAAATATAATAAAATGCTAATAAAATAATAATGATCATAATAATTATTTAAAAGGCAAAAATATATTTTGTATGTTGTTGAAGACATTATGTTTATTCAATGCTGATTTAGAAGTATTTTGTTAACCTTTTTGAAACCATAGAACTGACATTTTTCCACCCACGTTTACATGTTTGAGATCGGTCAAGTGCCGGCAGGGTATGCAAATGATTGGAGGAAGGGTCCAGCAATGACGTGACTACAAGAGAAGACAGGTACGTTTATTGAATGAAATACAGTATTAAACTATATTAATTAATTTGTAACATGCTCCCGGCAGGTGTGGTTGTAAACAAGAAAAAAGTATTTGGACAGTAGTTGGAATGTGACTACAGTGCATCCATCAAAAAAAATGAGCAAATACACACCTGGCGTGTTGAGGTATAGCAGCGTACTCCCAAATTCTTTAGGATAACCAGAACATCAGCAGCAAGCTACTTGCATTCACTATGATGATGGCTGCAGAAAAATGTATTTTATATCTGTTGGCATCTGAGCTTGGAGTGTGCAGCAACATGAGTAGGCCTACAGTTACTGTCATGGTGAAATTACTAATAATTTGTCATCACAGTGACGATTATAATTTGGAAAAGTATTGCAGGAAAACTAAGTCTATTGTAGTTCAATGTTCCTTCTCAACACCATACTTGTTGAAAGTGAAGGCGATATACAGACTTTACATGCCATCATGTTCATGACTTGACTGAATATTTGAACCTATATGAACACACTGCACAGCTGAGAGACTTGACAACTAAGCAGAATGCCAAAAAATGTTGCAAAGTACTAACGTGTGACTTACGTTGTTTACACTTTAGTTCCAATTTGTGTCAAACTTGAGGGTGTTATAAACTGTAATATGCTCATTTATTGATATGTACTGAGGTGCATTTGAATGGTAATGTTATTGTTTAGCTTTGGAAAAGGTTAACAAACTATCAATATTTAAACTGATCTAAACTATTCAAATCAAAGTGATTTGTATTTCCACCTCTGCTATCTTCAGGTCAGTTTGTTGCATGTTGCGCGTGATAGAAAACTCCATAGGCCGGTGCAATAGCTGTTGATGGGGCTTAGCAGCCACCTGTTTGCATGAGTAATCACATCATGATTGTTTATTTGGCTTTTGCTGTCTTTCGGGAACTTTTCAATCGGGCGGAATATCACATCTGGTCTGACAACACTGTATTGGACTTTTCCTTCAGTGCAACCGGTTTTCTTGACACACTATTACAAAGTTGTTTTCTGATATTTTACATGGGCTGCAGTTTTTATGGCCAGTCTAATGGTAAAGGAAGGTAAACACAATTGGATGCCATTTCACAGATAGAAGCAGCCTTGACAGGGGGACTGTTGACCTTTGACCATCCAGAGACAAACACCCACAGATTTTTAACTTTGATCATGTTGTCTAAATTCATGTTTAATGGTTCAAACTGCTGTGAAGGGTCCATAGTTCCAATTATTGGAGTGTTAGTATAGTTTATTGATAAGAGCAGGGTAGTATGGAGTATTAGTGTACTTACATGAACAGAGTTACTGTGCAATAATGAGAGTACTGTTTATTTATCCGAGGCTAATGTCCAGACAGCAGGAACTCCAGTCTGCTCTTGCAGGTTTCAATGAAATGTAAAAGGACTTGCTTTTTTTCACAAGACATTTTGACATGTCAAAGAGGGAAAAGCACAGATGTAAATAATAAAAATGACTGAATTCTATCAACTGCTTTGGTCTCTTGCTAATGTGCATGCTGGCTCACTGTCACACTGTTATTAGTAACACCTGTGCCTTCCCTATTATGACAAGTCAAAATGTCTGCTGTGAAAATCCCTGCTAAATAACTTCTTTGTATATTCATTACGAATGTCTCGCCTGGTTTCCCCGTGATAAAAGAGCCTGTGGACAGTTCTCTGAGCTCATTTGTAACGGTGAAGACCAGCTGCTGCAGTGTGGAAAAAACAAAAAACAAAAAAATTCCTATTCTACAAAGTGATGGGACTAAGACATGACACAAGAGAAGAGAGGGTTAAATCATGTTTAACATTGCAGATGAGGCAAACTTCACTTTGACATGCCACTGACAAAGAAAAAGGGAAGTCAGGTCAACCTTCGTACCTATGATTTTCAACGTAAGCCCCCACATAGGCAGCGTCTCGACAAGGCACTACACATCAGTAACTGTATAACATTCATTCACTAAATATCATGTCCCATATACCATACATCCACACACCTTCTGTCCGCAGGTGTGTGCAATGCATATCAAGTCATGGTCGATGTACAATGCACTTGGTGTTGTAGTTTCTGGAATTCCTCTTTTGTTTGATATATTTTAAAGATATTAGAGAAAGTGGTAAGTTGTGTATTTACACAATTCATGCCACAAGACATAGCATGCTTCCAACCACTGACATGCCCATAGCAACATGGTAGTAATGGTAAAGGCAGTGTCACTGGATTTTCTTGCTTCCAGTGGGTCTTCACACTAACAATAAAATGCAGAAACTGATATTTCTGTAGTGTTATGGTGCTGTCACATTAGTCTTCTGTTCCAGTTGATGTCACGGATACAATGGTCACTATATTGCCTGACCATCACCACAAATTCAGATTAAAAGCTAAACTCTGAACTGTGAGTCTGTAAAGAAGTGGCGGGAGACTACACCACAACAGGAAACGCATCCTTATATTTGTGTAGATTTCAATAGAAGTGAACTGCATCCCTCCCCAGTATCCAACAGGAAAGATATCACATCATTAAAACAAGCAGTGTGTCTCAGTAATGGTTGAACATCACCTTTCACTTCCCTCTTAGCTCGTGAGAAAACAGAACACATCATTAACTGTCATTATAACATTAATTACTATAGTAAGGCAAAACATATGTGTTTACATGGTGTCTGGAGTGTGCCAGCGTTCTAACTTATTCCATTTTGCATTTAAATGATGATTTTAAAAAAGTCATTTGATTTGTTAGTTAGATTTGTAATTCTTTTTCTTTTAAAATAAAATTTCAAAATTGATGATTAAAAAGCTTATTTTTTTAAATTGAATTTTCTAGTATATCTACCAATCTATCATATTCCACTCCACATTTTGTTTAACTTGTAAATTAACATTTAAACTGATCAATTCACAGACAGTATTGTGCCAAAATTTGGTCCAATCCAGAGCAGCAACAAAATGTTTAAATTTTACTTTTTTAAATTGATCCACTTAATGATTGATCATTCCAAACACAAAAAGTCTAATTATTCCAGTGGCACACTCCACACTCCTCCCTCCGTATACTGAATTTCTGTCCAACAATTTAGAAGAGTCTGTAACATGGACATTAGTCATTTCCTGTTGTCGTCAGACATTGAGACCAGAGGAGACGCTGGATCCACCAATACTGAAGAAGTAAGTCAGCTCTCTGTCTGCCCACATTCTGCTGCTGCTGTTGCTGTTGGTCTTGATGCTGTCTGAACAAAGCACGGATATTCGTTCCTCTTCTGTGGAGTTCCATAAAGTTCAGGTGGCTACAGAACTATTGTAGTCCAAATGTCAAAATCCAAATGGCTTTCATGTTATTTAAATGTCCTCCAACAAATTAACATGATAACATGGCCAACATTAATAGAGACTGTTGCCATGGAGAGGAACTGTGGAGCCAACATGGCCAACACTGAAAACAAATTGCTTCCCAAAAAAAGTGTCATGTACATACTGTATGGCTGTGTGTAGGTTTAGTACTACAGTTTAGAAGCTCCACCCCCTCTCTCGTCTTTATTGAGTGCTTTAGGTGTTCACACACCAACACAACACACACACACACACACACAAACACACACACACACACACACACACTGACAAACACACACACTAAACGCACACTAAATTATGTTTGTGCAAAGATAATAAATGGCAAAAATCAGGCTCTAACCAGTCTGATATATGAAGAGATGAACTACATTCAGCTACAACAGCTTGTGATAGTGCAATATCTACACACACACACACACGCACACACACACACACACACACACACACACACACACACACACACTGTCCTAGGTCACCTCTGAGATTACATAGACTTACATTAATTTCCTGGAGACTTACCCTAATCCTAACCATAACCACTACCTGCCTAACCCTAACTCTTACCCTAACCTTAATGCCTGACCCAAAAATCAGCTTTTTCCCCAATTGGGGGCATGGCTTTTGTCTCCAATTGGACAAGCTGTCCCCAATTAACTGCTCTTCAGTCTGAAATTAGTCTGAAAGTAGCCTATGACAGACCACACGCACAAACATACACACAAACACACACACAAACACACACACACACACATACAGTCAGATCTCACTGGCGATTATTATTATTATTGTTCCGGCGCGAAGATCCTCGGGCTTTCCCTTGCAGGATCTGATCCCACCTCTGGACAGAAAGACAGACAGACAGTAAGTAAAATGGAATTTTAGCCATCTTCACAAATGTATCAACTTATTAAGTTTGAGCAACTGTAGAAGTGTTTTCAGATAGAAAATGAAGTACATTTTATTCAAAGTAAATAAAAAGGATATGAGCAGACAAAAATCCACACTGAATGGCTCCGTCCCCTTGGATATAGTTGCAGTGCCTGAAAAGACTTCTGTTCTGTTGTCACATGCAGTTTATGATGATAAAGGGGGGTAGATTTACCACTTGAAATTCGTTGAAACTACGGCTCCTTGATTTCTGACAGAGGTAAACAAAAGCAACATCTCCTCTCCGGTCACTGACTATTCATTTTGCTGGCTGAAACAACTGTTGCTGATAGATTTTAGGAGCTGTGAGTATTAAGCTAATTAAGCTAATGTTTGACAGATGTTTTCAGCAGACTCTTAAAGATGAGAAGTTAAATGTGTCTTAAAAGTACAACTGTCTGCTACAGCATACATACAGATGGGTGACAACGGAAAAACTGGTACAGGCCTGAATACTTGACCCCTACAGTGAAGGGATCTGACCTTTGCAGTCACCAGATCTCAACTTAAATGAACACCTATGGGAGATTTTGGACTGAGCTAGTTAGTCTTATCATTACAAGCGTGATAAAGAAAATGTAGGGTAAGAATCTTATTTCATTTAAACATAATTCAGGAGTTGCAACTGTTAGCCTACACCCTGAGCACTGAGTGAATGTGCAATTGAGAACAAGGCTTCCTTTAACATTACCTAACCCCCTAAAATGTAGTTAGTTAATGAAATTCTCCTTGGTATTCTCGTAACATAGTTAGCATGCCAATGTTTCCAGCTTATGTTAGAGCAGATACTTTCACTTCCCTACACTACACATGTGGACAGGCTGAAAAGAGACGCCACACTCCTGACTATCTCTTTCACTACAGCCCCATGTACACCATTTCAACAATGTGCAACTTGGTTTTTGCCAGTCAACACCAGTGTGTTTTGGATGAAAAACTGCTGCCAAGGATCTACTGCTGTCTGTGTCTGTGAATTTGGATGTGAATCCCACCTTGACTTTCCTGCCCATTTTGTCCCTCCACTTTTGAGCAATGGAGCCGTCAATCAGGAGCAACCTGCGATGCATACACACTCACAGTCAGGTTTGTCTTAATAACAATACTTCTACTGTTCATTTACAATTCTCCTGTTCATACCTGGATGTCTCCTCATTCTCGTAGCCCATAATGAGGTACTCCTCCCCAGGAGAAAGAGGAGGACACAGACAGGAGGAAGAGTAGTAGAGTGTCTGCGTCTCCTTGGGAATGTTGACCAGAGAAGATTTGAGCACCTCCTTCACATCCACCACTGCCGTAGGCTCCAGACCACGATTCCTCACCTCTCTCACCCTCGCCCTGATCACTGAAGATAATAGTCATCAGCATACATGCATACATTGGATATTGAACTTTCCTTGATTATAATCTCTGCCTTCAATTCATTAAGAGGTCAGAGCTCACAGGGCAGATGACTAGTCAGGGCTTTCAAAACTCTTGGATGAAAAGTAAATTTCTGGTTCCAGACCTCTGAATGGCCACCCACAACAATTCAAACAGGTCTGCTGTTCTTCTTATTGATGACTAGTGAGGACTAGTCAGGCCGATGCGTTACGAACTGATGAAGCCGCTTGGATAAGAGGCGAAACGTCTTCATAAGATAAATCTAAGTCCAGTTGCCTTGGAATCATTGTTGCCTAGAGATTCTTACTGACGACCATTTCCTTGGTTGGAGAAACAATCAACAGATCACAACTTAATAGGTCACATAAAAAATAGGGATGTCATCTTTCTGTGTCAGAGCCAGAACCAAAGGCGCCACTCAAGCTGAATCCACACCAACAGTATTTCATGAAGAGTTTCTGGAGCATTTTGGTATTCAGTCAGTTTTCTATCTCATAGAACAGATTTGCTTGTTTTTAACCAATCCACACCAACTCCAAGTAACACACTGCCTCTTGGAGTTGTCTCTTTTTTTCCTCTGGTACCTTGTGAAGTGTCTCACAAATCTTCTAGTTGTGAACAATAGTCAGTGAAGACCTCCAGTTTTGCAATTAGCTTTCTGGTTTCACTGTTGGCATTTGAAGCTTCAGTAGGTGGAGAAAATAAATGAATCAATAAATGAAATGCCTATTTTCTTTCTGTACAGTAGCAGAATGGGTTAAAAGCATTGGAACCCTCTTCACACAAGTGACATTAGCATATATGCATTTTCAATCCGAAGCCATCAGTCCTCACAGCTACCAACACACTGAATCTCTAAAAACACAAAGATGATCACCAACACATTGATCACAGGTCTCACAAACCAGCATTTCTTCATACAGTTTCAGTGTAAACTCATCCACCGCCTTCATAAAATCCAGAGCTCTGACCAGATCTCTGAAGCTAATAGCTAGTTCTGCACTCTGAGCTAACTGGGAAATAAACCTCTCGGGATAAGGAACATTTTCCATCCAATGCTTATGTGATCTGTCCAGTTTTACTGAATTTGCATGTGTCACGGGGCTTTCTGAATCTGTGCCATAAATGTAGATTGTCTGATGAGTTCTGAGTTCAATCAGAGGCTGAAGTGAACACAAACACACACAAGGTACATTCCCACTGACGCTGTCAAAAATCTGCGTTCAGGCACATAAGCAACTTTACATGTTGAGCCCCCCCTCCTCCCTTTACTGATGATGTTGCTCATCTATATTTCTGATAATCAGTAACACTAAAGCCAGTTTGTCTGGCTGCTGTCCTTGGTGCTGAAAAAACAGCTTGTTCCAAGGACAATGATGGTGGTCACACAAGGATTTGAAATGGTGAAACTTCAGTGGATTCACTCACAGGGGCGTAGTAAGTGCACACAAATTTTTCACATGGAGTCAACTTTGGTAAACTCTGACACACAAACTCCTACGTTAAACCCATGGCAAGCTGTCTTGGCATTTGAGAGGGTGGGGAGCAAGAGTGTGAGAAGGGGGAAACAATTCTAGCTTATTAGATGTGTTTCACTTTTATTTAATCTCCTCTGTCTGTATTACACTGAAAACATGTTTGTAGACAATTATGAGACAGGAGTTGATGGTACATTTTCTGAATATACTTCAAACATGTGTTGTATGCTGTTACTGACCCATCTCGATAGCTCAGACAGTTTTTTTTCCAGTTTTATTGAATGAAATGAAAGAAGGTCTGAGAGCTGCTATGACTGACCAGTGCTAGCAAGCTGGATAGCATATTAACAATTAGTTTGCCAGCTGTAGTAGCTAGCCCTACAAGTAGTCACCAAGCTTCTAGAATCACATTTTGCAAAGATGCCTGGATTAATTTTGCTGAACCACCTTCTGGTGTGACCAGGCCACAATTGGATTGTCAAGTTTGGTTTTGACTGGATGATTAGATGCTCATGTCGCACTTATTTGATGCTGTGTTAGCACATATTTCTAGTGTAGTTTGGGTCACAAGGACCACAGTCATGGTCCATCGTGGTCCCATTAGCAACCTATAAAAGGCCGACACACATGAAGCCATCACTCTACAGAACATCCAGACGGCCTGCTGAACTCCCAAAAATCCAGGGCAATTTTTCACAATTAAGAACTGTTTCATTGAACTTAACTGCCCATTTATAAGCCCCTTGTGTAAAAATGTCTCTGTTTCTATGATACCGAAACAGTCTCCGTTTCTGTCTCTGTATCTATGAGCTGGTGCACATTTCTGTTTAATTTCTGTAAGTGCTTATTCTTGTCCTCATTGGAAGAAGACTTGACAGTTCAACTTATTTCTGTCTCACACAAAATGAGACATCATCTGCTGCCAGTGGCACCAATAACCCGCCTGTCCAGATTAATAATAATTCCTTAAGACCACCTTGTTGTGCAATCTGACATGTCATCATGCTTCACTAAAGTCCTGTGTTTTAATTATATCTGAACATTTGGAAAGTGAGCTCTTCATTTTAATGATGGCTGGAAAAAAAAAAGAAGAAAATCTTCCCCACACGGATTCTGTGGCCAAAGGTATTTGCGAGCTCCAGAACTCCACATGGAAATCTCTGCTGGATTTGCCAAATCATGCCTGTGCACTGTAATCATCTGGAAAAGCCTTTCTGTTCTTTTAGCTTTTGAAAAACTGGTCAGAGGGAAAGAATCTGCTGAAGAGTTCAGTGATGCTAAAGAGATTTTTAACAACTTTGTTGAGCAG
This sequence comes from Euthynnus affinis, assembly GCA_029490765.1. Taxonomy (NCBI): domain Eukaryota; kingdom Metazoa; phylum Chordata; class Actinopteri; order Scombriformes; family Scombridae; genus Euthynnus; species Euthynnus affinis. Next base: position 1,579,061 of record CM055850.1, on the reverse strand, counting down.
TACAGTTAATGCTCATAACAAGTGAAGTAACGAACGTTCAGACTGGATAAATAGATATGTGGCAACGCTGATATTTCACTTGTAGCGTTGAGGAGTGATGATTGGCTGCTGGATATGATGCTCATACCACACTCTCACTTTAAATCTTTAAACTGTTGGTTTCGAAATGTTGCAACAGACCATGACTCAAAACCTGATTAATGGAAGTTGTGTTACACCCCTTTTCTGAAGAATCATAGGCGTGGTGATTCTAGTGAACATTTGTGTTGGTCTTATATACGTTTATCTTTTATTAAAACAAAAATTAATATAGTATAAAACATGGAAACAACCTGAGCACTGCTAAAAGTTTCTCAGAGCTATTGACTGATTGTTGACTCTACCTACCATTACAAGTAAGGATTTAATGCTCAACAATATTATTACATTATTTAAGATACTGGCAACTGACAGTGTAATTAACATATCAGCAAGTACTACTATGTATAGCTATGTCAGAGTGAAAGAGAATGATCAACAATTTCATATTTGTAAAAACTGAATGAAGTTCCAAATGACTTACCATAGTTGTAGTTGTTCTTCAGGTAGGTTTTTAAAGCCATTCTGACCACTTTACATCTACAGCGATCTATACAACACACACACAGACACACACGCACAGACACAAACACACACACACACAGTGGGTGATCCGGGAATCATCATTTTGAAAAGAAAAACAGACTGTTTTCAGGCTCCACCTCCTTCAAAGTCCACATTTCCAGAGTGAATTTGTCAGGCAATGTTCCATTTCATAAGGGATAGATAGGTAGAGATGGGGAATATTCCCATGTTCATGTTAACTCACGATAGTTGTATGATCATGAGAAAGTTAAAACACAGCTTCCGTATTTTAAAGCTACAAGTTGGATATATCAGAGCTTTCAGAAAAACCGATTTTCCCAGTTGTTAACCAGAATAGCATTTACAAGTTCGAAAACTTGTAATCATGAAAAACTCAATCCTCAAAACATAAAAAACACAACCAGGCTGTGTCTGATATCACTCACAATTTGCTACCTAATGAAATACATTTACTTTCTTCTATTTAATATTTGAAATCTAAGTGTAAAATGTATACACCATATACATGATATGATGCCCACCAAAATGTATAGACAATTTACATGTGTCATTCAACATTACACCTTCAGTGATGATGCCAAAGGATGAGTCATAAGTACTCTGGAGTAAACTATTGAGAGTTTATTATGGAAGAATTGTGAATTTAAGAAATAGCCTCAGTATATCCTTTTGTCTTCAGGATCCCAGAATGCATTGCACATTGTCACTTGTTAGTGTTGATATTAGAGTTGATGACTCTGGTTAATCCAGTGTGGGATCAGACTACTAAAAATACAGCTCATGGATGTATTAAGATAGCTGGATACTATGCCATAAGTCAGCCTTGCTGCCAATTTGCCTCAGTAGCTGCTGCGACAAAAAAAATATCTATGACGCAAAAAGTATTTTTAGCATTTACTGCCATTATAAAAGAAATATCTATAAAACAGAAAACAAGGCAAATCATCCCTGTTTATATCGTGAACTGGATTAGAGGTAGAGACAGGTAGATAGACAGTTTACCTCCATTAGGTCCTCTGCAGTGGAAGTTGTTAGAGTCCATGGGAAAGTCTGGACTGGATTCTGTCAGAGGATCAAACCAGAACACAGCTTTATCAGCTTTTTACTGAACTTGTTAAACTACTCTGCATTTAGATGCACATCAGCATGTAAGTGTCAACTAATGTTTCCTTGAAGCAGAATTTTTTTTTTTTTTAGCAAAGTTGTATTAGTATAGATGTCACTGGATACTGTCATTACTGGCTTGGTTGTGGCTCCGTCATGTGTGGAAAGTCAAATGAGTTGGCATGTCAGTGTGTGATGATGTGACCTGATCAACATAATATCTGATCAACCAGCTACCACAGGCTAGGTTAGCTTTTGAGAAACTGATCAAAATTGAGTCAAAAGTCAGCCTCACCTGGGTTACACCTGGATGGGTCCTGGTAGTATGGATCTACAGAGACACAGAGAAACACTGATCAGAACAGGTCTTGTTTCATATAATACAACAGGGAAAGTGCTACAAACTACAACCTCGGATGCCACCGCATCTTTCTTTTTCCATGATTTCTGGTGACAGTGCAGGAGATTTGGTTCTTGTGTTGTGTATGATTATGTTGTCTTTGTGTTTGACTACTGTCTATAGAGCAAATTGCGTCCCCTGGAGGTTGCAGTGTTCATTATAGCCACAAAATGAAAGTGATGGAGAGAACAAACAACATCCTGATAAGTTAGCTTTTGTTAAAGTCTTACCAGTGGTGATTACATTTTAAAGTTAATCCTGAGACTTGGGATTGAGTTGCTATCCCAAGTGAAGAAATTCAAGTATCTTTGGGTCCTGATGGAACACATGATCGATATGTGTATTGTGTACATTTCCACCCTCACTTTTGGCAATGAGCTTTATAGTGACAAAATGAAGGAGACTGCAGATGCAATCATCCAAGATTAAAGTCCTTCACAAGGTGCTTGGGTTCACCCTTTGAGATAGGGTAGCTTAGACATCCGGAAGGAGCTTTTAGTAAAACCGCTGCTCCTCCGCCACTTAGGACACTTTGAGCATCTGATTAGGATGCCTCCCTTTAGAGGTCTTCTGGGCATGTCAAACTGGCCAGTGCAGACCCAGAACACACTGAAAGAATGATATATCTAGCTAAGGAATGTCTAAGGATCTTACGCAAGGTGTTTGCTTAGCCTGCTGCTACCATGACCCAGATCCAAACAGCCAAAAATGGATGGACAGATGGATGGACTGCCCTGATAGGGTTAGTAGTGTAACAGGAAAGGTAATGGAGTCATTAAAATCTAAATGGTTCATCTTCTGGAGAACAGATATGTCATTAGACTTCTTCTCAGACTTTGTGTAGGTTAGGTTGTAGTGAATGTTATAATCATAATAACATTATCATAATTCACAAGACCCTTTTCACAATGTCCATGTTTGGTTATTGATAGGCCTTTTTCGTGGAAGCTTCAACTGGATTGGCCCTAAAAAAAAAATTCAGCCCTTCACCCCTTCTCAGGTGTCTCTTTTCTATATCCTTCTTTTGGTCAGTTGATTGCCTGCTGCCTTGGATTGGTTGCTGTCCTTTAGACATATGTTTACCTACACATGCTTACTGTTACGTCTTAAATAGCCAAAATGTCAACATCATAAAGTGACTTTAGTGTCTAGTTAGTCCACCACTTTAGTCCAGAATGAAATATCTTGACAATTATTGGATGTATTGCCATTAAAATTTGGTACAGACATTTGTGATCCACAGACGATGAATCCCAATGACTTTGATGATTCCATGATTTTTTAAATCTAGCTTCACGAGCAGGTTAACATTTGTCAAGTCGTTGTCAAGGACTTTGGTTTCTAACCAAATACCTGCAAACTAATAACATTACCATCACCTTAGGAGTACTTTGAGTTTAGTTCCAATTAGCAAATGTGTGTAAAGTAAGATGGTGACAGTGATAACATTACCTGCTAAACATCATACTGTTACTCTTCACCTGTTCTCATATGCACCGTCTGTACACAGGTAAGAAAAGATTATTGGGTTTCATTATGTGACAGCAGAGCTGTGCTTTTGGCTGGCAGTGCACTCAATTATCCAATGTCAAAGCTTCTTTGAATGCACCTCCACATTGGCAATGAATGGAGCCAAACTGTGGCTGATTTAGATTTCTATTTCTACACTAGACAAACGTCTCAACAGCAGCATTCAGACTGGAGTCCCACTGAAAATCTGTGGAATGACTTGAGGGATCCACCCTGACTGAGCCTCAGCAAATCAACAAGTCACACTGAGGGAAAATCCCAAAACCCCACTGAGCTGAGCTGAGCCGAGCCGAGCCAGGGCAACTTGGAGATACGTGGGTGTACCGTTATGGAGGTCAACAGGACTGAGATGAGATTTTTTTTCAGGACTTTCTGGTCCAAGGTCTGTTTAAAGAAGCAGAGGACAGTGAGGGTTTTATTGAGTGTAAAATGAGCGGGCCGCCTGTATCAAGGAGCTCTTTGAGAAAGTCAGTGGGAGTGAAGTTGGAGGGGAAATGACTCACGCTATCTGTTCGAGAAGGACCAGAAACAAACTGCTGAGAGTAGAAACATGATAGAAAACACTGATAGAGCTTAGCTAAGCAGGACAAACTGCTTACTGATGGTCCATGTCTTTCATCAAGGAGAGACTCATAGTCTTATTCAGATGACACCTCCATATTGAGATTTTAGGAGTAAATTTGTCAAATTTATTACATCAAGATAAACCCCTTAAGATGTATCATCTTGTTTTCAAGGGCCTCCCGAAACATACACAAACAAAAGTAAACAGAAAACAATAAATTATATAAATGACTTTTTAAATTTACTTGTCAATAGTCAGACATGTTGCATGGCCAAAAGCATGTGGTCACACAAACATTTCAGTCTAGGGATGTCAATGGTTAACTGTTGATTGGTTAACCGCTGAGAATATTATATGACCAGTTGCATGTCGGTACATAGGTTAATTTGTATACACACTATGCTAATGGATGGGCAATTTTGTGTTCAGCACATCAGATATTCTTTTTAAAACAGACAAAGTACCGGTGTAAGACTGACTGCATTGTGGTTTGTTTGTAGCATTAATGTTGCTAAGCTAGCAAGTGTCTTAGGCCCAGCACACTTGGCATTAACATGAATCTCGGATGAAACTCGGATGATCCGATCACAAGTGGACAGTGTACATCTGTTCACACCTGATTTGCTCTAGTGCCACATCGGAACATATATAACAAAAATAGAGTTACATGCAGCAATCACCCCACAGCTGCCTCTTTCCATATAGACACTGTGCTCATTTACGCACAGGGCACAACAGCCTAACTTCATTGATTATTTAAATCTCCCAACACACTGACAGGATCAGTCAGGGTCTAACATTAATTAATGTTCTGTGTTCTTCTACACACCTGATAGGTCAGCTGTGTGTACGTTCAAAGTGTGAAACTGTCTGGAGTAAAGCAGCTGTTAAATCCTGAGCTCATTATGTCAAGCAGCACAGCAAATCTAAAAACTGTTGTTAACTTGACAGGACAGAGGAAACTTATCCAGCAAAGTTTAGCTTCTGAAATATTTTTTCAGACAGACAAACGAAACACAAGTGATTTTCTGGTTTTGGCTTAATTTCTATTTCTAATTGTCAATTTGAAGACAAAAACAGGTTAGGGGAATGGGGAAAACAGAAAAAAAGGGAGGTGGATTTTGTTTGTGGCCCAGGACACATTGTGTTTACACTGCTAGATGAATGTGGCCACATGTGGCCCAGACCGCCTCCAAATGTGGTCTGAGTGATCAGATCTCAATGTGTCCTCAATAAATCTTGGGTGTGTTTACACCTGATCATCAGGGACGCGTGTTAGTGCCAGGACCTTAAAGCCTGTTTATAGTGAACGTGTTATTCAGTCAGCCCTAAAACCGTTTCATTAGTCCAGTTTAACCTGCAGGAGTTTCTGAAGGCTTGTCTAACATGTTTTTCCAACCACAGAGGAAATAAATTTGTGACAAGTGAAAACAAGTCCAAAGTATCTTCTGATGACTCTGCTGCAGAAACGAATAATGTTATATCAACCCACCAAATACCACAGATGATAAGGAGCTCCAAAAGACAAACCTGAATATGTTATGCCATCAAGAACTACTGTTACTAAACACATTGAAAAACACTTTGAGGAGAAGAAGGATGAGCTAAAAGCTAACCCAACTGACATCCCTATTTCAGTCATATGTCATTGTTGACCATGTCATTCTAAAACTATTCAGCCACAAGAGTATTAGGTCCACACAGATGTTGGGTGATAAGGTCTGGATCACTGTCGGTGTTCCAGTTCATCCTAAAAGGTGTTGGATGGGATTGAGGTCAGGGCTCTGTGCTAGCCGGTCAAATACTAGACCTGTATACCCCTGTGCTTTGTGCACAAGAAAGGGCCTTACCCAAACTGCTGTCAAAATAAAATATCACTAGTGCAGAACCCATCCAAGACATGGCTTCCTGAAGCTGACCAATCAGAACAGAGTGGGCTCATCGGGAGGAGGGCCTTAAAGAGACAGGCGCTAAAACAGCCTGTTTCAGACAGAGGCTGAACTGAACTGAGGGGCTGTGAAAAGGGCCCGTTAAAATATAGAAATGTGTAGAATTTTCCCCTTTAATTCTTGAAACTTAGTGATGGCTGAAGGGCGAACATTTCTTCCTTTTGATATTAACAGAAACTATTTCTAACATCTCACAGGGAAACGTTCAGGGATCTAAGAAATCCCACAACAGAGTAAAAGTTCCATTTTTTTTGTTTTGTTTATGTGGACGTCGGCCACTCAACCCGACTGTTGAGTGGAGAAACAGTGGAGTGTTTATGGATCAAGTCAAATCAATCTTCTGTACAGACCACAGAATCTGCAACAAAAGGCACAGTTACAGTAGAATATACAACAGATGAAAAGATGTAGGACGAAGAGACCATCCTTTATCAGATATTAGTGTACCTTTCAATATCATGCGTTCCTAATCGTTAACATACAGTAATATCTCAATCTATTTTGAAATTGGACCACACGGCCATAATTGTGGGAGAAACATTCAAGATATTCGCTGTCTTATTCAAACTAGACGTTGTATTTGGCTGTTCAATGCTTTTTTAAAAAAAAATTGATTGGCATGACAATTACAGCATGGTTAATACTGGGCCACTTATGATTTGAGAACAATCATAGTTATGGTAAAAACAAAAAAAAGCCAACATTAATTGATTAACAAAACAAGCTCACCATGAGGTCTGTTCAATAACTGTTTCCAACACCTTTCATTCAAATCACATGACTTTCATCAGCAGAGGGCGTTTGCCTCGATGTCATGGAATTGTAGATGTTTGAGCACCTTACAGACGTGGTTCAAAATGTGTTCTAAACAGTCATTGAGAAAAGAATCGTACCACAAGGTCCATTCAGTAGCTGTTTAGTAGTGCCACAACAGCTACCTGATACAACCTAGTGGTGAAATTCATTTCTCGACTACTCTTTCCGAGGTCAAGAACGAACTTTGAACCTCAACCATTATTAACTGTTGGACTGATGACGGAGTGCTTACTCCAATCTGTGCATGGAAGTCAAGACACCACATGCTCACATCTTACTGTCCGACTCACTAAATAAAAGACAATACTTCCTAATAATAAAAGCATTGATACCTGGTCCCTCCGCCTTGACGATGGCCTCAGGTGAGATGCAGACACCGCGGTCGTACAGCGGCAGCTCGTTGCAGGCCAGGCTGTCGGGCCAGCTGTGGTTGTAGCGCTTCATCACCGGCTCGCAGCCGGATTTTGCACGCTCGCACACCGCCTTACAGGGTTTGATGGGCTCATGCTGGAAGTCGATGGTGCAGATGGGAGCGTACATGGCACACAGGAAGAAGAGCAAATCCGGACTGCAGCCAGTACCTGAAGAGGCAGGAAAACACACAGGACTGTCACACGGAGTGTTTCCCTCATCAACCAGGTAGAATATCTTTGGCACAGTTTGAGTTGAGTCAGCAAAAGTAGCCCTCTCCATCTTAAGTCATCTCCATAGCACTCCTTTTCCATTAAAACAGTTTTTGGGCTTATTTGAGGATTTCCCATGGCAGCAGCTGACTGACGTTTGAGGAGACGCTCTGTTAACTACCATGTATTTTAGTATTTTTAAGTGGAAGCTGGCAAGTTTGACCAACTATTTTCCACTCACAAAGTGGTAGGGAGTTAGGCTAGGTTGTTAAAGTTAGCACTGATTCCATCTCAACAGCACGCTGTTGTTTTGTTACTGTGACCCGAGCCTGTGATGATGACTCATAATCCGTGTAGACTGGATAGGAACGACAGCATACTTCTCATTCACCTTTGATCTTGTAATGTTGTTAAATGAACACAGATTTCAATGGTCAGACACATTTCTGGCAACAGAATTTTAGGGGAAAAAAACTAGACAACTCTGAAAGATTTTTTTTCACAGCAGAAAATTAAGTCTTTGGTGTGCTAAGAAGCAACAGAGATACACACATTTTAACAACATGTCCGGCTTTGTGCGAGTCTCACATCTCTCACTGAGACTGTGGGTGGTTTCATTTGAACTTGAGTTGTTGTTTTCACCAGGAGGATTAGAGGGATGCACATATTTTACACCTCTGAAGGTTCTAGGACCTCTCGCTGACCACACACACAGGACTTCTAGTGACTCCCATACTCCCATACTGTTTCACACAGGATTGGACCAGAAGGAGTTCAACACTGGGCAGGGGACAAATCAATATTTTTATTGCAGAACAAGACTGAGGTTTGGCTGCAACTTCACAATGAAGTCACAGAAATATTTTGAACTTGTGACCTGAAACCACTTCCTGGTTTCTGGCCTGCAGGTCTTTCATTAGGGCATTTTTCTGGTTAAAACTTATTGCCTCTCCACTTTCTCTTTCCACTCATCTGACCTCAGCTGAGCTTTAAGTTCAGCCAATACCTAAATGCATTTATTGAAGACAGATGTCTATGTATCATGAAACATTATGGCAGTCGACAAGGTTGTTCACATGCCTGTGAATTTAATTCTGCTTTACAGTTCACAACATTTCAAAATTAGTTGTGTTTTTTTTTTTATAACCACAAATCACAATTTTACTCCAAACTGCACAGGTAATCCAGAACACTGACTATGACCACAAACTACTAACTACTTCTCTCTGAGCACTAAAGGAACCTCTTCATGCACATAGTTTTGGCTTTATTTTTCCAGGTTTTGAGATATCCGTCTCTTGGATTTCTGCCTCCGCTCCAATACAAGGCAGCTGAATGGAATTTCATTTGTGCTGCTCACAGCATCAAGGGTTGTTTAAAAAAAAAAAAAAAAAATCAGTAGCAACATCTCTTTCTATAGCCATTGCCCAATAAAATGGAAGTGAAGAGGTAATCCACAGACCACAAACTCACTCTCATGTGGACAGTTTTCTAAAACTGATGATGGAGCTAGAGGAAAGTCTGTGGGGAGCATTATGGTGTACATGTCATGGCAATCCATCAAATAGATGTTGAGATATTTCCGTCTTGACCAAAGTGGTTAACAGACCAACATTACCATCCCTACAGCCATGCCACTAAAGTAAGTAAAAAGAGAACTCGAGAGAGAGGTTCAAACCTTACCCTACCCAGGCCGACGGCTGCATAAAGCGGACATGACTCTTAGATTGTCGGTGTCGGAAAGTTACAAAAAAAATGGTGAATATCTGTCAGCCCTGTGAGAGGGAAGGTGGTGTCAGATGCAGTTGGACAATCCCACAAGCTCTGCATCCTAGTTAAAAAGCACCAGAGAGACCAGAGAGATCGCGATAAAAAAGTGAAACTGCAGACTAAAATAAACCTGCTCACAGTGTCAAATATCTTCAGTTTCCAGATGGAGATGTTGTATGTTCAGAACGTGCACTTTCACAGAGCAGTGTTATTAGCTCAACTTATCAAAAACACACAGAGTATTTTGATATTCAGTATCAGCTGGTATGTAGAGAAGCAAAGAAAAAAAAACAGAACTGAACGCCAGTCTGCTCCAGTTCTGATCCCGACTCAACATTTTTGAAACGTTATTTTTTTTTCACAAGACGATGCCATAAACAAAATTCCATTCACCGCCTTTCTAATGAGGTGGAGACAGAAATCTACACAATTAGACTTCTGAAAACAAATAAAGCCAAAACAATCTGCATGGATAGATACTACTGGAGGGAAGGGAGAAAATATAGTTTTTCATAATTGGGTGAACATTCAGTCCAGTTTGTATTTAATGATCAGCTGCATCAATCCGAGTTTATTTTATTACCTTTTGGACAAAGAAAACCATAAAACGAAGGTTTTGGCTGCAGTACAGCTGGACAGAGCGACCCTCCATGATAATGAACATTCAGACAGTAAAACCACCTCAGCTTACAACAGAGCAAAAAGAGCAAGACAACATGAAAACTACTGGAGAAACAACAATCCACTCATGTCATTAATATTTACTGAGTTCACCTTTAACCTGCTCAGCTTTACCTTTAAACATACACTCTGTTTTATGAGCGGTGTGGCTCTATCTGTCAGTTGGTCCACCACCAAAATATTTCAACAACTACTGGAACTATTGTCATGAAATTCTGTACAAACATTCAACATTGGTGAAGCTCTGACTTTTACCTGTAGCACCACATTGAGGTTGACCTTTTTGGTTTTGAGTGAAATAACTTGACAAGTACTACACATGTTGCTGTGACATTTTGCTGAAGATATCAAAAGGTCCCTAGAGGATGAATTGTAATAACTTTGATGATTCCATGATGTTTCAGTTAGGACCTAATCAGCAAAAGACACACTACAACAAGATGGTTAACCTGCTGGATGTCATACATGCTGAACCACTGTCACTCTGAGTATTTTAGCATGCTGATGTTTGAATTTAGTTCCAAGCACATCTGTGCTGAAGTCCAACCTCACAGAGCTGCTAGCATGGCGGTCAACTCTTAATCTTGTTTTATAACGCCCCATAGACTCCTCAAATCCCCAAACTTGTTTCCACTTCAAAGTTTTATGCTCTCAGTTGAGTTTCAAAATTCCTCTCAACAGGATTCATGGCTGAACAAATCAAACTGAGAGAGAAGTTTGCTGTCATGGTTAGTTAAGGGATTTTCTTCCCCAACGCCCTATTTTGTGAGTTCTATCCATCATTTCTATCAGCCTTGATAACATTTTCCTTTCCAACACTTGTACTGTTCACACAACATCACAGGCTTTCTTCAGGTCTGAAGGGAGCCTTAAAACCGTGGCCTTGGAAAAGAAAATGTTTAAAAATGTAAGTCAGAGATTTAAAAAAAAAAAACTTAATAGGGGGGGGGGGGGGGGGGGGGGGGGGGGGGTTGTGAAGAGAAGCTACATTAATACAGATTTGGTCTCCTTTTTAGTCGGTGGAACTCAGGAAAGAACCAAGGAGAGGAGGAGGAGGAGGAGGACAGGGTGCGATAAAAGACAATGAAGGCATGAAGAAGTGTGAAGGTATGATATTGACACAGTGATAGCACTGTTGGCTCTGCTGTAGACTGAACAAAGGATCATGTTTAGGGTTGGATGTTCTCCCATGATTTAAAAATTATTACTATTTTTTTTTTTTACTTTTTCCAGAGATTTATCACCATGAATGAAGTTTGATTTAAGCACAGAAGTGCAGATCATAATAAAAAAGATTGGCTCTAATTTTCTGGTGTCACTCTTAGATATTGGATTATGCAGCAATATTCTTTTGGTAGAGTACTGCTAAAGGTACATTATCTTTGATGGATTGCCTGCACTCGATGCTGCCGCTCCGCAATCAGCCCTCCTGCTCTGATTCAAGATGGAAGTCTACATACCTGATTAAGCCATTTGTTGAATCATCTCAACAGTTTACGTCTACAGTGTTTGCGTCCGTTTTTGTTCACTTGGTCCAAAAATTATTTCACCACAGAGCTGAACTGTAAACAGTCACTTTAGCATGACAGATTATTGGAAGATATAGTGTCATTACTGCACTTTAAGGCCAAACTACATCTATCACAGATGCAGGGAAACATTAATGAGGTCTGGACGAGGCGTCTTTGTTTGAATACACAATATTCTTCAGTATTTCAACCAGGAGTTTGTGTTTTCAACATTCTTCCTATAACCAATTTCATGAACGCTTGAGTGACTGGAATGTTCGGGTTCTTGTATTAGCCACCCAGTAATACATAGTATGATGGTCTTGGATCAGGTCTACAGTCAAACCAGAAACCAACAGTGGGCTGTAAACTCAGACCAACTCGTTAAAATACGCCTGTTTCACCACTGACCTCTGTTAGGGAAGCCAATTTTTTTTTTTCTTGTGTTGAATAAACTTAATCAGACTGATGGTTTCCACAAAAATGTTTCCATGATCTATCTGTTAACTGATGGTTTAAAAGGTTCCTGTTGCACAGTCAGAAGGGTTCAAACCAGATCCAGCTCTGCTCCAGCAGCAAACGCTTTGATTTCTCCTGTAGATATCAAAGAGGGGAAGACAGAACAATCACTGCAGCTGCCACGATCTGGAATTTCTCCAAAACGACTTGTCCCTGTGCCGAGCTATGTCAAGTTAAGGGTTGGTCCACCCAAATTCCCCAAAAACAAAAAAAGGTTTCAGCTGTATTTGTCTAGGTTTTGAGATATCCGTCACTGAAATTTCTGCCTGTGCCCCAATACAATGGAATGGAATTTGGTTTGTGGTGTTCACAGCATGGAAATAGATTGAAAACATATTTAAAGAGCAATTGCACTCTCTCTCATAATCATGTTTGCACTGCCAACTATAGTTTAGCAGACAATACTCCACCAAATTTAGCTTTGCACTCCTAAAAAAACATGATCAGATTCACGATGGACAGTTTAAAAGAAAAAGGATCAAAATTGTTTCAGGACCAGAGATATCATCTTTTTTTGTTATTCCATGCATTGTTCTTCCTTGTCAAAACCTGGCACCTACATCACCCACAATGCAACTCAACCATCAGCAGTTTAGGTGGAGATTCAGGTGTGTTATGCAACAGAAGTGTGGTAACCTCACTTCTTTCTAACTCCACACCCAAAGATTTTTTTTTTTTTTTTTTTCAAATTTTCATAACTTGTAGTCTTCAGCCCCAACCGGTGTTGACTCAAGTGACATCACTTGAGGTAGGCTAATTTATCAGATTTCATGACTATTTTCTTTGGAGGACAGTAGTCCCACTGAATGCTGTTGACAGTGTGGTCTTTTAATTGTTCAGACTATCAGCGACACTGTTGAATGTTTTGTACCACAAACCAAAATTCCTCTCACCTCTGTTGCACTGGGGTGGAGACAGAAAGCTCAGAGACAGATATCTCCAAACCAGAACACATGAACCCAAAACTATCTGCACAAACAGATACAACTAAAGGGAAGTGAGAAAATGTGTTCTTTGTATTTTGGGTGAAACAAACCTTTGAAGTAGTTCTTATATTTTCTGTCATATTCTCACTAACCCTTAGTAAAAAACTACATATCTGCTGCTTTCTGACCTCCTCCCCTTCTGCCTTCATCTTTCTTACATTCCTTCCTTCCAATTGTTTTATCTAAAGTTCCTTAACAATAATCAAAGCTGCTTGTGTGGTTTAGGATGATGATTATGATGACGATAATGATGATGCTTCACAGGCTGCCTGGCAAAGACATGAATACAGGAGCCAAATAAACAGACCTTTAATTGGTTAATCCTTTGGAGTCAATTTTATCACCAAACATTTATATTAAATGATCATATATATCATATATATATATGATCATGATCAGTCAACTGAGGCTATTTGATTAGTTTATTTTATAATCATTATTTAATATATTTCTGATATTATTATTATTATTATTACTACAACAACAACAAGGGTTGTATAAATACTATTTAAAAATAACTATCTTCTATAATTTTATTTGATATAAAGAGTAAAAAAAATGGCTGCATGTTGTGCACAGAGGAGAAATAGTAAAAGAAAAAAAAAATAAAACAAATAAAATAGACATGAATTACAAGTCTACACATAAAGTGCAAAACTTTGCAGTTGGAGTGGAACTTGATGGCTGGCACAGTCTTGTTTGTGTTCACTCCAGTCCATTACAGAATGAATGAAGGGGAGTTGCAGACTAGCAGTAACTCACCCAGCAGCCCTTCAAACTGCTCGATGGCCAGCACCGCGTTGTCCTGCGTGCTGTGGTGGAGGTGGTTGGGCATCTTGGTCATGTTCCACGGCATGGACCGGCACAGCGGGATCCGCACCGGCTCGCAGGACGCCGCGCGGACTGCAGCCGGCCACAGCGCGCAGGACACGGCCAGCAGAGACACAGAGAGTCCCGGGGAGAGCATGTCGGTCGGGTCAGGAGGCTTCTGTCCAGAGACGGGGCTCTGAAGTCACGGCAGCAGTCTCGGTTAGTCACGGTGAGTTAAATCCAAAATAAAGACGTGATTTTTATGCTGATGCGTGCCGTTCTGCTGCTGCTGCTGCTGTCCGGTCTGCAGGCAGCTCGAGGAAGCGGGAGGAGCTGCTTTCTTATTCAGACTTTCACCTCCTCCTCTTCCTCTATCCCTCCTTCTCTACTCCCCTCCTCTCCTCACCTCTTTCTCCCATTTTTTTTCCTCTCCTCCTCCTCCTCCCCTCCTTCTTTTTTTCCCCCCCTCTCCCTCCTTCTCCTCTCTTCTCTTCTTCTCTCCTGTTATCCTCCATACTAAAAGATAGATTCCTTTTAGATGAAAAGTCAACACCAGTAAAGCCATTAAAAGCTCATAGATGTGTGCATCTGTGTGTGTGTCAATACATTTCATGAAATAAGCAGTGTTAACAGTTTCAAACCTGTCTGGTGACCACTGTTGCTGCATATGTCCAGTCCTGTGACTGTTACTGTCCAGTACACTGTGTGTCTGGGGGTCCTGGGACAAAAAATGAGCTGCTATGCCCCTTCTGTTCCTCCCCCTCTCTGTGCATTGTGCACAATATTTTTTAACCAGGAATGTATCAAAGTTCCAGGTCTGCCATGTGCTAACCTGATTAAACACGCTAATTTAGGAATTACCTTCAGTGTGCAGTATTATTATGGAAAAATGAAGGTCTAAAAATGACATTATCGACTCTCTTAAAGACACAGCCTCAAGGTCAGGTAATAAAGCAGAACCCGACTTAAAGTTCTAATCCCTAAGACTTCAGCAAACTCACATTGTTTCAATAAAGAAGTCCGTCAATAATTTGACTTTTCCATCATGTCATGAGCAACCACAATCTGATTTCACGCTGCAGAAAGTGAGTAGTTTTCCACATAGCAGCGGGCCCGCAGTTCAAAGAGTTGTTAGCTTGCTGAGGAGTTGGAGGAGTGCAGCCTGTCACCTGCAGCTCTTCATCTAACAGCTCACTCACTCACTCACTCCCCGCGACATCTCAAACTAATCTGCTGGCACAAATGCCCAAAATGACTGTTGTCTCTGCTCTAAGGACTAACCGCATGTGACCGATACATTGCATTGCCTGTGATTGCTTCAAAATAAAAGCCACCCCAGTGTGTCGCCAGTTGAATGCCTTTGATGGTGAACTCGCAGGAGCAGGACATTTTTAGGTTAGCATTAGCAGTAGGTTGATACAGCTATGATACAGCTGCAGTACACAGTGAGGCTGATATCAATAAGATATAATTACAAACAGTTTTACTGGCTTACATACAAGCATTGTTTTTTTTTTTTTTAATTTAAATGGTAGATCATTTGAAATCTATGTTGGAGTGGCAGGCAAGGCCACTAACTCAGAAAACGACTTTATAGAGATGATAAAATAGTTGCTTATCCCGATAAGTTGACCTGTCACATTGACCCCCTGTCATCGCAGGTTGATGCATGTCAGTGTGCATGGTTAAAGAAGAACTAAAGAGAGAGCCAGGCTAGCTCTTTCCCCCCTGCCTCCAGTCATTTTGCTAAGCTAGGCTAAGTTAGGCCCCTCACAATCAATCCTACAGGTATTCTGAGTCGCCAGTTAAAGGACAGGTTTACAATTTTTTTGTTTACAAAAAGTTTGTCTTGAAACAACAGTCGAGTGCCCAAATCAACAGTGAAAGATATTTTTTTTTTCCATCGCTGTGATCATTCCTCCTGATTATACTGGCTATTAAAAGATCCTCTTCAAATGTGCTTTCAATATAAGTGAGTGAAGGAGGCCAAAAGTTGAGAGGCAGTAGTGTGAGTTAATCATATCAAGTGGATATCTGACACATTTATAGTCTTTTTTAGCAACAAATTCCCTGTCAGTGTTTCCTCAGACCTCAGAGAAAGATATCTAACTTTTTTTTAAATATAATTTTTCACAGAAGGAGGACTGTAGATTTAGTCCTCCATCACTTCCATTGTGAGTGCATCATGAAGGGCTTGACTTCTAATGGTCAGTATGAACGGGAATGATTACAGCAAGAAACACATGTTTCAATGTTTGGGCTCCTGACTGTTGTTTTAGGACAGATTTGAACAATTATGAACCCCTTCTTCAACTTCATTTGCATTTGAGATGAGATCAGTGTAAACTTCGGGAGAATATAAGACCATCTGGCCAGCAGATCGGAATCAAGGACCTTCTTGCTGTGAGGTGACAGAGCTGACCATGAGCCAGGACTGAATCTCTAGGATTCTTTTTTTTTTTTCTGTTTGTTCTTGTGCCATCACTAGACTGTGACCTCTGATGTGAACTGGACTGGTTTGGTCTCAGTCTTTGGATCAGGGTTCTCTGATGGAGCTGACCCATCCAGGTGAGGGGGGGGGGGGGGAGCTCTCAGCTCAAGTATCTGAGGTGTGATTCTCCTCTGAGTGTTGGAAAGATCATCAGGCTGCCTCAATCATGTTAGGAAGTAGACTACATCTCCCACCATGCCCTGCAAGAACCCTGCTGTCAAGTTACCGTAGCAACCTCTGTCCTTGACAAATAGCTAAAAAAAAAAAAAAAAAAAAAAAACAGATCAAAAACAGATCTATCAACAGTTACATTTTAACCAATAAATTAACTACTTAAACAAGACACCAGTGAACTGACTGATATTGATGTAACTGTTTTACTGACTGACTGCTTCACTGACTGGTGTTGACCTTTGACCTCGTCAGGCTTTTTGCATTAACAGCTCTGTTATTGGTCCATTAAAGCTGAATATGATGCTGCAAACTGCAGCTGCAGTGTGTGTGTGTGTGTGTGTGTGTGTGTGTGTGTGTGTGTGTGATAGCAGTAATGGTTGTCAGATGTTGGAGGAGCTTCCCATGTTAGGGTTGAGTTACAGCCAACACACACACATGCACACACGCACATGGTCTCTCTGGGTTTTCTGACTCATGGGTCAACATGCAGAGAACTGAGTCAGCACTTTCCCTTCCATCCTTCCTTCACTCCTTCGTTCCTCCTTCCCTCCTCTCCCCCCTGTTTCTTTTCCTTCTTTCGTTTTGTTTTCTCGGTTCTCATGATTTCATCTCCATAAGCATGTTTGTGTTTCTGACGTAAAAGCTCCTCGTATTTGGCAGGAAAATCTTATCAGTGGAACATGCACACACACACACGCACACACACATGCACACACACACACACACATAATCGTGTTTCCATCACTTCAGAGGACATTACATAGACTTACATTCATTTCCTGGAGACTTATCCTAACCCTAACCTTAACATAACCCTACACTTACCTAACTTTAAACCAAGTCTTCACTCTGAAATTAATGATTTACATTAAGGGGACTTGCTTTTTGTCCTTATAAAGAGGCAAGTCCCCACAACATGAGGAAAACCTGGATCACACACACACACACACACTTTCTTCTTTTCTCCTTGTTTCTCTCCTTTCCTCCTCTTCTCTTTCTGAGAAGTAAAACAAACTTCTGTCGAAACCCGACCTCTGTGTGTCTGTGCATGTGTGTATACATGTGTGTGTGTGTGTGTGTGTGTGTGTGTGTGTGTGTGTGTGTGTTGAGGGAATGAAAAGGTCTAATTTCAGCCAGAAAACTGTTTCTCTCTCTCTCTCTCTTCTTGGAAACTACCAGAATCTTTTCCAACATAAATAAGGCTGCAGCTGTCCACATGCACACACACACACACACACACACACACACACACACACACACACACACACACACACAGTATTGCAAAGGACTGGAAGTGATCTACAGCTACTGATTTACTGTAGCTATAGAGCTTTACCAGTAGAGTCATGGAGTTAAAAATGTAAAGTTTGTCCTGAGGGTGGCACTGGAGGAAAGGTCATGAGGTCATTGTAACCTAAAAGGAAGCGTGAATGTGCGTTGAGATGGAGCCGGGCAGGAAGCAGAACTAACATAAATTTATTCTAATGTCCACGTTTCGAGTATCAAGTCACACATTCACATTTATCTCAGTGTGAAACACAAATACACACGTTCTCAAAAGATAGCTGAAAACGATTCATTCCACTGTTCTTCATAAATCATTCCGTGTGCATGTAAAGCATGGTGTGTATATATGCTCACACTGACCTGCACCTGTATACATTATATGTTAGATCCTAAACCCTCAGTAGCTGTGTCAGGACAGCTGTATTTTTACTAAAACAATATGACTTTGCCACTCTTTTCCTTTGCTTTGTCCTGTATTTCCCTAATCTGCAGACTCTCCAGAGTCAGCCTGCTCTGTAGAGATGGGGAGGGGATATTGAAGTGTTGTTTTATTCCATCATCGTTTAGTTCAGTTGAAGTGGATTCTTTTTCATTTTCCCCCTTGGTACAATCCATTTGGGCACATCTGAACCCAAGAACCCGCGCAAAAACTCTTTAGAGGAAGTGGTCACAGTGGAATTTTAGAGCAGTTAGTTTGCAGTGGGAATGCCCGACTACAAGGCGTAGTCTACATGCTTGAGCTAAACGGCTTCTGTAGCCAGGTGTACTTTGCATACCGGGGGAATATGTGAATGAGCAAAATCCACAGTTGCTAGCAGCTAACCAGAAAATGAATCAAAGTCTGGCCTGCACACTAACAATTCTTTAGGCTCTTGTTTCTGTGTTTATGGAGTGAATGTTCTCACAGGGCTGTTTAGTGAAGTGTTTTAGTTTGGTTGAATCTTTTTCTGTGTGCAAAAGAAACCACACAAAGTTGACTCGGTTTACAGTTCAATCCACTGATTAGGAGCAGAGCAAAGCGACTATAGGTTTGAAAGCAGTCTCAATCAAATGTCCTTTGTCACGCCCCCTTACTGGATATCAGTTATTGATTGGACGCTGCAGCTGATCAGACTGATCGGACACATCGCTGCAGTTTCATACAGAATTGGAGACTGTTGGAAATGAGAGATTAAATTGAAGTGTATCACTCTCAAGTTTTCTGTTTTTATTTGTTTTCTGATTCATCACATAGTTAAAAATCAGTGAATTGTCGGTCTGATCAGCAAGAGAACCATAAACAGCTTTCTTTAGTTATTAGGAAGATTTTTCTTTTCATGATGTCATTTCCTCCATTAAACTGTTTCTAGCTGACAGACAGACTCCTCCTGACTTTCATTTGATCCATAAGAACAGTTCAACACATTTATATTTTACATCATTTATCATTTTTTTTCTATTCAGCCACATGTGAGGCTGAAAATTGATATGAGTTACATCATTTCAACTTTCCCTGAAACATTTAGCCAAATACATATTTTCCAGTGTTCAGAAGACACCCTGATTATTTTTTGGGGTTATTGAATGATTAACTCACTGTCAGGATTATCAAAAGATACAGATGCAGATAATCAATAATAGTATAAACACATTCTGCGAGTAGAAATGGTTCCTGATCCTCTGAGCAGGACTCAGTATAAATGCAGAATGCAGGTTTTTATTTGGGTGTTTGTCAAACAGGTAACAGGCTGCAGAGAGGAAACAGCTGCTCTGGCAGTGTGATAACTGTGAACCTTTAATAGTGCCAGCACAGTGCACATGTGTGCAGACACAAACTCCATCAGAAGTTTCTACAGCTGTTAAAACTGACTGACAGCTGATCCAGCTGTGAACAGCTGTCGCCGTCATCAGAAACGGACGTCGCTTCACGTGACGCTTCGGAGGAAAAGCACGTCTCATGTCTCTTAAAACAAATTTCCTCGTTTCCTCTCTCCTCGCTTGGTTTCCTTGCGTCTCTCCTGCATCCACGGTGGGCGGGACTAAGACGCAAGTGAGGGAAACGTGGATGCAATTTAAGAGACTTGGGATGCAGCCAGTGTTTCTACTGAACAGAAGTCTTTAACTGATCAGAAAAGCAGGAATGTGTCTCCCTCTAGTGGAAGACACAGGAAATCTATTTCATCACCATCAGGCTATTCATATGCTGACACCCTCATAATATATATCATTATTTTTATGATGACATCACAATAAAAATAAGTTTTATGTATACTTTGTTGTTTTCTCATTGTGTTTGTGAGCTAGTAACTTTTTTTTTTTTTTTTTTAGTATCCCTTCTTTTTACAGTCCCCTAATTTATCAAGAAGTGCAGCAGGAGATGGATCCAGATGCAGGATGCAGGGCAGCACAGACTGAACAAAGAATCCAACAAGTCTGAAATGAAAACCAGGACTTAAATATAAACTGAACTAATGAAACAACAAGGAACAGGTGGCAAGACACAAGGGTAGGCTGGGAGCTGATTGGCTGGGGGAAGACACGGGGAGCAGGGCAGGGTTAATTAGACTAATGCAGAGCAGGTGTGGAGGGAAGTGTGAAGGAAAGAACAGGCTGAGAAAACAGGAGGAAAAACACAGAGCAAACAAAAAGCCTGGAACAAAACCCTCTCACCCAGTATGTCACGCAAACACTATAAAATGTCAAACATACAAATGAAACCAGCATAAGGAACAACAGAAACCTGACAGACTGATAACTGTCGAATCATTTTAGTATGTAAGATATTTAAAGAACATCCACCTTCTGTCTATCTACTGATTCCCCTTCATTCTATCCATCCAATATCAATAGAGAATAAATCAATAACCATAAAGGGTATCTATGGCTATTTATTCAAAGTATCTGTCCTTCTCCTACTCGGTCCAGACTTAACATCACAGGGACAAAAAGCTGAGGGTCTCCGGTGGACTGGTGGATAATGGCAGCTAAGGAACTAGAGCCAGACTGAAACACAACCATGACATACACATATGGTTAATGATAGTATATTACTATATAATTATTACCAGTAATAATAAGTAGGTAAATACAGAGAAACCACAGCTGAAATACTAAGAAAAACCTCCACAGTTACCCATCAACTCGACTAAGTACCATGTAGCTGTGACCATTTCAGCTTGGTAATATCTCAGACATAATTGTGTTCAATTATATGCACAATGGAATAATTATTACAAAGGATATGGTAAAGCATCTGCAAGAATGTACCCAGTTAAGAAGAATGAGCCATGACACTAGAGGAAAACTGTTCCTGCAGAGGTTGTTATCAGGTAAGTATAAGGCAAATCTAATAAATTCTCTATAAATGGCTGCAGCCATGAACAATAACAATATATTTTTAAAAGGTAATTTACTTTGAAAGTACTAACTTCAACTGATGGATAATAGAGGTGTTTCTAAGATTTGGTTGCTTACTTTACTGGGAAGTTATTACCAACCTAAACTCTTCACAATTACACAGTATTTAGTTGACTTGATGGGTTTTACCTACTTATTAATAGTGCTAATTACCCAAAAATATATTATAACTTACCATATATTTACTGGCTAAATACTTGGGAAGGGAATGTTTACCATTGCTTTTTCTCAAATATGATAAAATAAAGAGAGCATGTTAATAATGTCAAAGAATTTTTATTGATTTAACTTTAGTATAAGTCAATAAATGGTATGTACTTGGTAGTTTTGTCACTGTTACAGAGCTCTAGAGAGACAGACAGGCAACAGGTCTCATGTTACACAGCAGCGGTTCAGTCTCACCTCCAGCAAAATCGGTCCAGTTCACAGTTCAGCCCGCTTGGGACAGACAGACTACAGGACTACAGCTAGTAAGACTAGATTTGTTGTTGACCTGGTCTAATGTGGGCAAGGTTTAGTCAGCAGTAGGAGCCTGGACCACGGAGATGAGGGGAGTTTCTGGAAACTGAGCTGGATCACCACTCTGGTTTGGGGTCTTGGGTTTAAACTGGACTATCTACCATCAATTTAACAAGAGCCATTCTGAGCTGAGCCGGACCAAAGCTGAACATCTGAAAAAAACAGGTTTTTATCAAACACACACATAGGATACATGTACATACGGTACATGACATTTGGTCTTATTGACATATTCATGAACTCTAGCTGAAATAGTGAATGCTTACTTGATTGGATCTACCTGATTGGTCATCTTATCTACATTAATAATAATCATAACCATCATATACAGTAGGCTCAACAAAAAGAACATGAACTGCTGCATAAACTAAACTTCTTACTGTCAAACTTAAAATATCCAGTTTCTTTCTAACTTTTGGCGACTTTACAGTTACAGTAGAATTTGTGTTTTAATGTTGACCTTGACAACTACAGGCTACTGTGTCACTACGCCATACATAACATGTAACATCAACATATCTACATAACTTTTATTGATGCCAAGTCCATTTTAAATATTTGTTCAAATCCACTGGCAAGACTTAGTTCCAGTCCTGAAAGGACCCATAACAGTACTGATGCTGCAAAATATGTCTAATATGCTAATTCCATGGCAGTCCATCAAATCATTGTCAAGATATTTCACTCACAAATGTCAACCTTCTAGTGTGTAGTTGAGATATTTTAGTCAGTGTGGACTAAAGTGGTGAACCTAGCAACTGACAGACCAGTAGAGCAAAAAGTGATCACCTGCAAGATTTTGGATTTGAGTCTGTGTTTGATGGGAAACCAGAAAAGAAATCAAGATCAGTGTCACATGAGACCTTTTAGATGACCTGGTTAAAAAAAATTTGCAGCAGCATCCTGGAGCACTTGTAAGCAATCTAGAGATGTTTTGTTAAGGCAGATGAAAAGAAAAAGTCCACTCATCAAAAATGGAAGGAATAAAATGTGTGACGGACCATTTCCATCTCTGCTGGAGATTCATTTGGCCTACATTTAGGTCTGTACCTTGGTTTAAAAGGGGAAAAAAATGGTGACATCTAGATTTCTGAGGATAGATTTAAGATTGAAGAGTTTAAAGAATGAGGTTAGAGAAATTCTACATTTGCATTTTTGTCAACAAATCAAAGACTGATCTATCTCTCAATACCCTGTCTGTGGCACTCAGGCCAAAGCCCATTAGTTCCTACAGAAGAAGTAAATCTTTATAAATGTCCTCAAACAGCAATAAATTGTGCTTTATTACACATACAATATATATATAAAGCAGCATGATGTGGGATTTAGTCAAAATACACATACAGTGTGTGTGTTCATGGTAATGTAGCAACATGTCACCCAGTGCAACAGCGTAGCTCACTGATATGATTTTAATAGTTTTTGGAAAACAATCATGCTTTGGATACACACACAACACAATACTTGGCCTTTGGGATTTGTTGACAATAAGAGAATGAGAATAATTCAATTCTTAATTACTTTAATTAATTAAAAAACTTTTTGCTGTCTATTTCTTAATAGAGTTCATCTAGTTACGTAGAACAAAATTTGAGATTATGATGCTTAAAATTGATATTAAATTGAATATAATCTGTAGAGTGTTGATGAAATTAACTTTAAAATTACTTAATTACTTATTTATGGGGGAGTGTATAGAAAGCAAACAAATTAGGACACAGTACAGAAACTTGGGCATGCCACAAAACAGTTGAGTTGTAGATGAGGATGCATGATTGGCAACAGAAACAGAAAATTGTTACACTCCAGGCCTGACGTAGAGATACCAACCACATAAATGGTAAATTTATCTTTCAGGTCCACTCCAGCCTGGTCCAGTCTAGTTCAGCACAGTCTAGTTCATTCCAGTTTGGTCATGCAGTCCCTGGCAGAGGAGATCCAGAGTTTCTCTCGGACGCGACTGAAAAAGCAGTGCACTCGTGTGACATCCCTGAGCGGCCGCCGCATCATCGAGACCTGGAAGGGTTCTACAATCACTGTGGTTGAAGACCCTGTCCCCACAGAGAGGATGCTGGGATATGTACCTGACACTTCCTGGGACCTGCAGGTCGGCACAGTCAAGCCCTACCTGCTGCTTGGTGAGTGAACGAGACAGACAGTGACTGACTTAGAAACACAGAAACCGAACTAAATCATTGTCAATCACTGTTGACCACCATTAGAGTTGCTAGGCAACCCCCTAAATCCTGTGAGAACAGATAGAAATGGATTTGGGTCAAAAAAAAAATTTCTTCCATCATTTTTGATTCAATTTGTGCAGATAAGGTGAAGAAACACAGGAAAAAAGGATCGAGTGGTGGATTGTGGTAAAACTAATCCAGACTGGATAGTGCTCATTCCAGTTAGGCATGATGTCCAAATCATAACTACAATTGGCCCAATAATTATTGAGACCAACAACAGGAAACACTCCCAAATGTGTGTCCCCCTCTTAACTAAATACCTAACCTATGGACTGAGTGACTGACTGACCAGGTTTACTAAAAACTAAACAGATCATTTAAACTTAATTTGGATCAGTATGAACCAACCCAAAGATGAATATCCATATCAGATGCTAAACTATAACCAGAACAAATATATAAAAGGTGGCTCAAGAACCTTTCTGGTTGATGGCTCTTCTTCATTAAGGCACCAGTATAAAAATGGGGCATGAACCCACCAGCAGCTAGTCGGAGTGATGGACGGGTCCACCCCTTCCCCCGCTCTGTTCTGGAAGTCACCTTCAGTCCACCAACACAGATAACCGCTGAGCTCATGCGTCCCGGCTTTAGTAGATAGTAACATGAGCCCAGACGTGGGGGAGGACTGGGGGAGACGTGACCCATCAGGGCTCACAGGTTCACAGGTGGAACATAAATGACCCGCTGACCTGCAGTAGACGTGTGTGTGTACGGGCACATCAAATTGTCCCTTTCAGGTTGGCTATTTGGTTCAGCACCCTGGACAGCGTCTTGTATCAAAGCAGTACCTGCTAACCAATTAACTACAGTAATTCACTGTGTGTGTGTGTGTGTGTGTGTTTAGGTTCTCAAGATGCTGCACATGACTTTGGCACTCTGAGAAAACACAAGGTTAGTGTTTTTTTTTCCCCTCTAACTAACCTGAAACCCCAGTAAAACAACAGACTTTATACACGCAAAACAGGACACTGCTGTATTGTTCTTAAATGTCTGGATGTTACTGTTACTGCCATGTTATTCCTGTTTGTTTGTCATCATTTTCACTCTAAGATTATAGTGATCATGTTAAAGTCTCTTCCCCAGGTGTCTCACATCCTGAACGTGGCTTTCGGGGTGGAGAACGTGTTTCCTGACCTGTTCATCTATAAGACCGTCAGCATTCTGGATCATCCCGACACTGATCTGCTGCCTCACATCCAGGACTGTTGTGACTTCATCCAGCAGGCTCACAGTGAGGTAACACATCACTGTTGATGTGCGTCTGCAGCTATATTCATTATTTATAAATGCATTTATCAGTGTAGTAATAAATCAGTGTATATAATGTCATAAAATAAAGCAAAATGTCTAAAGTGATTCTTCAAACTACTCATTCAGTCTGACCCACAGTCCAAAAACCTAAAGAGATTCGATGATATGAAACAGAGAAAAGCAGCAGATCCTTGTGTTGGAGAATCTGGAACCAGAGAATGTTTGGAGTTTTTTCTTGAAAAATTATTGGAACCATTAACAACTTAGCAATCGTGACTTTTTTAAAATGATAAACCGATTAATTGACAACAACAACGAGTGGCCAGATCAAGTCAACAAGAAACAATCCCATAATGCTTAGGGATTATGGGTAGAGGTAAACAGATGTAAGGGTAAAAACAGGTTGACATGTGACACATGTTTCAACATCTTCTCTCCTCTCTTCATTTCTCCTCTCCTCCCAGTGTTTCCTCCTCTCCTCTACTTCTCTGTTTTGAATAATAGATGTGTAGTTTTGTTCATGTTTTATTAAACTGCACACAGATCAGATCTCAGTGTCATACAAGCTTTTAGCAGCGAAGTCTGAGGCTCACCTTAACATGACACCACACACACACACACACACACACACACACACACACACACACACACACACACATACAGAATCATTAGGCAGTCATTAGGGGTGTTTGATTACAGGAAGTTTGTGTGTTCATTATGATATGTTGCTGTGTGTGTGTGTGTGTGTGTGTGTGTGTGTGTGTGTTTGTGTGTGTGTGTGTGTGTGTGTGTGGTAATTCCAGCCCTGATAATCAAATTGATGCTTTTACTTTGAAATGCAGGGTTAGATTACCCAGCAAGCCATCTGGCTGGTAATGACCCTCAGTTATTGATGCTGTCATGACAACAACAACCACAACAGCGTCATGTGAGTTCAAAATTGTAGTCAAATATTCTGGGGTGCCTTACACAACTACCAAAATTACATTTTCAGGATTTTCAGGATTTTTTGATCCCCTAAAGTTCAGGAAAACTGCACTCCATGTATCTGGGTTTTTGTAAAAAAAAAAGTTTTCGACTTTTTCCAGAAATCTGGGATTGAATTTCACACAAACTTTATTGTTTATACTTGAATTTCTTCTGTCTGTACCCACATTTTTGTTTGTTTTCCTCCAATTTTTTGTGTGAGGTCTTACCCAAATCTGAGGGAACATCTCAGAATTATTGGATTAACACAATTTTCAAGTCTGTTCTAGTTGAATGTTCAGGTTCAGGTATATACTCAGGTTTTAATCATTTCTTCTTTCTTTGGTTTTTGGTGCAAAGAAAAAATACAGAAGTTGCCAAGCTTGAATGTTTTAACAGTCTGCCTTAATGGAAGACTGATATTTTGGGAAAAAAAAGTCCTGTTTTCTATCCCACCCAGCCCAGATGGGTGGGATAGAAAACACAGACAGTTCAGTTCTGGCTGCAGTGAACACAACCTTGCAGTGTGGTTCAGCCTGATAACTGGGACACAGCTCTGGTGTAAATCTTCCATGTGAAGGAAAAGTACATGCTGTAATGGAGAAGCTAATGAGGATCCAAAGACACTGACAAACAAACAAGCAATCTATTAACTAAACACCAGCATCTGAAAGGTGAAGCTTGTGATGTGAAGCTTAGTTTGGCAGTCAGAGCAACAACACTGTAATGTTGGTCTCTACAGCCCTCTAGTGTTCAAAGAATATCATTTCAATTTATGTTTGAATCCCAACAGTGTCATAGTTTCCACTCACTGACTCCTAAAAACATAATAATGCACAATTTAAATTTGGTGTGTCTCAGAATATCAATGCCAGTTATTTCAGGAAGTTTCTTGAGGTGACCGTTCCAAAGTCAAAGGTTAAGATGGTTGTGGACTTGAACAAAAGTTTGAGAATGTCTCCAACTATAAATATCATCAATATTTAAAAAAAAAAAAAATCAATCAAATGACTATGTGTGCAGTGACAACCCCACAGAGTTCTCACTAAACTTTTTATCCTATTTTATGTTGTGGTTTTGGTTTCACTGTTTGGTTCACTCAGTGTTCTCATCAGCGTCATTTCCATCAGCAGCTGTTTTCAGCAAACATGCTCTGATAAACCCACTGTATACTACCTGCTCAGCACCAAACAGCAGACAGGCAAACGTGCTGGTGAGGGATATGGAACATTTAGAACATCAGTTTTATAAGGAAACAGTTTGTCTGCCCCCAAGTGGCCAAAAATTGTAATGCAGCTTTACTATATTAACATCTACATCCTTCTCCCCCTTAGAAAGGTGTGGTGTTGGTCCACTGTAATGCTGGTGTGTCCCGGGCACCCGCAGTGGTCATTGGCTACCTAATGTCATGTGATAACCGGTCGTTTGACGATGCCCTCTCATTGGTCAAGTCAGCTCGGCCTGCGTCCTGCCCCAACCCTGGCTTCCTGGAACAACTGAGGAACTACAAAACACCAACGATGAATGGATCCAAACACTAAAGGATGAAGATGAAATGATTAAAAAGTTTAGGAACAAATAAGTTTGCTTTTAATGAGAAAAACTGAAAGAACACATATTTAGAATTTTTACAATGTAGGATTTGTTTTTGGACTCTATAATTTGTTTGGTTCTGCTCTGGTTTAATGATCCTGAAAAATCAGGGCAGATGATTTTTAGAAGGTGAGGTTGCTAAAAAAATGTTGTATGCCTCTTCAGTTTTTTGAAATGGTCTTGACACAAGATACCACATGCTAGAAAGGAAGGATGTAAGGATGAATTTGTTAAAGGGTTATCCAAGGAGAGTTGAATGGAGGGCAACTTGGTTGTAGATACTTGAAGACATTTCACCGTTCATCCAAGGCGCTTCTTCAGTTCTAAATGACTGGTGGAGAGTTCGAGGTATTTAACCTCTGTGGGGTCATTATCAAGGTCATTGATATCACTTGGTTCGCTAGTACTCTTGACTGGTTGTAACAACAGTTGTTAGAGTTGTTTGAGTCACCTGAGGCCAAGTGTAAATGACAGTCATTGTAGTTGTCACATGGGGCCAAATGTGAATGGTTGTTAAATCTTATGACTCAGGTGACTCCAACGATTCTTAAGAACCGTCGTTCCAAACAGCCAGGAGCACTAACGAAATAAATGGTACAATAAAAATGACCTTGATAACAACCCCATAGAGGTTAAATACCTGGGATTCCCTGCCCCTTGGGAGAGAGGCGGATGTCTTCAAGTATCTACAATCAAGTCCAATCCTTCAGTTCACCCCTTCTGTGGATAACCATGACCTGGATGACAGAGAATCCTCACAGACACCTTGTTCAAGAGTTCATGCAAATTCCATAAAAGCATTTCTCTCTTCAATTTAGTGGTATCTGTCTATGCAGATAATGTTGATTTTTTTTGTTGAGATTTTGAGACAAAATGACAATATTGATTCAAAAAGACAATTGTCTTGTTTGCGTGTTATTATTGATGATGTCTTGTTTGTGTTTTGGTGCTGTTGTTCTCTCTGTGTTTTGTTAAGTTTGATTGATCACCACATTTAACCCATCTTTACTGTTTCAGAGTGGCAGGCAGCCACAAACTTCAGTGAATAAAAACTTAACCGAAAGAAGCACATATTTACTGGAACTGGTCGGTTAATATTTTTGAGTATTTAATAATTTTGAAATGATAAGGCTGGTAATTTTCAATTTTTTTTCTTATTGTCAACAAATCCTGTGAATAGACCAAAGCCAGCAATGATTGATCCTACAAACAAGTAGGAGCCTGTTGAAAATAGTCTCTACAGGGTAGCAAGGTCAGAAGGTGTTGAGAGAGAGATAACCACATTGTTGGTTTGGGTGTTGACAATAAGCTAAAACACCAGGCTTATCCTTTAAGATGTCAATCAGAGCAAGATGAATGTGTATGGATGAGGTCTTTACCAGAAAGATTTGGGGCAGGTTTGATGTATGGCTGGGTATCATCAGCATAGCAATGAAAAGACATCCCGTGTCTTTACACTTGGTTTTAAAATGCGTCTTGAGGCTTGAATCACAAACGGATAGGACTAAATACAAGTGTAAGCAACTGCCAAGATGTACTGTGGTCATTCAAACCACTTGCCGAGGTATTTGACCACATGTCTTTTGTAGTGTAAATGTGTCTTGTGCATGCCAACACCAAATGATTTTGTCCTGCCAGTCTCAATTTCAGTCAGTGAACCTGACTGAAAATTTTCACATAGTAATTAGTAACCAATCATTTCTTCCAGTGGTGGTGGTCGAGCGAGTCATTCATTACATCCAACCAACACGGCAATAAATACAAAGAACAGGAAAAATCTGTGTTAGTTCAACTCACAGAGATAACGTTAGCTTAATTAGCGAGCTACAGCTCATAAAATCTGCCATTGACAGTTGTTGTTTCAGCAGGCAAAACTGATGGTTGCCAGCAAGAAATGACAAACAGAGCTAATATTTGAAAAATGACTAAGAATTTCAACAGTAAATCACAGTTGTCATTGTAGACTGCATGTGCTGTGCAAGAGAGGGAAGCTCAACAGCCACAGTAACTAAATGAGGAGAGGCTTTGCAAACGACCAATTAACAAGTGAGCAGAGAATCAATGCTACAGTAGGTAAGATTCAGACTGAATTGAGTTTGATGACCCCCAACACACACACACACACACACACACACACACACACACACACCCTCTTTCAGTCCTTCCAAAAAGGGCAGAGACAGATTCAAATTCTAAGAGAGGGGAGGGAGTGGGAGAGAGACAGAGTACAACAAGATTCACAGAGACAGAGAGCTGTGCTGAGCAGCATGTGGATGAAAACAGGAGGAAGAAGATGTCGCTCCAACGTTTAAAAAAACACAAAGACACAGAGTCCTCTGTCTGTTTGGAGTCCCCTTTCACCTCCTCTTCCTCCTGTGGTTTCTGCTGATGATGGGCTCCTTCTGCTCGGCTCTGGACAGGAAGATGGCGGTGGTGACAGTGGCACCACGTGAGGAGTCGCCGGTTGACACAGTGACAGGTCAGTCGGTAATATTAACATTGAGGGTTAATATTTTACACTGCACTGTTACTTTTATTCTCTTGTTTTATCTATTTTATTCCCTTTTTAGCTTCCGTTTATTTCCAAATTTAACACTTTTTAATTGTTTTCATGTCTTTTTACTTGTGTTGCTTTTATATTCTGTTTTAATGCATTTTATGCTTTATGTAAAGCACCTTGAATTGTCTTGTTGTTGACATGTGCTATACCAATGAACTTGCCTTGCCCATAACTGTATTAGCAGACAGTTTTGATGTAGATGTGGATCATGTGAGCAATGTGGAACAAATATGGTATTACTATTTTACTACAATTACTACTATTTTGTGCTGACATTTTGGCCAGAGATATCCTGGATAAATAAAGGTAAAAATCTAGATTGTCAAGATGTAGTTAATAAAGCACAAATGAACAGAAAATAGAGTTTGCAGAAGTGTTTTTGTAGCTCCAATCAGATGAAGGTCTAAAACGAAGCAATATATCTCTCAGCTCTGCTCGTGTTATTCTACTTGTTGTCTCAAAAGCCTTTTGACAAACAAAGACCCGAATTTATTACTGAAACACACATACATGCACACGCACACACAGAGTGCTTCAGCCGCCCACACGGTCATCTTTAATTGTCTCTTCACTGTTGGTGCTGATTATGAAGAAGCAATTAACAGTCCATTAGCCAGCTGACCAATCACACAGCCTGCTGTTGCCATGAGGGTTTATTTACAACCATAAGTGCTGTTCTGTTGGACGACATCAACACAAATGAACTACCTGAAACTAACACAAACTATTGTAATCCTACTATTTGCCTCACAAGTATGACGACAGAGGAGAAAAATCATTGCAGCTGTGAAATTGTCACAGAGTTGTAAAAAGCGTGCTGGATGTGTCTGATAAACCTTTCGGCTTGACTTGCTGGTTCAAATTTCATCCCTTCACCTGTAACTGCTGCAACACCCCCACACCAACACACACCCTTGTGTTTTTTTGGATACAGTATCTAAGGGGAAAAGAAGTCTCAGCAGCAAAGCAGAACTGCTTCTGGTCTGGCCTCTGTTCTGTTGTAGTCTGTAGTCTCTTCTGGTCTCATGGGGTTTCTTTTATGGTCTGTTCTTGTCACTTCAGGTTTCTAGTCTGGTCTCTAAAGATATCTGGATTTTCAAACCTGCCTTCTTTAGTCTGGTTTAATAAGTTCTCCCTCTTGGCGCAATTTGTTTAGCCAGATCTGAACACAGCAATCATACATAGGCCTTAATCAT